>ML685770.1:28568178-28612530 GCA_007922175.1 Pelusios castaneus
CATGGCCACACTGGAATGTTAGTTCGAACTAAGCAAGCACTTGCTTAGTTCGAATTAGCGATCCCCATTCATTTCAATGGCCGGTTGATTCGAACTAAGAAATTAGTTCGAATTAACATGGCCACATTGGTTAATTTGAACTAGTTAGTTCGAATTAACTCCTTAGTTTGAATACCCTATTCGAATTTATTAGTTCGAATTAAGGAAGCCCTTAATTCGAACTAACTAAAGCCTAGTGAAGCCATGGCTTTAGTTAGTTCGAATTAAGCCTCCTTAATTCGAACTAACTTGCCAGTGTAGACATAGCCATAGAGAGGAGGGAAATCCAAGGAGGCAGAGTTACACCCCACACCAGAATCACTGGATTCTGTTGACTCAATTCACTTGTATGAGCTTAACGCAGAAATTATTGGGTGAGGTTCTATAAGCCATCTTATGCAGGAAGTCAAAGTAGATCATAATGGTCCCTTCTGGCCTTAAAATTTACTACTCATACACAAATGATCTTGCACTTTTTGTGTGTGAGACATTTTTTTACCCACATATCTCAGAAATGGACATAAGAATTTTGCTGAAGCTTTCAATTAAAAAGTAATATTTCAGTTGACACCAACCCTGTGGAATTCCAGATCAATAGGAAACACTGTCAGAAACTTGTGAACAAATTAGAATGGGGAGGGAGAAGTGGGGGAATTAAGGGAACTCCCAAAATAACCTTAGCTATAGCATATGCAGCAAATAAATGCTAATATATAATAAATGTTTCTGCTGGAGCTTTTGAAAAGCAGCCAAAGGAAAGGTGGTAAAGGATAGTCTGCAGAACCTGTAGAAAACCAGAGACCAAGACTAGCAATCCACGGAGCTTTCACTGCAAAAGGCTTGCACATGCTACCAGCCTCATCCAGAATCTGAAAACGATGTTCACTGTGTGGGGCATTATAACCATAAACCAAGGGATTGAGTTGTTTAAGACATGAAATAAACATGAGTATCCAGAGAACTTCAAAAGTAGAAAGGAGACATCTTTTTACCTGTGTGGCAAGCATACCTGACACTTAGCTCCAAATCAGGTCTAAGAGCTGACTTCATCACGCAACACTTGCCCTGTGGAAGCAGAGTCCCCCACATAATTACTGGCCAGTTGACTATCAGACAGAGGGCAGGAAGTTGATAGTTGATGTAGTTGTGGTAGAGGCCTGCAGTACAGTACAGTGTAGTGTAGGGTCATGTGATCAAAACAGCCAGTGTGCCATAGCTCCAGATAGCAATTCCACAATGTTGTATTTATCTAGATTTTTATAAGATTACACATCACCATGGTATCTGCACACCTACCACAAAAATTTAACAAAAAAATCTTAAACCTCTCACTTCCAGTTCTTCTGGCAGAAGCAAACTTCCAGTTATTGTGGGGAACTTTTTAAAAAAATATCCAGTGTGAAGATGCTGATGTGCGTTAGAATGATATTACAGAAAAGGTATGTCAAAGAATTGACTCATAGAAGATTAGGGTTGGGAGGGACCTCAGGTGGTTATCTAGTCCAACCACTTGCTCAAAAAAGGATCAACCCCAAATAAATCATCCCACCCAGGCTCATCAAGGCAGGCCTTAAAAACCTCTATGAATAGAAATTCCATCACCTCCCCAGGTAACCCATTCCAGTGCTTCACCACCCTCCAAGTGAAAAAGTTTTTCCTACCATCAAACCTAAACCTCCCCTCTGCAACCTGAGACCACTGCTCCTAGTTCTATCATCTCGTACCACCAAGAAGAACAGCCTACCTCCATCCTCCCTGAAATCCCTCTTTAGCTAGTTAAAGGCTGCTAACAAATCCTACCTCATTCTTCTCTTCTGCAGATAAAACCAGTGGCTCTCAACCTCTGTGTTGGGACACATTATTGTGTCTCCACACAGCAGTAAGTGTGTCACGGAGTCGGACAGATGGCTAGATTTGGCCTAGGGGAAGGGGTGGTCTGCTGTGTCCTGTAGGGTCAAGAAATGCTGCCAACTATGTTGTGACCTGCAGAAGGTTGAGAACCAATGGATTAAACAAAACTAATTTCTTTAGTCTTTCCTCATAAGTCATGTGCTGTAGCCTCCTAATTAGGAATACTCTGCAATTTTAGTTCCTCCCATGTTTACGGAAGATGAATTCAAACTGGAAAAAGTGCAGAGAAGGGCTACTAGGATGATCCAAGGAATGGAAAACCTGCCTTTAGGAGAGGAGACTCAAAGAGCTTAGCTTATTTAGCCCAACCAAAAGAAGGCTGAGGAGATATATGCTTGCTCTGTATAAATACCAGGGAGGGAGAGGAATTATTTAAGTTCAACACCAATGTGGACACAAGAGCTAATGGATATAAACTGGACATAAGCAGGAAGTTTAGACTTGAAATTAGATTCAGGTTTCTATCCATCACAGGATTGAAGTTCTAGAATAGCCTTCCAAAGGGATCAGTGAGAGCAAAAAACCTAGCTGTTTTCAAAACTGAGCTTCATAAATTCATGGAGGGGAAGGTATAATGAGACAGCCTACTTTGGCAACTGACTGATCTTTGGTGCCTATAGTAAATATGCCAATGGGATGATTGATGGGGTGGCTTCTAAGTTATTATACAGAATTTGGGGTATCTGACTGATGAGTCTTGCCGATATGCTCAGGGTTTAACTGATCGCCATATTGGGTTTGGGAAGGAATTTTCCCCCAAGGCAGATTGGCAAAGACGCTAGGGGGGTTTCATCTTCCTCTGTAGAATGGGGCATGACTCAATTGCTGGTGGATTCTCTGTACCTTAAAGTCTTTAAATCATGATTTGAAGACTTTAGTAACTTAGTCATAGGTTAGAGCAGCAGTTCTTAAGCACTGTGTCGCAGCACTGTGTCACCAAACATCAGTAAGTGTGTCACAGAGACCTAGCAGTCGACCACTGGAGCTGGAGCGTGGCAGTAGCTTCCCAGTAGGAGAGCTGGATTGAGCAGTGGGGGCACTGGGTTTGGCAGTGGAGGGACTGCAGGATCACATACACTGCCAAGTGTGTTGCAACCCACCAAAGGTTGAAAACCACTAGATTAGAGGTTTATTGCAGGAGTGGGTGGACAAAGTTCTGTGGCCTCCATTGTGCAAGAGGTCAGACAGATGATCAAATGGCCCTTCTGACCTTCAAGTCTACGAGTCTAATAATTTTTGTTGCCCTCTGCTGGATTTTCTCAAATTTGTCCACATCCTTTCTGTAGTGGGGGGCCCAAAACTGGACACAATACTCCTAATGCGGTCTCACTAGTGCAGACTAGCGGGGAATAATCGCTTCCTACCATCTGCTGGCAATGCTACTACTAATGGAAGTTATGGAACCCAATATGGTGTTAGCCTTCTTGGCAATAAGGACATGTCGTTGACTCATATCCAGCTTCTTGTCCACTGTTACCTCAAATCCTGCCAAACTGTTGCCTAGCCAGTCAGTTTCCAGTCTATAGCAGTGCCTGGGATTCTTCCATTCTCAGTGCAGGACTCTGCATTTGTCCTTGTTGCAGGGCCTCCCTGGGGGGGGGGGGCGAACAGGGCAATTGCCCTGGGCCCCACGGTTATGTGTGCCCCGCGCTGTTCCACTCCCAGCAGAGCAGTGCGAGGCCTGCATACGCCACAGCCCCCCCACCCCCACCCCGTTGCGCTTCCTCCTGCTCCCTGCTGCCTTTGGCAGTGAGCTGAAGGCTGCAGGTCAGGGCTGGGGCCAGGGCCAGAGTTGGGGCCGGAGCCAGCTCCCCCCACCAGCAACCTCAGTCTCCTGAGCCGACGCCAGAGCCAGCTCCCCGCGCCGGCGGCCTCAGCCTCCCAGCCTGGGGCGGGGGCAGGGGCTGGAGCTGGCTCCCCCTGCCGGTGGCCTCAGCCTCTAGGATCAGCTCCCTGGGGGGCGGAGTGGGCCGGTGGGCACGCCATGTTCCCCTGCAGCATGGGGGGTGGGGTGGGGCCCTGCCTAGGCCAATTGGCCCAGGACCCCGCTCCCCGCAAGGGACGGCGCTGGCTTCTTGAACCTCATCAGTCTTGTTAAGACTTAATCCTCCAATTTGTTTAGGTCACTCTGTATCCTATCCCTGCCTTCCAGGTATCTACCAGTCCTCCCAACTTAGTGTCATCTGCAAACTTGCTGAGGGTGCAATCCACCCCATCCTCCAGATCATTAATAAAGTTGTTGAACAAAACCAGCCCCAGCACCAACCCCTGGAGTACTCCGCGTGTTACCAGCTGCCAACTAGATATCAAGCCACTGATCACTACCTGTTGAGCCCGATGATCAAGCCATCCTTCTATTCACCATACAGTTCATTCATCCAACCCATACTTCTTTAAAGTGCTGATAAGAACACTGTGGGAGACTGTGTCTAAAGCTTTGCCAAAGTCAAGATATATCATGTCCACCACTCTCCCCATATCCACAGAACTGGTGACATCATCTTATAAGGCAATCGGGTTGGTCAGGCATGATTTGCCCTTGGTGAATCCATGCTGACTGTTCCTGATAACCTTTCTCTTTCCCAAATGCCAATTTTTCCAGGGACTGAGGTGAGGCTGACCAGTCTGTAATTCCTCACATCCTCCTTCCCTTTTCTGATGATGGGCACTATATTTGCTTTTTTCTAATTATCCGGGACCTCCCCCAGTCACCAAGAGATTTCAAAGATAATGGCCAATGGTTCTGCAATCACATCAGCCAATGCCCTCAGTGCTTTCAGATGCATTACATCCATCTCCATCCTTTCTAAATAGTCCTGTGCTTGTTCTTTCAGCACTGAGGGCTGCTCAAGGCTGTCCATGGGGGGGGGGGGCAGAAGGCAAGAGGGGCCGCCGCCCTGGGCCCCATAGTTCAGCAGGCCCCGTGCTGCCCCCCACCACTGCCTATTCCGCCCTGAGGGGGAGCCACGGGCCAGAGGACACCTTCCTTATCCTGCTCCTCCACGGTGTCCCATGCCCGCCCCATCCCCGGCCTGCCAGTCAGCTCCGAGAAGTGGGGGTGAGATAGGATGTGGCCGGGGCTCTAGCATCAGGCCATACGCTGTCCTGGCCTGCCCCAGGCCCTGGACAGACCAGCCGGCCAGGAAGCCCTTAAGTCGACTTAATAAAAGCCCAGTGTGGATGTGGAGTAGTTTAGGTCAACTTACGCATCCTTAAGTCAGTCTAAGCTCCCAGTGTAGACGCACCTTCAGTGCCTGGCAAGGATTAGCCCTCAAATGAAATGCAGCCAGCGAATGCTAAACCCAGATGCACTGAAGGGATGCTGATAGGAAAAGCGAATTAGCTTCCTCCTCTCTAACATGGGCAGCTGTCAGATTGGTCATAGCCATGAGTACTTCTGACTCCTCAATGCTACTAGTGCTAAAAGGACACAATGGCAAAATAAGCCCCTTCCATCCGCAACTGGCCAGATGATTGCGTCTAGATCAACCATCTACAGTGACTCAGGGAATTGCAATCTCTAGGCTTTGTTACTGAAACTCACTACATCTAGGAATGAAGCCTCATGCCCTATGAAAGCTCCAGCTGGTACAAAACGCAGCAGCCTGTCAGCTCAGTAACAAAGAACACTGTGAATCCATTCCCCTAGTGGTCAACTCTCTATGCTAGTTTCCCACTGAATTCCAGAGTCCAGGACCATGTGTTTACCCTAATATTCATAGCCCTTGATAAGACTTGTCCTAAATAACTGGGAGGCACCTCTCCTTTCAAAATATGGGGAATAGCCACTGTCCAAAGACTTAAAGAAAAGTGAGCAATTGTTACCAGTGTCTTAATTGGCCCGCTCAGACTGAGCATCAAAATTTCTGTCACAGGAGTAGGTGAGGCTGCTGTACAAAACTGCAGAATCAATGATCTATAGTGGTCTCAGAGGGTATGTCTACACAATCATCAAAACACGTCTCTGGCCTATGACAGCTATCTTGGGCTCGCAGGACACAGGCTAAGGACCTGTTTCATTACAGTGTAGATGTTCAGGGTCAGTCTGCAGTCCAAGCGCTATGACACTGTGAGGTGGGAGGGTTCCAGAGCTTGAGCGGCAATCTGAGCCAAATGCCTTCAATGCAGTTAAACAGCGCATTACCCCACACATTGTGAGCCTCAGTCAGCTGGCACAGACCACCACTGTTGCCTAATTGCAGTGTAGACATATCCAGAATGTTTACTCTAGGCCCTGGCAAGTCTCCTTACGCAGATTAGGTTCAGATCAAGAATCCCAGACACAAGTAGCTCATCATGCTACAAAAAGAGGAAAACTCTGGGTTTGACATATAACCAAGAAGCTACTGCTGCTGGGGAGTTCTAGGAAATACTTGACAAATACATTGATTGCATCCAGAAGTTAAGACACTGCCTTGCAAATTAAAACTCCAGGCTGCCAACTAGTTTGGTGAGCAAATTGATATTCCAGTGACTTGTGCTGGTGACTTCAGACCTGACTTGAGATTTAGACTTAGAAGTCTCTTCTGGAGCTAATCATAAAGTGTCTCTTATCTGTGTTATTGGCAACTTAGTATTGATAAGGCCATCTAATGTGCCAAATTCAGAGGTGATATATAGCAGCATCTCTTAAGGATTAGCAAGTGAGTCTAAATTGGTGTAACATATATGCTGAGAGGACAGGAAGAGGTAAGCTACATGTTTTCTTAGGGCCCACTTATCCTACACAAACAGCCATCTTAAGAGACTCAGGTTCAACACACTTCTGAGTTGTAGGGTAGACAGATCTTCACGAGAGAGATGGTGCCCTTCTCTAAGTTTAGAAGGCCATAGTCTTACACACATTTCTGACATTTCAGAGGACTATAGCTCGTAGAAGTCTCATTTCTGGAAGTGTCACCAAATGTCTGTTCTCCCTGTTCACTACTCCGCCTGTGTCTCCGCTCCCAAAAATAGCAGGAATGTGAAAGGGAAAACAAGTTTAGTGCCTGCTACTTGATTCAGCATCTGATAGTCCCTCAGTAGCCCCTACAAAATATGAGTGTTAGGAGAGGTGTGCTGGTTCCACTCTCTAGGTCAAGTTTCCTGGTGCTTTGTTAGTGCTGAAGAATCACTCATGTCCACATAGCTTAAGCCCAGCAAAGCACGTAAACAAGATTCATTCATAACTCTCTTGCTGCTCCTCTACATGTGCTTCCCAATTCATCCACACAGATATGCATTCTATTTCTGTTTGCACTGTCACAGAAATGCTGCTCTAATTAGGACCGTGTCTCTTTTACAGGGATCTCATCACAAAGACATTTTCTCTAATCAGACATTGTAACTAAATTAGTTACAAGTTACTTCCACCAAAATTCAAGCTGGTAACTAAGAGCAAGAATATTTTCACTTTGCTCCAATCCATTCATGACTTTAAACACTAATCCCTTTTGTACCTCTCCTCCAGAGCCAGTCCAAAGCTGCAGCCCCTTCAGTCTGGTACAGAGCTTCTGCAAGCTTCATTTAAAGAGCAGAGAAGAAAAACATGAAAGCGGATTGGAAAAGAGTTGCCTTTCTTCCTGTCCCAAGCTTGGTCTGGAGTGGAGAACTGTGTTCGCATGTTCTGTATCTTTGAAGCAGTGCAGAGACAGGGCTTTCAGTAAGGGGGACTGCCTGTCTGTCACAGCCCAGAGCATTCATTCCCAAACACTGCTCTCCATTCAGAGGCTGCCAGGCCTGGGTGCAGAATGTGCAGACTAAAGCAGAGAAACTGTGAGAGACTGAAGAGGGCACTGAGGTGTGGGGGAGGGTGTGAAAAGAGACATGGGGAGAAGAAAGGGGAGGGCTAAGAACAGAACAGACACAAGAAAAGTTACTTTATAAGAAGAGAGGAGACAAGGGACAGTAGGAGGAAATACATAAAGCAGGGGAGGGTTACACAGGTATAGGAAGTAGCTCCTACAAACTATTTTATCACGAGGACTGCCTCTTAGCAAAGCAATCAGTGGTGAAATGCTTTGAAGTGGGATTTTCTCCCACAAAAGCTCATGTGATAAATACATTGTTTGTTTCACCTCATACCAGAAACCTACTGACCGCTATAGTTACCTACATCCGTTGAGTTTTCATCCAACACACCACACGAACCATTGTCTACAGCCAAGCTCTAATATACAACTCCATTTGTTCCGATCCCTCAGACAGAGACAGACACCTTCAGGATCCCTATCAAGCATTCTTAATATAGTGTAAATTTACAAAAAACATCCAGAATGGTATTCTTAGTCAACAATAAATTATGTATCATGTTGAACTTAGGAAATATGTATATTAAATTTCAGTTCACGTTAATTAGTAGTGCTGGCTATGTCTACACTTGGTAATTTAGGTCGACTTAGCATGTCCACACTATAAAATTAAGTCGACTTAGGGGGGGAACTTACAAAGTCAATCTAGAGCATCCACACTGGATGCCTAGGTCGACTTCTAGGGGCTAGGTGGACTTGGGAGAGGTCTACAGGGGTAGTGGGGGCACCCCTTGCCAATTGCCAGGGGGCTCAGCCTTTGCCCCATTGTACCTGGATACAATGGGGCAAAGGGGGACAGGGACCCTGGCAGGGCATAGGGGCAGGGTGGGCAGTGGGGGAGTCCTGGAGAGCCCTAAGTCGACTCTAAGTTGACTTAGGTCTACTCCAGGTCTATACTGGCTTAAGTCGACTTTAGAAAGTCGACTTAAGCCTAAAGTCGACTTTAAAGGAGGTTTAATAAAGTCGACTTAATTTTCCTGCTTAAGTCGACTTAAGGAAAATATAGTGTAGATGCAGAGTAAATTAAGTCGACTTAAGCAAGCTTAAGTCGACTTAATTTACAAGTGTAGACGCACCCGCTCTGTATTGCCATATGTGGGGATGAAAAATTGTGAGGTATTTCTTTTATAATTATAATTAGTAAGTGTATATACATGCCCTCATGAAAGAATTAAGGGGGGTAAGAAAGATGAGAACAAGCTAAATTGTGATCCTAGAGAGTGTTATAGGGTACTATGTGTGTTATATCTTTTATTTACTTGTGGTTACTTCTGACTGCTTTCTTAAATGATTGTACATTGATTTGCTATATGCTCACTCAAAATAATACCTTAATCAATAAACTAGTATTTGTTTTATCTAAAGTTCTGTGGAGTGAGGGAGGTTGAGCACAATCCATTTTAATATTAAATTAATGCACATGAGTATATGGTGATTTGAGAAGGAACCCAATCCCTGTAAGACAAGTTCCCACTGTGGTATATGGGGCTGGAAGTGCTCACTTGGAGACCATCGCCTGAGCAGCCTGAGGTGCGCACTCACTGCCTGGGATTGATTACATGTAGGAGACTGGGTGTGGACTGATTCAGGAGTGAGTGGTCACTGGCAAAGTGGAGTATATTGGGGTTCAGGAGTGGAAATCTGGAGGCAACAGCGGCACACCAGACCGGATCTGAGGAGCAGTCTGTCACAATGACCCTGAGGCCTAAAGAGCGAATTAGATAAGGGTAGTAGGTGCCTTTCCCCCAGAGTCCAACAGATTGGGGAAGAGTGGGGAGTGCCTTAAAAGGGTTATGCCTTGAGCCATATGGATTTGGGTAAAGGTGGGGTGCCATAGGCTCTGTCTACACTCGCAAGTTAGGTCGACTTAAGGAGACTTAAGTTGACCTAACTTAGTCCCCGTCCACCCCAGGCTTTCATTAAGTCGACTTAATAAGTACCGCTGTTTAGGTTGACTTAATGGCTAAGTCGATATGTTAAGTCAACCTAAAACCCGTCTGGACGCCCTAGGTCGACTTAGGGAACTAAGTCGACCAAGGACTGGGGACAAGGGAGCTCTGGCTTCCCGGAACACGGCTCCCTTCTTGCTGGGAAGACTTGGGGGCCTGGCAAGAGGGCAGCCACAGCTGCCTTCTTGCCGGGACCGCCGCGGGTCCCAGAGAGAGGGAGCCACAACTACCTTCTTGCCAGGACCCCCACTGGTCCCAGAGAGAAGGGAGCCGGGGCTCCCTTGTCCATGGGAGTCCCTACGAGCGGGAAACCGCAGCTCTCCATTGACTTCAGAGTCTAGAGTAGATTCTGTAAGTCGACTTAACAAGGTCAACTTTATGTCAACTTAAGTTGATCTTGTTATGTCGACTTAAAAGAGTCGATTTAGTTTTTTAAGTGTAGACATAGCCATAGTGTGTGGGTAACAAATGCACCTTTTAATTTTTGTTTAACTAACATCCTCATTTTTAGGTAATTCCCCTTTCTGAAATTAAATGCTATCGTAGTGGGCTGCTTCAGTTTCCCCTGCACAGGGATGTTAAATTTTATTATGTTATGGTCACTATTACCAAGCAGTATAGCTATAGTTACCTTTTGGATCAGAGCCTGTTCTACTTAGGACTAAATCAAGAATTGCCTCTGTTCTTATGGGTTCCAGGACTAGCTGCACCAAGAAGCAGTCATTTAAAATGTCAAGAAACTTTCTCCCTGCATCCCATCATGAAGAGATAAGTATCCGGTCAACAGGAGGATAGTGGAAATCCTGCATTATTTTTTTTATTTTCACAGCCTCTCTAATCTCCCTGAGCAATTCACAGTCACTATCACCATCTTGGCCAGGTGGCTACTAGCATATTCCTACTGCTATATTCCTATTATTCGAGCCTGGAATTACTATCCCTAGAGATTCTATAGCACAGTTTGGTTCAAGATTTTTATTTCATTTGTATCTATGCTTTCTTTCACCAATAAGGCCATTCCCCTACCGGTACAACCCACTCTGTTCTTCCAACATATTTTGTCTTAAGACTATAAACAGATTGGCACAGGAATTGTTTTAATGTATGCTTTAACAGTGCATACTTCAATTGGTACCTGACTTAGTTGTGGAGCTTAGGAACTACTTCAATACAAATAACAGTAGAAGTAAGTCTAAACTAGGTGAAGTGTATGTAAAAACTGATTTTTCAGCTAGCTCAGTCTGAAGGATGAGTCAAATTCCAAAGGGGTAGCCATGTTAGTCTATTGTAGAAAGACAACAGAGTCTTGTGGCACTTTTAAAGACTAACAGATTTATTAATCGCATGAGCTTTCGTGGGAGAAAATCCCACTTCGTCAGACGCTTTGAAGATAGGAAAGTTACAGAGTGGGAGGAAATTAAATGCAGGGGAGTGTGTGACAGCATCATGTTACAGCCTGACCTGATGCTATGTCACACACTCCCCTGCATTTAATTTCCTCCCACTCTGTAACTTTCCTATCTTCAAAGCGTCTGACGAAGTGGGATTTTCTCCCACGAAAGCTCATGCGATTAATAAATCTGTTAGTCTTTAAAAGTGCCACAAGACTCTGTTGAAGGATGAGTGTAAATCATTGCTAGTATTCATGACTTATAAACCACGGCATCTGTTTTTCCAGTTCACCCATTCATTAAATTATTGCCATTCTCTTTCTCTTTACTGTATGTAAACAATTCCCAGACTATTCCAAATTGGCAAGGTGTGTAGATTTCATAAAGGAACTGTAAATACACTGTGTAGTAAGAATACTAAATGAACTACATTCCAGGCTTTTTCTTCCTTGTCACCTCTGATTACTGTTTGCTACTATAAATCACTTTTATTTCTAAACAGTCATGAACCAATCTATTATGATGTATGTATCATTAATGTAATTTATCTTTAACATGGTATTTACTTTTTTATGAAGACTGGAGAAATATACTTTGCTGTTACTGAAGTGAGCCTTCTTTGCAAATAGCACATCTGACCTTATATACAGATTTATTTGTGAAAATCCCCACCAATGATGTAGCTATAGTGCAGTTCCACCAGTGCTAGGTGTAATGTAAATAGGGTGATCAGATAGCAAGGATCAAAAATCGAGACAGGTGTAGGAGGTAATAGGTGTCTATATAAGAAATAGAATATTAGGACTGTCCCTGTAAAATCTGGATAGCTGGTCATCCTAAATGTAAACCAATTTGCAGTGTTTTTACCAGCATGTCACCTAGGTTTTCACTGAGCAAGTTTGCCCAGCATGGTGGTAAAGATGCCAGTTTACGATATTTCTACAAAAGGCCAAAATTACTCCAAATTTTCATGTAAGCATAGGAATGGAGGACAGCATGAATCACAGATCTGCCATGTTCCAAAGGAGTAGCCATGTTAGTCTAGTTCAGCAAAACAAACAAGAAGTCCTGTGGCACTTTGAAAGAGTAACAAATTTATTTATCACATGAGCTTTCGTGGGAGAAAATCCCACTTTGTGTTTCCTTAGGGCCTATAAGTCCTAATGAAAGTAAACGAGAGTCCTGTGCACCTAAAGACTAACAAATTTCTTCGGGCATAAACTTTTGTGGGCTCCAACCCACTTCATCAGATGTGCCAGAGGACACTCATTTTTTGCTGAATATTGACTAACACAGCTACCCCTCTGGAACTTGTCACCCTAAAGGAAATAGTTATTTTAACACTAACCTCACCTGTGATCCATGAGGAAGGAAACCTTCTAAGGAATCCATGAAGAGGGAAAATAAAGAGCATTGTAGTTAACATTGACTTATTATTACAGTGCACCTTGTTAATTGTGTAATATTGTATTTAGGAGAAATAAGCTTTTCCTGACCCCATGATCAGGTTCTGACATGACCCATGAGATTCTGTTACTCCCATCATGGCATGTATTGCAAATCTTATCATAATATAATCCAGCACTTTCAAAACTCCACTCGTACTAGGATTTTAGACTTCCCACAGCAGTGAATGGCACTGGCTGACAGTAGAATGCACAGTAGTATTCCTTGTTATTAAATATCCTTGCTAGTACCCTCACTTAGTAACCCTTTGTTCTTAAACAATTAGAATCCTGTAGCACCTAAAAAGACTAACAAATTTCTTCAGGCATAAGCTTTCGCAGGCTGCAATCCACTTTGTCTGATGTATGAAGTGGAAACTACAGTTAGGAGGTACATATACACATGTAAGGGCTTCTGTAGAGCAGTGTGTGTGTTTTAAATGGCCTGTCTTGTTTTTGTAAAGATCAGCCACGTGGAAGTTTGTGTGGAACTTTGGCTTTTCATAAGAATCTCCAGTAATGAGAGCTCTTTCTTGATCTTTTCCTGTTTGCTGTACAGGATGCTGATCAGGTAGTTCAATATTTTTTTGGAGTGTATGACACATGGCTATGTCTACACTTGTTAATTTAAGTCGACTTAGCATGTCCACATTCAAAAATTAAGTTGACTTAAAGGGGACCCTGCCAAATTGACCTAGAGTGTCCACACTGGATGCCTAGGTCGACTTGTAGGGACTAGGTGGACCTGGGACAGGTCCACGGTGGCAGGGGGGGCACCCCTTGCCAAGTGCCAGGGGGCTCAGCCTTTGTCCCCTTGTACTTGGTACAACCCTTGGTACAATGGGGCAAAGGGGGACAGGGACACTGGCAGGGCATAGGAGCAGGGTGGGCAGGGCTCTGCCCTGCCCTGTGGGGGGGTACGCCAGGCTGTGGCTGTGCCAGCCACCCTGGCAGGGAGGGCAGTGGGGAAGCCCTAAAACCCCCTAAGTCGACTTAAAGTCAACTTAGGGCTACTCCACGTCCACACTGGCTAAGTCGACTTTCTAAAGTCAACTTAGCCAGAAAAGTCGACTTAAAAGGAAGTTTAAGAAAGTCGACTTTAATTTTCCTTAAGTCGACTTAAGCAGCTGCTTAAATCCACTTAAGGAAAATATAGTGTGAATGCAGATTAAATTAAGTTGATTCAAGCAAGCTTAAATCGACTTAATTTCTAAGTGTAGACGCACCCTATCTCTCACCAGTGTGATATTGATTGTAATGGATTTTTCACTTTCAGTCCATTTGGTATAATGTCCATTTGTTTGCACTTGGAGAGGATTATGTCTGTCTATATCTGTGCGAGTTTTTTCCTGAAGTCGGTAGATTTCATACAGCTAAATTCAGCTAAACACCTGCATGGTGACAGGTTCCAGAGGGATAGCCATGTTGGTCTGTGTACAGCAAAAACAACGAGAGTCCTGTGGCACCTCCTGTGAATGGGCCTCATCTACCCTAAATGAATTGACTTTGTGAGCACCCATCCTTGCATGTGTATGTGCGCGCATGCACACCTCCTCAATGTAGTTTCCACTTTCTGCATCTGACAAAGTAGACTGCAGCCCATAAAAGCTTATGCCCAAAGAAATCTGTAAGTCTTTAAGGTGACACAGGACTCTTGTTTTTGCTGTATACATATTAACATGGCTACTCCCCTGAGCCTTTATTCTTAGCATTAAAACCCCTATAATCTTAGATACTTTAGGGAAGTCCACATGCACTTTTCCCTTCATGAGATAAATAATCTTAATGTCTGTAACCACTCAACAAATGCAAAACCAACTCACATCTCTAATAATTTTTGTTACTCTTCTTTAAAAAAGCAAACAAAACTCAAACAGTGACCAAAACTTGCAATCTTTGGTGTCTAAAGTTGGACATTTAAATCCATATTTATATATAGAGACATTTATATCCATATTCAAATACCCACATAAACAGTCTTATTTTCAAAGGCACTGATCACCTGCAATGGAGCCTCTTAGAAATTGAGTCCACTTATTTAAGATTACATCGACATAATATAGTCTATGCCAGCATAGCTATGCCCTCAGAACCCCTAATGCAGACACAGCCCTACATTGGCAGACAAAGGAAGTTCTGCTACTGTAAGAACACTACCTCTTCTAAGCAATGTTAGCTATACTGACAGATGTACCCTTCTGTGAGCATAGCTGAGTCTACACCGGGGGTTTTGTTTGCATAAATTATGTCACTAGGATGCATGTTTTTTCATACTCAACAGATGTAGCTATGCCAATATAAAATTTTAAGGGTAGAAACAAGTCTATGTATCTAATTTTAAACATCCAAGAGTGAAAATGCTGACCTGCATTTCCAATGAGGGTGAATTTTTTGGTAAACTGTATGTATTTTCTATTCCTTTTTTGAATACATCCAAGTATCCTATTTATTTCTTTAAAACTAAACATTCAGCAGCCATCTTTATTAAGCTTCTCCATCAATGTTGACATGTAGACACTCTTGCAAGACATGTAAAATTGAAAGTATTTTACATGTGTATGCCCTTAAAGCCAACTTCATCAGGAAATGCCAACAACCTGTTATTCACTTTGCCCTCCAAATGATTAAAGCAAATGTCACAGTACAAATTCGTAAAGCTCCCACTATTCACCTCTTCTCTGATAAGCAGCTAACCATCAAAAAGGTTTGCTATTATTACTTTTTTATTATTTTTTATATAACTTTCTGAATGCCCCAAATCAAGGCTGAAGCCCATTGTGCTGTATGTTGTACAAACATTAGTGACAGTCCCTACCCCGAAGAGCTTACAGTCTAAATATTTTACAATTGTACAGTCCAAGAGTATACAGTCAAAATCTAAATAGCACTTAACCAGTTTTCATCTACTCGCTTCTCATCCTGTGGTTACTTTTCTTAATCTTTCAAATAGACACCCATGAGAAACTTTAAAAAAAATAAATTGTTTACCATCTTATAAGCAAGTGGCAGAAGATCATCGAATCATAGAAGATAGTGTTGGAAGGGTCCTCAGGAGGTTCTCTCATCCAACCACCTGCTCAAAGCAGGACCAACACCAATTAAATCATCCCAACCAGGGCTTTGTCAAACTGTATCTTAAAATCTTCTAAGGATGGAAATTCCACCAACTACTAGGTAACCCATTCCAGTGCTTCACCACTCTACAGGGAAGTTTTTTTCCTAATATCCAAACTAGACCTCCCCCACTGCAACTTGAGACCATTGGTCCTAGTTCTGTCATCTCCCACCACTGAGAACAGCTTAGCTTCATCCTCCCTAGAGTCCCGTTCAAGTAGCTGAAGTTCACTATCAGATCCCCCCTCACTCTTCTCTTCAGCAGATTTAATAAACCCATTTCCCTCACCCTTTCTTCATTAGTCATGCGCTCTAGCCCCCTAATCATTTTTGTTGTCCTACATAAGACTCCAATTTTTCTACATCCTTCAAAACTGGATACACTACTCCAAATGTGGTCTCACCAGTTCCAAATAGAGGGAATAATCACTTCCCTCAATCTGCTGGCAGTGCTCCTACTAATACAGTTCAATATGTTATTAGCCTTCTTGGCAATAAGGACACACAGTTGACTCATATCCAGCTTCTTGTCCATTGTAACCCCCAGTATCCTTTTCTGCCAAACTGCTGACTAGCCAATCATTCCCCAGTCAGTAGCAGTGCATGGGATTCTTCTGTCCTAAGTGCATGACTCTGCACTTGTCCTTGTCGAACCTCATCAGATTTCTTTTGGCCCAATCCTCCAATTTGTCTAGGTCACTCTGTATCCTATCCTTATCTTCCAGCTCAGTGGTCTTCAACCTTTTTTCCATCACGACACACCTGACAGATGACGTTCCCCTGTGTAACACTCTACTATCGGCTGGTGGCAGTGGTGCTTGGGCTGGGAGCACTTGGGAGGCTGCAGCGCTCCAGGATTCAGGTGGGAGCAGAGTCAAGCCAGCGCAGGCTAGTGCCCTGGTGGTCTGGGTCGATGGGGCCAGGTTTATTTTTGTGGGGTGGGTGGTGTCCCACCCACCCCAGGATTTCTAGGTTGCAGCCCCTAAGTCTCCTTACTCCTCTGGCCCTGGCTACTGTCTGTGTTGTGCAGCAGGAGCGGGCTCTTGAGGGCAGCAGAGAGCAGTGGGCAGCAGATGCCTAAAGCTGCCTCCAAGCTGAGCTGCCAATTTTCCATGACACACACCTGGCTCTTTGAAACACACTTTTGTGTCCTGGCACAGTAGTTGATAATGGCTGTTCCAGCTTAGTGTCATCTGCAAATTCATTGAGGATGCAATTCACCCCATCCTCCAGATCATTAATGAAGATGTTGAACAAAACCGGCTTCAAGATCAACCCCTGGGGCACTCCACTTGTTAGTGGCTGCCAACTAAACACTGAGTCACTCATCACTATCCATTGAGCCCAATAATTTAGCCAGCTTTCTATCCATCTTATAGGCCATTCATCCAACCCACACTTGTTTTACTCTCTGGCAAGAATACTGTGGGAGACTGTATCATAGACTCATAGACTAAGGTCAGAAGGGACCAGTACGATCATCTAGTCTGACCTCCTGCAAAATGCAGGCCTCAAGACCTCCCCCACCCACTCCTGCAATAGGCCACCAACCTATGACTGAGTTATTTACCTCCTTAAATCATGATTTAAGGACTTAAGATACAGAGAATTCACCAAAAGCTTTGCTAAAGTCAAGTTATTCACAACCATTGCTTTCCCTGTATCTATAGAACCAGATGAGAAATTCTGGACACATGGGAATATCTAGTGGATCCACAAAGGAATAGTGTAGGAGACAATCTTCTTTAATGTCTTCTAGTGTTTGATAAGGGCATGTTAATTAAATTCATATATACTAAACTTGGAGGTGTAGCAAATACCAGTGAAAACAGAAATAATACAATGTACCCCAGAGAGAACAGAAATATGGGAAGGTAATAAAATGAGAAAAATGCAAACAATGTACCCCAGAGAGAACAGAAATATGGGAAGGTAATAAAATGAGAAAAATGCAAACAAATACATCTTTCAAAAAAGTAATTAAATAAAAACTAAATGGGAAGGAGAAATCTGGAATATAGAAAGGCTAAAAGAGAAAGGTGGACTCCAAATTAAACAGGAGTTTTTCATTTTGTGATAAACAGATAAATGCTTCACGTCATGGAACAGGACAGACAATCCCTCTTCTGTACACATCTGTGGTAAATATTCTTTCTATAACACTCTTTCAGAACTAGTCATGCCAACATTTTAAAAAATGGAGGAAAATCTAGAAAATGTTCAGATAAGAGCAAATACGGGAGGAAAGTGGAAGTGGTAACTGGGTAGGGGGCTAGTTAATGAGCAGGATTTGACAATAGCTAAATCAGTATGGGGGAGGGGGGTTGGCTTTAAACAAACTAACTACAGAAAAAATGCTTTATCGTCATAGCTCTGTATGGGAACAGCCTCCAACGTAGATATCTTTTATGCCAAGAGGAGGTTTTTCTGTGGGCATAGACAGAATGACATAGCAATGCCAGCAAAACTTTGCAGTGTAGACCTGTCGTAGTATAGTGAGTGATGGATATGCAGTGGTGGGAAATCATGGAATAGACCTGAATAGGCAAAAGGGGATGCCACAGTCACATGCCAATCAGCATCTCAATCACATTTGTATATCTGTACACTTCCTCTTATCCTTTCTTGTCTGTCATCTATTTAGGCTGTAAGCTCTCTGAGACAGGGAAGTCCCTATAATTAGGCAGCTAAAGCACCAAGCACAGTTTTGAGACACTATATAAATAATTAGTAATAGAAGTGAATCAATTGAGTTACCAAAAATATTTTAATTGCATCCTCAAATGAGTGATCACAAGATCAGATTGTTGTAACCTTGATTTTTTCCTTGGCCAACTCATCCCTATTTTTTGTCACTTCCACTCACTGTACCACATTTAAAATTTAGATAAAAATCTTCATGGTAGACATTTTTATTTGTTTGATAAATTGCCCAGCAGAGTTTTGGGTATGGACAGATTGAAAAAAAAAGAGAAGGCGTGAGGACTAAATATTCAAATGTCTTTTCTATTTCTATGAATTATGGAAAAAGCAAGATTATAAACTGTTAATACAGATTTTTTACTCTCAATGCAAATGTAATTTTATTAGCCTAGTAAATTATGTTTTTCTTCATTGGAGACTAATTTCCTTTCAATAAAAAGTATAGCACAGGAAGAGTAACAGCAAAAACAGTGCAGGTTAATGCAGTGCTGAAGATTGAGTTTCTCTTGATTTGTACTTCTAGTCTCCGCTCTGCATCACACAATTCTAGAATCACATCCTGCACAGCAAAGGCCTGATCCTTTACTGCAGCTGAAGAGCTAAGTATCACTTTTTCCACAGGTCTAGGATGAATTGAATGTTTAATATTTTGTACCTCAGCAGTCATTTGTCCTAAACTTTCTTCCAGGGTACTAAGCTGCTGTTGTAAACTTTCCAGGCAAGAACTGACTTGTTTAGAGTAGCTTAGTTGCTCTTTTAAAGAAACTAGAAGAGAGTCTGTTTTTATTGATGCACTTGCACCTTCTTTAGCTAAGGAAACATCCTCTTTCATTTCCTGTGATGTCCCAGTCCCAACTTCCAACATGTTTCTCAGGTTCACAATGAGGTCACTGAGATCTTTCTGTTGTATGTAGTGGCTGGAGGCTTGTTCTTTGATAGCCTCCTGTAAGTTTATTGGTCCCTTCTGTGCTTCAAGAACTAAGGCTTTTAATTCTTGCAGCCTTACTCGGTTGATATAGGTGGAACCCAGGACACCAATAACTGCTCCCAGTACAGAACCGATAATAGACCAGTTCTTTGTTTTTTCTGCTCTTGTTCTCTCTTTTTCATGGCTTTCCCTCACAGCTGCAGAGAAGAGAGAGAATTTTTCCCGCTCAGATTCCTCTGCAGTTAAATAGGCAGTTCGGTACCTCTTCTCTTCCTGTAAAAAACATGACATATTGAAGAAGCTGTGATGTGCAATTATAAAATCTCAAGTAAGCTGCTCCCTCATTATTTTCTAGCCATCTGTTTCTTGACACATCCCAGAGTACAAAATTCATTCGCATCCTCTGACTTTTCCTGTTTTTGTCATCTATCACACATGCTTTCTTAAAATCTTATTCTCCCTTGGCTTTCAGGATGGTTTTCTCCTGGTCCTTCTACCTCTCTAATGGTTTCTTTAGCTCTCCTTTGGCAAGTCCTCCTTCCCCTCCATCCTCTCTTTCCCCTTGACAGTTCCAAAGGGGTCCATTCGTGCTATCCTATTCTTCTCCCTTTACAACCTATCTGTGGGTCATCTTACATGCTTCCATGGCTTTAAATTACCATTTTTATAATCTATCTTTCTACTCTTGAGGTCTGCCTCCATTCAATCCCGCATCTGTTTGTTACTGTGATGACATCTCTTGAATGTCTCCCAAGCAATTTGAAAATAATGTGGCCAAACCTGGACTGTTCTTTCCTTCAAAATTCTCTCTATTCACCTTCATTCTGTCAACACTGACACTATTATCTTTTCATGTCAATCAATCCTACAATCTGGAAGTCCTCTTCCAATTCTACCTCTTTCACCCAAAACAACTAGGCTTGGTTTGTATCTTGACAAGAACATTTTGAGTCCATTTGTCTTCTTTCCCCTCCCCCCCCAAATAGCTAGAAACTTGTTCAGACTCTCATCTAAATCTGGATTACCAAAACCGCCTCTCTCTGGCTTTCCATGATACATTATCTGTGTTTTGCTTGGGTCAGACAGTTGATCAACTTCCTTGCTCTTCACTGACTACAAACATTCAATCTCCCTTTGAATTCCTTCATTGGCTTCCTCTTTTCTATTATATCAAGTTAAAATGTTTTGTCCTCACCTGCAAGCTCTTCAAAGCTCTTCCCTCAGTAGTTATCCATTTTTGTTTTTTACTGCTTTACCTTACAGCTCCCCTATACCAGCTTCAACTATCCATGTGTTTGCATCTCAAACAAACATCTGAAAACTTTCTTCTACTCTGCTTCTTACACATGGATTAATAGATTTTTAAGCCCAGAAGAGACCATTATGATCATCAAGTCCAGACAACCTCAAAGTAATTCCTACAGCAGATCTTTCAGAAGTTTTCAAAATTGTCAGGGATGGAGAAGCCACCCATGATCCTTGGTAAATTGTTCTATTACTTGTACCATTAAAAATATATGCCTTATTTCCTGTTTCAATTTGTCTAGTTTCAACTTCTAGTCATTGGCTCATGTTACATCTTTCTTTGATAGACTACAGAGTCCATTATTAAATATTTGTTCCTTATATACATTCTCAAACTATAATCAAATAACCCCATAATCATCTCTTTGTTAAGGTAAATAGATCAAGCTCCTTAAGTCTATCACTATATAGCACGTTTTCTAATCCTTTAATCATTCTTATGACTCTCCTTCAAACGCTCTCCAGTGTACCAATATTCTTCTTGAATTGTGGGCACCAGAACTGGACACAGTAACTCAGCAATGGTCACACCAAAGGCCAAATACAGATATAAAATAACCTCTCTAGTTCTATTTGAAATTCCCCTGTTATGCATCCTAGGATGGCATAAGCTCTTCTGACCACAGCATTGCACTGGGGGCTCATGTTCAGTTTCAGCTCATATTCAGCTTATCCACCATGAATCCCAAATCTTTCTCAGAGTCACCGCTTCCCAGGAGAGAGTCCCCCATCCTGTAAGCTATGTTCCCTCTAAGCTGTGCGGGTGCGCAACCGCGCAGAGGCTGTCGCACACCCACGCACCTAACACAGACGCCCGTGCAGCCCGATCCCGGTGTCTCTTCTCCCCCTGGCAGCCCCGGTCTCCCCCCCCGCCTCTTTTCTCCCCTGGCCTTCTCCCCCGCCTTTCTCCTCCCCTGGCCTTCCCCCCACCTCTCTTCTTCCCCAGAGGCCCCACTCTTCCTCCCCCCCAACCTGTCTTCTCTCCTGGCAGCCCTGGTCTTCCCGCTGCCTTTCTTCTCCCCTGGTCTTCTCTCCCCCCCCCCCCCCGGCCTCTCTTCTCCCCTGGCCTCCCCCCCACAACCTCCCTTCTCTGGGCAAAAGGTTTGGTTAAGGCCAGAACTTAAGACAGCAACTGCTCAACATACAGTGACTGTGAGATCACCATTTAGAAAGGCACATGCTGCAATTTGTCTCCGACCACATGGCAAAATACAGGCGAGTGAAACTGTGAGGTGTAGATGACGGTAGAGGTGAGATAGGCAGCAAGTGTCACCGTCTCACATTTGTTTAGTAAATTAATAAAACTACAGTATTTCAGTTTAACCTTTTTATTAAAGTTCCAATGAAAAGACAACATTTATGCATTTCTTTTGAATTAAGGTACTTAGGCATGCTGATGCTTCTGGCCCCAAAAAACTGTTGCCTATGTGGCCCCATGCCTTACAAATTGCTGCTCAGCGACTACCATAAGTTGCTCAGTGTAGAGAGAACATTTCCTGTAAGTCTTTGCTCCTAGACATTTACATTTAATCATATTAAAATACATATTGTCTGCTTGCACCCAGTTTACCAAGTGATCTAAAACACTTTAAATCAGTGACCTGTTCTTTTCACTGTCTGTCACTTCCCTAATTTTTATGTCATCTGTAAAATTTATCAGTGATGATTTTATGTTTTCTTCCAAGTTATTGATAAGTATGTTAAATAATATAGGGCCAGAACTGCTCCATTCTGCATCTCACTAGAAACAGATCCACTCAATGACGATTCCCTGTTTACAGTTACATTTTGAGATCTAACAGTTTAGCCAGTTTTTTTACCAGTACCAATACCAAGTGAAATGCCTTAGAGAAGTCAAAGTATATTACATAAACTCTACCACCTTTATCAAACTTCCAATTTCATAAAGAAAAAAAAGATATGAAGTTAGTTTGACAGGATCTGTTTTCTATAAAACCATGTTCATTTTCATTGACATCAGGCTGATAGGCCTATAATTACCTAGCTCACCGTGGCTTATCCTTCATAAAAATTGGCACACTAGCTTTCTTCCAGTCTTTTGAAACTTCCGCAGCGCTCTAAGGTTTATTGAAAATCAATGCTAATGGGCCTCCTCAGATAGCTCTTTTAAAACTATAGGGTACAAGTTATCTGGACCTGCAGGTTTAAAAATGTCTCTATTTAGTAGCTTTTGTTTAACATCTTCCATAGATACTAGTGGAATGAAAAGAGTATTATCACCAGAGACTGCATCCTCTGCTTTTATCCAAATACAGAAGAAAAATGTTTATACAACACAAATTCAACCCTTTGTTCAGACTCCCAAATAAGGCCTGTCCACTTCTTGGGGTTTACACTGGTTCCAGTAGGGGAACCTATGCCCACCTACTATTCCAGGTTCCAAACCAGGAACCCTATATATAGAAACAGATGCTACTTGATTGAATTTGTTCTTGCTTCTTACCTGGGTCTCTTCTTACCTGGCCTTTTTATCTTCACCCTTATCTCAGGATTAAGGTTCTTACATCCTCTGTCTCCCTGCAAACCCACTATGCAAAATGCAGCCAAAAACCGGCTAGCCCCAAGGTTCCTTTGGCCAGATGTCAGTCTTTCCCCTCAGATGTCAGTCAGGAACAGACCTGCTAAGGCCCTGCAGCTCCTTTTGGTGAGCTTGCTGTGTGTCACTAACCCTTGGAGGACCAAGCGTCTCCATCTTCCAAGGCGGGAGCTCCTGTGAAGAATCTCTAGCCAAGCCTGGTGGATGCACCTTTGCTGCTCTTTTCCTTCAACTTCATTGATTCCTGGGGGTGGAGCAGAGCAATCGTGCCTCCAGCAGCGGTCACTACAGCTTGGTACAACCCATCACAGGCTGCTGGTACAAATGGTCTTTCATTACGAGATCCACGTTCTATATTTTCCACCAGAGCTCTACCTCATTCTGTGCACAGAGAGGACATGGCTTAGCAAATGAAGGAAGGTGTCCAGAATTTCTTTTTAAATTCAATATTTGCTCTACTGAATACAGAATTATGAATTTATTCACAGACCTTTCAATGTTATCACCATGTATCTGAATATGAGAAATATAGTTTATCTTCACAAAATCTTTGTGCAATAGGGAGGTATTATTAACACCATGTAACAGAAAGAGAACTGAGATACAAAGAATTGATGTCACATTTGCATAAATCAAATTAGTGGACACTCAGTAGGCAGATGCACAATCTGAAAATAAGAAGAGTACCAAGCTCTTATACAGTGCTTTTTGTCATGAATCTCAAAGTGCTATATAAAGGAAGTAAATATCATTATCCCATTTTACAGATGAGGAAACTAAGATTATGCCTAGGAGCCTCAGGCAGCTGAGGCCCTGCTGCTGTGGGGGACCACCCCCATGTCAATTTCAGTATTGGAGTACAGTTAGAGCAGTGAAATTGACAAGTATGATAGCTCTCCACTGCTGTAAGGGGAGAGAGTGTTTAAAATAATGCTCTGTCGCCTTAGCTTTGTTGACAAATGCCCTATGCCACTTGTTTAGGTGGTTTTATTTTGTTGCAAAACAGGAGAGTTTTGTTGGCAAAGAGGGAAGTATAGCGTGTATGTTAGGAATGTTTTGTTGACAAAAGCTGACATTTATCAACAAAACTTCCTAGTGATGAAGAGAGGTAAAGTGACTTGCCCAGTAGGTATCCAATGTTCCAGTCTGGTACTCTATCCGCTAAGACACATTGCCAAATGTAAGGCATTTTGGACCAATTTTTCAGAAGTGATGTGTATTCATGGCACCCACTAACTTCAGCTGCTGCTTGGAAGGCTCAACAAATCTAAAAGCAAGGCCAATAGTTTGAAGCTAAGAACCCAATCACTGATGCATCTAAAATTAGTGGATATTTATGCAACTTTGGCCATCAATCTTTCTGTGCTTCTTTTCCCAGCTATCACTATATGCTAGTGGATTAGATTAAGCCTTAAATCTGGGGACTGGTTCCATCACCAACTTGCTATGAAACCTTGGGTGAGTCACTTGCTGTTTTGGAACATTCATTTCACAGGGATAACAAATAACCACAAACATTTTGGCTTAAATGATTTGCCTAGCGTGGCACAGGAAGTCTGCAGCACATCCAGGCATAGAATTCTTGAAGTGCAATTAACCACCTCAGATACAAGATAATTCTTTCTTCTTACAATCCCCTTCCTTATTCCCTACACATCTTCCAACTTTGGCAGCAAATGAGATTGAGGTCCTACAGACAACAGCAACAGACTCATTCAGTCCACTGCCGTTATTCATTCACTGATCACTGTCCACTATTTTGTTCCCTGTACCTGAGGAAACAGTCCAGTTATGTATAACCCACGTTGTTCATTTCCATCGTCTTCCAAATCTCATTATCTCTGAGTGTGAGCCATAATTTATCTCTTGGTACTAATGGGAGGCTCTGTGAATTCTGGGGGTCCACATGTATCTCTTCTATGCATACCATCCTCAGACCAGTGGTCAACTGGAGAGAGTAAACCAAATTCTGCAGTAGTATCTATGATTGATCCTCACTATTACCAGATGCAAAATTCAGTACTACAATGCAGAGTGTGCTTCTACAAATCAGAGCCAGGGCCATCCTCGGGGGGGGTGAGGAGGGGAGATGAGTGGGCGATAGCCCCGAGCCCCACCGTTACGTTGGCCCCACATGCCCGCTCCCAGCAGGGCAATGTGTGACCTGCACTGCTTCCCCCCCTCACTGCAGTGCTTCTCCCTGCTCTGAAGGCAGCAGGGCGGGGTGAGAGCATGAAGCCCAGCTCCTGGGCCAGCCCTCCCCGCCCCCAGGGCAGAGCAGCCAGCCCAGGGGAGGGGCAGGTGCGCAGAGCCCAGCAACTCTGGCCCAGCCCGCCTGGCCCCCTCCCCCCCCAGCGTGGGGGTTGGCGGGGGGGCACGGCAGCAGGGGCTCCCACAGGCCGATTAACCCTGGGTCCTGCCCCCCCCTTAGGGACGGCCCTGGTCAGAGGTCTTTATTCACAAACTACATGTACCACCCAAAGTTAGTATCATTCCGCAATCTAGCAGTACCAGGTTGGGTTCAACAGATCCATCAGACCCAGGAGAAACTGAAGGACCATCGTGAAGACCAAGGTTGAGTACAGCACAAAATTTAGCTTCTTCACATATTTTGTCTTAATCTGTATCCCACCCCAGCCCTCCTGCTAAATTTAAAATTAGTGTTCAATTTACTTGCACAATTTGTGTATGGAGGTGTGTAGTAAACAATGATCTCACAACATAAAAGATGATAAATGGTCAGACCATTAAGATTGTGTGTGAATGCATTCACCGGATGAGTCTGAGGAGGTAAATCTGTACAGTGAAAAGGGTAGGGTAGGTATTGTACCAGCATCTAGTATAATGCCACATGGCATACAGGCAGAAAAGAGACTTGCAGGTTACACTATTTACTCAGTAGACACTTTGGTGTTAATGGATCAGACACACACATGGAAATCAGACTATTCAATCTTCCTGATCACTCCATCAATGAACTGTTAATAGCCATACTCAAAAAAAGGATAACAAATCAAAGCTTCAAAGAGAAACAGCAGAATTGAAATTCATATGCAGATTTGACACCATCAGCTTAGGGCTAAATAGAGACTATGGTTTTTTTCCCCCCATTACAACAGGTGATCTGACTTTACTTCCCACTTATGCTGTTTTCCACTGTTTGAATCTAAACTGCTTTGATTTGCTGCAACAGTATGACCTGATCCTCTGATTTCCAATTCCCTGTATTTATTTTCCTCCCATTCTGTAGGTTCCCCATCTTCAAGAATCTGACGAAGTAGGATTTTTCTCCCACGAAAGCACATGTGATAAATAAATTTGTTAGTCTTTAAAAGTGCCACAGAACTTCTTGTTTGTTTTGCTGAACCAGACTAACAATTTCCAGAGGGCTAAATTCCAAAACGGTAGCCGTGTTAGTCTATTGTAGAAAGACAACAGAGTCCTGTGGCACTTTTAAAGACTAACGATAAATAAATCTGTTAGTCTTTAAAAGTGCCACAGGACTCTGTTGAATTTCCAGAGGGGCAGCCTTGCATCTGATGAAGTGGGTTGAAGCCCACAACAGCTTATGCCCGAAGAAATTTGTTAGTCTTTAAGGTGCCACAGGACTCTCGTGGTTCTTCCAGGCACCTCATAACACACTGACCTTACCCACCAGCGGAAGTGCTACCTTTAATTCTTTCTCTTCGCCTATTGACTCTGGTGCAGGAAGTCCTTATCACATCACTACTTGGATAGCTGCACTTGAGCACCACCTACTGGCATTTTGTTACAAGTAGGAGTGCCACTTGTTTTTGAATCTGCGTAGCCTTTAATAAAGTTAGAGAGCACTGCAATCTGACAGGTGGCACCAGGAGGGGTTATCAGGGACTACCAGTTCGGAAAGGATTAAGTTATAAGGGAGGAGGAAGATGTAAGGGGCCATGTACATATTATTTCACCTAGAGTCAGTCCTGTCAAATAGATTAGCTGCTTGTGAATTCTGCCTTTAAAAATATACTTTCTATACTTTGTTACTGAATCCCAGCTTTACAGAGCACACTGTCCGAACTACTGCTGCCTCCTTAGACACGCAATTTATTCTCTTTGTTAATTCAATTTTGGGTTTTTGTCTACTGCTTGACTAGCATATGCTAATCCTAATTTATATGATCCATCTGTATAATGTGTAATATACCAAATTCATTCCTCGTAGAACTTAAATTAAGTCAGTGGCAGTAAAGTTTAACTTAGGTTTCAATTTTGGAAATAGGATTAGTTATTTGCAACAATGATCAGTAAAAGTAAAAACAAGGGAGACATGGGGTTTCTTCACTTTGATCCAACATTGCCAAGCACAAAATCTTGGCATATCCCCTACCTGCAGCAATCTGTGTTCCAGGGTAGCCAGTTCTAAGTACTGTATGTCTTCCCGGGATACTCGATCCAACCGATCCCGAACTTCCTTCAGTTTGATTTGCTGGGCTTCTACGCTCTCACGAGCCTCTCGTACAATCCCTCGAGCTACCATAAACACTTTTTCAGCCTGAGGAGAGGGAATGCAAACAGGCTCCTGTTTATCATTAGGTATAAACTGCTGACTTACATGTATGTGAATTTGGAGAAGAGAGATGTCTTAGTTAATAAAGTACAGAAGACAAACTGCATTTGTTATCATAGGCTTTTGATCACATTCATAATATTTATTCATTCATTTCTCAGTTCATTTTCAGCAGTGAAGATATCCAGTGGCTCCTTTTCTGAGGTTCAGTGAAGCTGTATCCTTTGTACTGGTGACCTGAGTATCTGCAGTGTTTGTGACCCAGGGATCTCTTGGTGCCAACTGACAGAGGGCACAGGGATGTGTTAAGTTTACAGGGATCCCCTAGATCTGGTATCTATATACCAGTTCACTAAAGAGTGTTGTGATATTTCTACTGAAAATCTGTCACACTGGTCTTCATAATTATGTAACTTACATAGTGATAACATGTAAGGAATTATGTGTATATGCTGAAAACGATGTTCTTAAGGTCTGAGACATTGGTCTGGTCACCAGAATGGGAGAAAACAGATTTCTTTCAGGCTAAAGATGTTTATCTATCTGTCTGGTGACAAGTAAATTGAGTATTGTATGGTTTACAATGGGCATCTATTTACATTCTAAGAGAGTATTTATAGGAAGAAAGAAACCAGAAGAAGGAATTCCTGTTTACAAGTGAAGACCATTGAACTATTATAACTAAAAGTGTAGGTACAGAAATACCCTCTGCATCTGTTATTGAGGGGACAAGCTAAGAGCCTGGCAGAGAAGAATCACAGCCTATCTGGCTAAAAAAACATTGTTAGGCATTACAAGGTTCTAGAATTAATGTTATGATTTTATTTCATATACAATTCTTTATTTGCAATACTTCCATCTACTTTCTCTTACTTTCTCTCTGTTAATTGTTAATCAACTTTTTTTTTTAAATAATAAAAACATGTTTAAGATCTTGCGTTTAATACAGTGGTGTTCCACAGGTGAAACTAGTAAGTTGGCTTGTACTATTCCTTTGGGAGCAGTGGATCTGTTAATTCTGTGACCATCCACTGGAATAGGAACTGGGCACTCCACAGATATTTGGAGGACTAAGGGATTGAACTTCACCTATCACTAACCTGTAAAGAGACAGCAGGCCCTGCAGAGCCCTGGAAGGCAGTGCTCATGTTACCAGAGGCTGGTAGTTTTAGGGAACTGAACTAGAGCAAGCATAGACAAGACTTCCTCATGCTAAAGACAGGTGCTGGCAAGATGCCTTGTAGTCTGTGATGCCACAGAGAAGTGTCACAGTTTTTCTTTCTGTTTCAAACCTAGAACTTGTGTTTTAACTAGACAACTTATCTCTTGCAGCCTTCCACATTGTCTATGTATGTTAATAAAAAAAAGAAATTACCTCTGTCACTTTTCCTTGAGCCTCTCGAACTTCATTAAGACCAACAAACTCTTCATATCTATCCCACCAACTTTTGACTGTTGTAGAGATTCTTTGGAGGGAGTTTCTTCCCCAAACTTTCCCTACTTCTGTCATCTGATGAAAAGGTAACATGGCCATTTCCCTCGAAGTTTTAGTCTCTGACCTCTTAGGTACTGGTGAGCAGTAAGTCCTCAATATATGTACATTCAGTCTTTGGCTCCTCAGTATAAATGAATGGCAATATTGCATGCCATAGCACACTGAGGATATGGTACCATTACACCTCATTGGAGCTAAATCTTGACTCCAATCACTGATTAAAAACACTGCAAGAAGAAAGAAGCAAAGAAGAGTCACCAAACAAAACAGAAACTCTTAAATCTAATGTACATAAGACTGTAAAAAGGAAATTAACAGTAATGATGGCTCCACAAACATTACTTACCTAGATTGCGCTAGGACAGTTTCCATGGTTTCATCAAAATGTTTATGTACGGCAATTCTGCCATACATTTTTGCTCTCCTCCTATTTGTAAGTATTTCCATCATGCCTCCTGATTACTAATTCACGCAAGGAACCTTGAGAAATGGATTTTTACAGAACTGGTTCTAACAGCAACTGCCACAAAGTAACTCAGTAGAACACAAGCACAGAAGTGATTTACCTGTGGATCTGTTTGCTGTGCACTGCCACACTTCAACTCAGCTCTGTTCCAGCCCTGCTACGGATCCTGGCGCAACTTTGGGGAAAGCAGATGAAAAAAAAAGGGGGAGAGAAAAGAAAAGGTGAATAGAAGGCCGGGGGGGAGACACCCTTCCTGCCCACCACAAGAAACTAAGCAGTGAGGTGGGAAAAGAAAAATACACAGGGGACTATTTAGTGGCAGTACCAATTTTAGCATTCAACAAAATTTTGTCACATGGGTATCTGGAAAACTAATATCTAGACATGAACCACCAAGATCACCAAGGTAGCAGGTAGTGACTCCCCAGAAAGGATTCCTTTCAGAAATAGTCTTGAAAGGTACATACATTAATACAAGCTTTTTACAAGGAATTACTGATAAATTGCCACACGAAAACACCTAATTTTATTAATTAGAATTAAGATTTTTTTCAAATGTATTTCCTCACAACAGTGCAAACTCTAACTAGAGAGTCACAAGTTTCATTGCTCAAGTAGCTGAGCTCTACATTATCCAACTTAAATGGAAACAGAGGCCTGGTTGAGGGGTCAGCCTGGAGTGGAGGCAAGGCTTGCCTGTCCATCACTGTATTGTGATGCACTATAGTCACTGTAGGTAGTGAGTTCAATGAATGTAGAAGACACCTTACTACAGTGTTGAGAACGCCTGGAAAGTTGATCACCTGTTCACTATAACTAACCCATTGGCCCTGATTTGTGTACATAGAATTCTGTACGCATACTACAGAGTGTACTCTGATAATCTGCTGTTATTTAACCAAAATTAGAATACATAGTTCAGGGGGCTCTGGTCCATAATCTATGTTATTTTCAGCAGAAAAAAAATTACTTGCATTTCTATACTTTCTATCTGAGTTACAAAAGTTATCAGTTACAACAGCCCCTAAATCTATCAGAATAGTCACAGCCACTCCAAATTAGAGATTTTTGATACTGAACAAAGAGAAAACAGTCGTCATCTTCTTCTTGATTATGTCTGGGACACGGTCTGCTTGTAATTATAACTGATGCTCTGGCCCAGTTTTTATGGTACAGTACTTTAGCTGACATTCTCTTTGCAAGGCCAATCTCATTTTATATTTGGGTGATGTGTCCACAGCATGGGTGATGGGTTACACTCATTGTTCATTTGCAGCTGCCTTTTGCACTCAGGAGTTTCATGCTGATTGTGTTTGTATTGCCACTCAGCCATTGCAGTTATTAGTAGTTTGAAATTCGCATTACATAGCTAGTAAAATGTAAAATTAAAAAATATAACATAACACACAAATTTATACCCAACACCTATAGGAAGGAATACTGAATAACCCAGACTTTTAAAGTAAGAGTATTTTCTATTCTTTTTAGAACACTCTCCCTCATGCCAATGTTTCTGTGTGTTCCATATTACCTCCACTCTTCCATAAGCAGGACCTCCACTTCCAAAGCAAAGTGCACTGTATGCCCCCCTTTTGTCCACTCCCACTATACTAGGGTTCTCCATTCTCTTCCCCCCAGCATGCCAGAGGTTCTGTTTGTCATCCCCCTCCATTCTCCCTTCCCTCTATCCCAGGGTCTCCCATTTTCCCCCAGATGCCCAGGGCTCTGTGTGTGCAATTATATACATACAGAGAAGGAAATGCTACAGAGGTGAGTGCAGGCCGATAATTCACCCAGCTGCTCCCCAGAGCTCACCACCAAAGAACTCAAGGAGAGAAGAAGTCAGAGAGGAGGCCTGGCAGTTTATAACCACCACAGGCAAGAGGTTATGATGGCACGCTACATGGCAGGAGACAAACAAGGCTGAGCAGGCTGTGGCCACCAGAAAGAAGTCCACACAGCTAAAGTTTCCAATTGATAATAGGTCCTCCCTAGACTAACACGGCTACCCTTCTGGAGCTAATCCAAGGGAACTGAGAGATACACAGCACACCCCTGTGTCTACATCCCTTTCTGAGGGATATATACCTTAGCTAACAACTAGCGGTCCCTTTGAGAATAGTTGAAATTCTCATTATTGCATTTCCTATCTTTGCAGCCTCGCTAATCTCGCTGAGCATTTCACAATCATCCTGGTCAGCTGGCCCATAATATACTTCTACTACAATTATTATTATTCTTCAAACATGGAACTTCTATTCATAGAGATTTTATGGTAAAGTTAAATTACTCTTATATGAATCAATTTGATTTTATGCTTTCTTTCCTATACAGTGCCACTATCTCTCCCGCATGCCTTACTCTGTCATTCCTACATATTTTGTACCCTGGTGTTACCATGTTCTATTAATTATCTTTACTCCATCAAGATGTGTTTTATTCTCATTTATGCCAGGCACTCTAGTTCATCCATCTTAATATTTAGGCATCTAGGATTTTTAAATAAGCTCTTACATACATTGGAGTAGCAGGTGTTTGCCTTCACATATGTTAAACAGACTCCACCATGTTACATAAAACGATCGTGTAGATTAATACTGAGCCCATTTTCAATTTTGAAACCTTAAAAATGTCTTTCCCAGAAGAAGCCAAAAGATTAGGGGCACCCCATAAGAGAAGCCCAGATAAAACAACTCTTGAAATGTATACAATCTCTGACATGAGAGATGAACATGCAAGTCTCCCTCGAATCCAGAACACCATCCTAGGCTGAGGTCCTGCATAGGGCAGGCCACGGATACTAAGCTCATGAGCACTTCCCCCAAAACTGCCCATACACCACCTTCCAGGGTCACTCTGCATGCCCCAGACACCTCTAAGTACTCTGTGTACAGTGTATACCCCCTGCTCACACCAACCTCCCAGAGCCTCTCTGCCCCCTGACACCCTTCAGCGCTCTCTGTACGCCCCCAGCTCTCGCCTACCCTCCTGGGTCCCTCTGCACCCCCCACCAGACACCCCTCAGTGCTCTCTGTACGCCCCCAGATCACACCTACCCTCCGGGGTCCCTCTGCACCCCCACCAGCCTCCCCCCAGCGCTCTCTGTACGCCCCCAGATCTCGCACCAAGTAAAGCTCCCCGCGCTCCACCCCTCCCGGCCCCTCTCGGAGGTACCTGCCCCATTCCTCGCGCTTCTCCATGCGCGTCCCCAGCGAAACCCACCTCTTCTGGTCTCTCGGCCGCGCCGCCTCTGCGCGCTCACATCGAAGTTCCCGGGGACGCGCCGCGCTCACCACTCTGACAAAGGGGGACGTCCCGAAGCTGGCGCCTGAAATCCTACGGTGGCCGCATAAAGTCAACCGGAACGGGAAGTACTGAGAGCTCTGTACTTCCGGGGCAGCGTTGCTGGGCGCCGGCCGACAACGAGCTGCGCTATGTCGGGCAGAGACGGTAACTGGGCTCTAAGAAATCGGCGTGGCGTGGGGTGGGGTCGGTGCGGGTTCCGACCCGGGAGGAGCCGTTGGGTTTTGTGTTCCCGTCCTCTGAGTCCGGAGTGCTCGCCGCTCGCTCCCCCCTCGCGTGAGCGGGGCAAGGCCGCTCGCTCCCCCCTCGCGTGAGCGGGGCAAGGCCGCTCGCTCCCCCCTCGCGTGAGAGGGGCAAGGCCGCTCGCTTCCCGCTCCCGCATCTCCCCGTGAGCGGGACCTGGCCGTGAGCAAAGGGCTCTTATGCACACACCCGACTCTGCCTCTCACAGTTTTCTTCTCCCGTGGTATAGGAGGTAAGAAGAAACCTCTGAAGCAACCGAAGAAGCAGTCAAAGGACCTGGATGAGGTTGGTATTAGTGCTCAGCTCTTCTCTTTGGAGGTGGGCGGAGGGTCCAGCTCCTGGGCGGGGATTTTGCTTCCCTTGGAATGGAGTTGGCGCCATGACACATGTAAAAGGCTTCTGCAGAGATCATCTTGACTGGTAATATGGTCATAATGAGGCTGTGCTGAGCTTGGCATATAGCCACTAAGAAGCTGCCTCTGTTGTAAATGCAACACTCACTGTAACTTCTTGGTCTGCAATATCTGCTACTTGTAGCATCCCTTAGGGCAGTGGCTTTCAAACTTTTTTCTTGGGACCCAGTTGAAAAAAATCATTTATGCCTGTGACCTAACAATTACATCTTTGAGCAATGCATTCCAGTTTTTCTGCAGCAGCAGCAGCGTGAGCCACGATCCAGTACCTGAGAGTCTACAACCCAGTATTGGGTCTCAACGCATAGTTTGAAAACCATTGCCTTAGGGCTTTTTCGAATGTAGCTGTACCGCTATAGTGGTTGCTCAAGATGCTACACTGAATGAAGCTTTCCTGTTAGTATAAGTATTCCACCTGCCTAAGAGCTGGTAGCACTGTTTGCACAAGGGGTTAGATTGATATAACTACATTGTTTAGGGATGTGGAGAACCGACATACTTATACCGCAAAAACATAAGCTTTCGTGGGCTGCAACCCACTTTGTCAGATAATTTCAGAGGAGTAGCCGTGTTAGTCCGTGTACAGCAAAAACAACAAGAGTCCTGTGGCACCTTATAGACTAACAGATTTTCTTCGGCATAAGCTTTCATGGGCTATAAACCACTTCATCAGATAGCCCATGAAAGCTTATGCCGAAGAAAATCTGTTAGTCTATAAGGTGCCACAGGACTCTCGTTGTTTTTGTCAGATAAGTATTCCAATGTAAGTTTGTAGTATAGATCAAGTCTTGAGCCTTGTCTACACTAGCATGCTGGGTAAACTTTTGTCATTCAGGGATGTGAAAGAAACACCCCTGAGCAACATAAATTTTGCTGACACAAGCACTTGGCATTCTGCCACGATATCTACTGCTGCTTGTTTAGGTTTATGTTGTTGGTGGGAGAGCTCTGTCCTGTTGACATAATGTGACTACACAAGTGCTCTTACAGTAGCATAGTTCTGATACAGCTGTACCACTGTAAATTTTAAGTGTAGACTAGCCCTTAGTTATGGATAGGGGTCTCTCCAAAATCTGCAAGTCTACAGGTAGATATGAAGAAAGAGTACGAGACAGTGCCACTGCATGTGGTATTCCGCAAATTAGAATTCCAGCATTTATCTGCATGCACTCTAGCTGCATTTGCCAATAGATGTATCTATTTTGAATGGTGGAGAGATTAGTTGGAGCATCTTGGCAGAGTTGTTGCTAGTATTAAGTGGAGAGAAGTGTGTATCTTATGTGATTGAGTATGCCTCAACTCAGCACTGAGTTGTGTAGATTGTGTCAGTAGAGGTGTCCAAGGGTCGTCTTGAAGCATGAAAGATTCTTTCCCCAAGAATCATGCACCATAGATAATACTGAAGAGGTTTATTTGTGATACCAGGAAGACTGACAGGACAGCTTCAAATTTTACAGTGGTCAAATATATATGCTGATGCTTTATCAGTTACATAGACTCTAAGGTCAGAAGGGACCAGTACAATCATCTCATCTGACCTCAACTCTAACCTCACCCACCCACTCCAGCAAAAGGCCACTACCCTATGACTGAGTTATTTACCTCCTGTAATCATGATTTAAGGACTTTAAGATACAGAGAATTCACTGGTAGGTGAGCCATGCCCTGTGCTACAGGGGAAGGTGAAAAACCCCCAGAGTTCAAGCCAATCTGCTTTGGGGGAAAATTCCTTCCCGACCCCAAATACGGCGATTCCACTTGGAATTCTTTATCTAATTAATTACACGTACAGACTTGTTCCACCCAGAGAGGACAGAGGTGATAATGACATGCAGAGACACTTTAATTATATTAAAGGCCCTGTGACTATATTTAGGGTGGGATGGGAGGATGGGATGGAGAGGAGAGTCCTTACAGATAGACAGAAATGTATTGTTCCCATCTAAGCCAGAATTTCTCAATAGGCAGCTGGCCACTGCCTTATTGATTGTTCACAGCACCATTCTCTTTGGATGGGCCTGGTATGACTTTCTGTTAACTTGAGTTTCATGCCACAACGTTCTGGCAGGAAAAGTACCCAAGCTGTAACAGAAGAGACCTGACAGAGAAATGTCTAAAAAGACAGAAAATATATTAAAACCTAACAGAGCATAATTGTTTTAAAATACAAAACACTAATACGTCATTCACCTACATTTCTATTAATATACTGGATCCATTCTCAGGTTAGATTGTTTTCAATTAAAGCAATCTAAGGCGATGATTTAAATCATCATCTAAATCAGCAAGCAGGTGTTCTTGACTTAAATAACCTATTTTAATTTAGTTTTGCACTTGTAGTTTTGGGTTATTTTCCTAAAGAAAAGGTTGATTCTCATTCATTGGTAACCATTAAAAGTTAATTTATAAATGAATATACCTTTTTACGCTAAATTTGGTGCTCCTTATTAACAAGGAGGATACAATATTGATGCAGAGTTATTTAAGCAGTTATATAGCTTAATATACATTTATTCAGATTCTTAAATTTTACATTTTTATTATGTTAAGAAATGGCAAATGATGAATTTCTCATTGATTAATTTGCAAAATCTGCAAATCGATTAATTTTAAATGATCAACTTTGTGTTCATTAATTGTGCCCAGGTGCATTTGGATGGAAATTAGAATTCTTTTAAGGTGCACAAAAACTACATTTTAAAATATATGTATATTAGGTAAATAAAACTATTTAAATATGCTGGGAACATACTTTTTTCTTAAGTTTAACACGTTTTGCATTTTCAACAAATGATTTATTAAACATAGGAAATAATAACTAGTTAATTATTTGAAGTGATTCTTTCTGGTGTTCATGTCATTGATGATTTTAAAATAAGTAGATCTCATTCTTGTACACATTTTTTCATTATTAAACAGAGGAAAAAACAAGTTTTCCAACTTTCTTAGCTCCCAGTTGGTTTCTTAATTTTTCCTTAACTAATTGTTGAACTGAACTACCTGACTAAACTAATAAGGAAGATAATATTGTCTTTGGATCTTCTGTCCTGTTTCTATGGGAGGCTCACATAAAGGGGAAACAGATTATGAAGGGGAGAGTGATATTGACCTGCAGAAGAGGCTAGTGTTGTCACAAATTTGCTTAGCGCTTTAAGTACCTGGGACCAGAGTCTTTATCAGTGACTTCCACCAGTTGAGTTGTTGATTTGATCTTTAAAAGTCTAGCAGCAAATAAGTATTGTTCAATACTTTATATTTAATGTAAATTATTTAGTCCTTAAAATGTTGATAACTTCAAATTTAATTTTAAAAAATTTATTTAAATTAAATTTCAATTAAAAATAACACTTTTTAACTAAAAAAAATGGATTTTTAGCCAACCTGTAACAATCTTCTGTAGCACCCCTAAGGATGGCGTGCTGGTATGTGTGATGTTGATGTATTGCAGAATTACTCAGAAAGGGTGACGTTAAGGTTGCATTGTGGGGCTGGTATGTGCCTTTAGCTTCATATTTCCTGTTTTCAGAGGTTAAAAGTTTAGCTACCCTCCACATTCTGATAGGGCTTAAGGCAGCATTGGATAACCTTAATTTTATGTTACTTTGGGGCATGGAAGAACATATTAAGGGTCTTGGAGGGATTAGTCCTGGATCCAGTTCTGTTTAATATCTTCACAAATTATTTAGATAATAGCATAGAGAGTACACTTACAAAGTTTGTGGATGATACCAAGCTGAGAGGGGTTGCAAGAGCTTCTATAGGATAGGATTTAAATTCAGAGTGATCTGGAGAAATGGTCTGAAGTAAACAGGATGAAATTCAATAATGTCAAATGCAACGTACTCCATTTAGGAAGGAACAATCAGTGGCATATATAAAAAATGGGAAATGACTGCGTAAGAAGGAGTATTGCAGAAAGGGATCAGGGGATTATAATAGATCACAAGACACACAGGAGACCAAAAAAAAAAAGGCAAACCTCATTCTGAGATTCCAAAGGGGTAGCTGTGTTAGTGTATTGCAGAAAAACAGCAGAGTTCTGTGGCACTTTTAAAGACTAACAGATTTATTTATCGCATGAGCTTTCGTGGCTCATGCGATAAATAAATCTGTTAGTCTTTAAAAGTGCCACAGGACTTTGTTGTTTCTCATTCTGAGATGTGTCTGCAAGAGTATTATAAGCAAGACAATCTGTTAAAGCCTCAGCTGGAGTATTGTATCCAGTTCTGGGCCCAACATACCAGAAAGACATGGACAGATTGGAGAAAGTAGAAAGGAGAGCAACAAAAATGGTTAAAGGGTTAGACAAGATGGCCTATGAAGAAGATTGAAAAGACTGGGTTTGTTCAGTCTGGAGGTAAGACATAGCAGTTTTCAAATACATAAATTGTTATTACAAGGAGGAGGTTGAAAAATTGTTCTCCATAACCTTTGAGGTTAGGACAAGAAACAATGGGCTTAAATTGCAGCAAACAAGGTTTAGCTTAGACCTTAGGAAAAATTTCCTGAGAGGGTAGTTAAGCACTGGAATAAATTACTGTGGAGGTTATGGAATCTCCGTCATTGGAGGTTTTTAACAGGTTAGACAAACACCTGTCAGGAATGGTCTAGTTCAGTGGTTTCCAACCCTTGGTATATGGACCACTGGTGATCTGTGAGGGTCCTGCAGGTAGTCTGTTGGGGGAGTGGGGGGAGACGGAGATTATTTGTAATAATATAATCACATGTACCTCTAATGTATCATATTCAATATTATATTGTCCATGTAATTTGATTGACAAACATCCTTGTGTAACATAACGTTCTCTGAATTTAGTGGCGCTTTTGCATGATATCAGTATGAACTTTGCACATTTGGCAGTTAGAATGTGGTCCCAAAAGCTTTCAATTATGATGTAGTGTCCTGCATAAAGGAAAAGGTTGGGAACTGCTGGTCTAGTTATTACTAAATCCTGCCTTGAGAGCAGGGGACTAGAGTAGATGACCTTCAAAGCATCTGACGAAGTGGGATTTTCTCCCACGAAAGCTCATGTGTTACATACATTTGTTAGTCCTTAAAAGTGCCACAGGAGTCCTTGTTTGTTTAGATGACCTATTCTCCTTTCTAGTCCTACATGTCTATGATTCTATGGCTATTTTGCTTTAGTTTAGAAGAGATTTATAGTTTGGGGGTGGGATGAGATGGGGGGTGTCTTGTGGAATTTTTGAGTTGGTTACTTCCAGTTTACTGTTTTCATTTAACTCTTGTCAGTTATTGACTTAGTGGTCTGAGGGGAGATGTTTTAAAAAAAAGTTCTAACTTTTCTTCAGGAAGATATGGCGTTCAAGCAAAAACAGAAGGAGGAACAGAAGAAACTTGAGGAGATGAAAACTAAAGCTTCTGGGAAAGGCCCCCTCTGTAAGTGGCCCCCTTAGTAACTGGCTTGTCTTAAGGATAAGAGAAGTTGAGGAAGTATCTTCAATGGTTTTTGCTACACTGACCTAAAAAGGATTATACCTGAGGTTATTTTTACAGTCCAAAGTGAGCCGGTTTTAATTTCAAATTATTCAACATTCTGGAAAATTATTAAATGCACACAAGAAAATGAGCAATAAATGGAGACAAATTATTCAGTGAAGATTTCTTGATCACCTTATCTGTTTTAATTGTTTGAGCACCAACCTAGAGTGATTTACACTGTTCCATGTAACTAAATTTATCACAATCAGTTAATTCAATAGATTCAGTGGTCTGCCAGACAGACGCTGACTCATCCATTCTCACAACTTTGCCCCTTGACAATTCCACTACTTCCTCATCTTGCCAACACAGGATTTTAATTTTCTTAGTAAAACTCTTAAATGTGCTGAAGTTTCAGAGGGGGAGCCATGTTAGTCTATTGTAGCAAAACAACAGAGTCCTGTGGCACTTTTAAATGTGCTGGATACATACAAAGAAAAAGTTACATAAGAAGAAAAGTTTATCAAAAATGTTTTTGATTTAAAACTGTTTACTATAAGAGTTGATGTATAATTAGTGAATTTAACTGAGTTTCTGGTAACTATGTCCTTCAAGATTTTGGAACTCATGGGTCTTATCCTCTCTCACCATGTTATTACTAACAGATTGGAAGAGAAAAACAAGTTTTCGTACTTTTTCAACTCCAGTCCAAATCCAATCTTGACTTTGAATTAGCTAGTTATTAAACTGAACTACATGAATAAATTAAAATGAAAATATTCTCCCTGTAGTTGCAGAAAGTGTTACTGCTGTCAAAATTGAGCACTTTAACCAACTCTGGTTCTGTTTATTTAACCATTGATTTCCAATAGTTCATTGGTCTGCCTTTCTTTAATAAATTAGCAGCAGCAAATATGTACTGCTTATTCTTTTTATGTAAGGTACATGAGTCTTAATAGATTATAGTATGTTTAGGCCTTAACACAGACTGTCCTAATTTCACATTTAATTTTAAATAAGTTTACTTTCTAAAAAAATGTTTAAATTAAACTGATTTTGTTGACCTTTTAAAAAAATCCTTTTTAAAAACTCACCCTGCTCCTGTCTGTTTGTCCTACATAGTCCCTATCCTGAAGATCTTAACATTTCTGATTTCTGCTTAGCGTAGTAAGTCCTTGATTCTGATTGGGGCTCTAGTAGCTATTGGGAGGTTTTGTCTGTATTTCTAAAGCCTCGAGTACACCTTGATTAGGTGGGATGAGGAAACGCTAATTCTCTATCCACAGTCATTGCCCTTCTGCTAAAGTGTTTTTTAAGACTAATTAGAGCCCCTGACAGAGTGGAGCCATTCATTGATGGGGGCTCACATTTTACTCTTAAACCCATGTAACTCCAGAGAGGTAAGTTAACAGGTTTTCACAGTGTTGTTGGCACTCTTTTGTGCACAGTATAATAAATCTGCTAAAATAAGAGGAGGAAGTAGAGAATTTTTTGGATGAATGCAAGAAGGTCTCTGGATACACATAGTCCTGCTGGCAAAAATAGGTGAGGAAATGATGCAACAGGAATGGGTCTTCAGTGAAAGTTTGTGGGACAAATAAAGTATGCATTGATCAGGAAGTTGAAAAAGTAATAATATAAATGTGAAAAATGTTAACTCCAAAGGTGAGGGGATGTATATAAATCTTGTGGTGGGTGAAGTGAAGGTTCTTGGAAGATTGAATGGAGTTGGTAATAAAGGAAGGTGTAGAAGTTGGCTTGAGATTAAACCTCTGAATAGGCTTCAGATGACTGTATTGTGGTTTTCTTTCTTTTGGCAGCTGGTGGTGGCATCAAAAAGTCTGGCAAAAAGTAGTTACGTGCTGTAGAAGAAGCAGTCTGCTCCCAAAGGTTGCTTCTCTGTGTGATGGGTCTGCACACTCAAATAGTCGAGAAAATTCACTGTCATTTGAGCACCTTGTACACTTTGTTCAGTCAAAATAAATTGTTTTGTTAGGATGTGGCATTTTTCTCTGTTGCCCTGTAGACTGACTTCCAAAATGCATTATTGGATTGAACTGCATATGAGACTACAACTGAAGGTCACCTGAAACTGTACTTGGCCCAGAATGTAACAGGTGTTTAGTTCCCAGAACCAACTTAGTGAACTTCTGCATTGCTGATATCTGTATGCAATTATAGGTATCTGATTTATACAATTCTACAGCCCTCTGTGATAGAGAGACTGCCTTTTACCATGTGCTGCTGTGACTCAGTTCCTTGAGGACTGTGGAGCCAGAAGTCATAGCTTTGAGGAAAGGAAACATGGCCCTGTGAGGGAAGAGATTGAAGACCATACACCAGAGGTGTCATACTCATTTGGTGTCGGGTGCCACATTGGAAGGCAGGACACCTGTGGGGGCCAAAGTGTGTCCAAGTAGACTTCCTGTTCCCCTTCCCAGCACAGTACCACCTCGGGTCCTGACCCCTTCCCCTGCCGTGCTGGGGGCAGCATGGATGCCTCTTTCCCTTCCCCAAATCTTCAGGCTCTCTGACACCTTCCCCTTTGCTGCACTGCCCCTCCTTTCCCTTCCCTTGTCCCCTTCCTGGTGCAGCTCTCTGCCCATTCCCATCCCTGCAAGGGGCTCCATTCTGGCCCCGACCCACCTTTTCCCATGCCAGTTCCCTAACCCCTTTCCTAGCTCCCTGCCCCCTGGAACCGGCTCCCCCCGCCTCCCACTTACTTGGCTTACAGGGGCTCAATCCAGCCCCTGGAGTCAGTTCTCTGGCCAGGCCATTCCACGCCCAGATTTTAAAAGGCCCTGTCCGGCTCTCAACAAAATTTCTGCCCAGCTAGGTGCCCAGCTTCAAAGCAAAGTGCCCAGCTGGGACCCTTGCCCTTGCTGAAAAATACCTACTCCCAGACCCTGAATCTGCAAGGTGCTGGTAAAGGTGCCTGCAGTTTTTACTTTTCGCTACCAGCTGGTGCACCTCCACTGCCTTTCTATAGGGGAGGGGCACCATCTACTGACATGAAGTAAAATTGCAGGCACTTTACTGGTGCGTGACAGTTTCAGCGGTAGAGAGCGGTGCATGGCTCTGGGGGCAGGATAAGGGCCCTTGGTGAGCCACATACAGCCCGCGGGGTGTAAGTTTGATACCTCTGCCATACAGCAACAGTGTCCATCCCAACTGGACAGGGAGCCCAGTCCAGAGGCTGTTGGCCTGGGAAACAGAGCGAAAATGCTGCTTGGAGGGGGCCTGGACTTGCCCAGAGGGCCTACAGGGTTAGCACTGCCTGACGGGACCAAACACCCCTTTTTGAGAAAGACCACAGGTGTGGCCTTTACAGTCTTCCTGCAGCATTGAGCATGCTCAGTGAAACCAGGGGCTACTCTTCAAGTGTGCATGCTCACAGTCATCAGAGTCTCTCCCGTAGTGGGAATGCTCACCTCCACTGAGTATGCTCTGTGCTGGGGTGGGCAATAATACTTGCAGGTGGGCCATACGGAGGTTGGACAACAGAGGCAGGGGGTATGGGGTTGTATAACAGCAGAGAGTTCAGCTGGAGAAGTGATGCAGAGGTGGCCTTGGGGCCCAGGTGAGGTGGAGAGCAGGTTAGTGAAGTGCAGGGGCAGAGAGCCGGTGGAGGAGCAGCAGAGAACCTGCCCTAGGGTGATGGTGGGGAGGCAGAGAGCTAGTAAGGGGGAGATGTCCAGCAGGCTCTTTACCCATGCAGATGACTCCATTAGAGGGAGAAAACATTTTGTTCACTCCTGGCTCAGCTTCTCTCCTGAAAACTGAGCACATGGTCTCTTCTCAAGGCAGCTCTAACCTGCTGTCTGCACAGACAGCTGCTCTCACGTGATCTGACTGACCACACATCACGCATCCTCTGGAGCATGCTAAAAAATGCTGCTACTCCCTGCTTTTAGAAGTTTCTGGTTGGGGGTAGCTAATCTGCCCAGCAACAGTAACCCACCCTCAGTAGGTCTCTCAAAGAGAGGCATATGGGTTACACAGGCTCAGTTGAACCAGGCTTTTACCCCAACTGATAATGGTCTGCGGGTCTGACCACGCTCAGTGCAGACTAGGAAGCCTCCCCTACTGAGCATGGTCAGTGACGTTAGGTCTCCCAGCGCCAGGGACCGTCTGAGCATGCTCAGTGTACCTAGAGAGACAGCCAAGTAGTACAGCCTAGGCTCATCCAGACACTGAGCATGCTCAGTCAGGGGTTTCCACACCGCTCAGCAGCCTCAGACTGTCTGAGCATGCTCAGTGTGGTAAGGAACTCTCCCCCCTACTGAGCATGCTCAGAGCCACTCATCCTGCTCAGCGCAGTCAGAACTCTTGCTGCCGCTGAACCAACTCAGATCAACTGCCCATGCTCAGGGGAGCTAGGGCTCACCCATGCTCAGTATTTCTGTGGATGCTCAGTGCCTCCAGGGCTTCCCTCGCTATTGAGCATGCTCAGTTCTTTGAGCATGCTCAGTTGAAGCAAGGCCCGCCTACTACTGAATATTGGCAGACTCTCTGAGTATGCTCAGTGCTGTCAGGGACTAGCGACCTACTGACTATGCTCAGGGACAACTTACAAGGCATCTGCTAGTGAAGCAAAGACACTGCAAGACAAGCTGTACATCGTCAGGATTCCCCTTCCAATTAGCCACAGGACATTTAGGAAGGTTGTGCTACTTTTGTGCTGAGGTCCTGCCAGCTGGGAACAGGTGGATGGGGCTGAGCGGTGACAACTGCATTCAGGACAAAGTTTTTCTGACTGGGACGGGGTCGGGATAGGGGCCAGGGGTTTGGGTTGGGGGTGGGGCTGGGGCCAGGGGTCAGGGTAAGGGTCAGGGTCCAAAGGCCAGGGTCCAAGAGTTTAGGGTTAGGGTTAAGGGTTAGGGTTTAGGGTTAGGGTTAAGGGTTAAGGGTTTAGGGTTTTGAGGTTGGGGTTGGGGTTAAGGGTTAGGGGTCGGGGTCGGGTCAGGGTTAGGCTTTAGGGTTAGGATTTGGGTTTAGGGTTTGGGTTTAGGGTTCGGGTTAGGCTTTAGGGTTAGGGGTTAGGGGTTAAGGGGTGAGGGTTAGGGTGAGGGTTAAGGGTGAGGGTTAGGGTGAGGGTTAAGGGTTAGGGGTAGGGGTTAGGGTTAGAGTCTAGGGTCAGGGTTCAGGTGAGGGTTCAGGTGAGGGTAAGGGTTAGGGTTAGGGTTGTGGGTTTGGACTGCGGGTTTGGGTTGTGGGTTCGGGTTGGGGTTCGGTTTAGGGTTAGGGTTCCAGGTTTAGGGTTTAGGGTCGGGGTGAGGGTTAGGGTTAAGGGTTAGGGTTAAGGGTTAGGGTTTAGGGTT
>ML685771.1:0-19113 GCA_007922175.1 Pelusios castaneus
CTCCACCTGATACTTATCTTGGCCCCTTGTAAAGCAGCAGCCTCCCAGCACACACGCAGGAAAGCCGGGAAGGATGGGGTGTTCAGGACCTTTGCCCTCCCAGAGTGGCTCAGGAATGGTTTCCATAGAGACATAAGTCTCACTTTATGCCTAACAGTTGGAGATCTCATAGACCTGAGCGCCATATAAGAGCCAGGGGGAAATGACAAAGTTACAGGCACAAAACAAAACATTACTATAAAACATCCCCATATCATCAGTTTCACATCAACTCAGCATCCCAAAGTAACCTCTCACTCCCGCCCATTTCCCAACTGGTAGAGCCCTGCGCGGATACAAAAATGTGTATCCACAACCAACCCATATCCAAGACCTGTAAGCATGTATCTGATCAGCAATCCGCACCTCCAAGTTTTGTGGATATCCGCAACCACCCCGCCCCCACCTTGCAGGAGCTCCCCTCAGCTCCTCATCATTACACTGTGCTTCTGTTTTGTGTTTTTGCCTGTGCGCGCTTTTCTAATGTAACAACTTAAAAGCAAGGGCTTAGTAAATGTGCACACACTGTTTTTATTTTAAACAACGTTATAGAGAGTGCAACCTCTGTGTTTTCTTCTGGGGCAACTGCCTGTCAGATCCTGGATTGTTAGAGAGCAGCAGCTGCCTCACACAGAGTCTGAGGAAGGGGGCAGGGAGGGCGGCACTATCCAGCACCTCCCAATACTGTTTGTTCAAAGCCCTGCTGGCCCTGATCATCTGGTTATTCCACCTACTAGAGCAAAGATCAGGTCACAACTGTTCAGCATGGGCAAGGTAATTCATTCAGCAGAGCGATCAGATTGGGAGGCTGGCAGCCAGAGAAGGGGGAAGCAGCAGCCCATCATCAGCTGATGTGCGTGGGCTCTGGCGAGCTAGGTTCAGGGAGCTCAAGAAACAGCTGAGAGGGGAGAGAGTTGCCAACAGCTCCCAGTGTTTTTCAGAGCCTTCGCTGCCTCCGATCCGAGCAACTGTTATTCTGCCTGGGCTGGGCTGGGAAGTCTGGGCTGCCGCGCTTTCTCAGCTGATCAGTGGAGGTAGGGACTGGCCACTGAAACTGAACACCAGCTCTGAGGGGCTGGGCTCTGGCTCTCACAGTCTGGGGTCAGAGACTGAAGGACAGCTGGGGGCAAGACCCAGGACCCGGATGAGCCAGTAAAAGCCCTATGCTGTTCAGAGCCCCGGCTAGCCTAGATCCGAGCAACTCTGATTCTGCCGGGGCTGGCCATGTGAAATGGGGGCTGCTGAGATCACTCAGCTGTTTGGTGCTGGGGGGAGTGGCTGGCAGTGGGGGAACATAGGAGGGGGAGCAACTGTTACTCCACCTGGACTGGCCCCTGGATTCAGTCAGGGCTGCAGCTGTAACCAATCAGATGTTCTGGTCGGCGCAATGGTGCTCTCTGCACGTACAGCCGTGACCAGATAAAAATAGTATGCATACCCGAGCCGCAATCCTCAGCAACGGATCTGCGGATATCCGCATTTGCACCCGTGGATGCAGATATCCACGGATAAGACGCGGATATCCGCAGATTGGCGAGGCTCTACCAACTAGGACACTCACATCCCCTCATCAAAACCAATACCAAGGGGAGGATACCAGAAGGACTTGGGGAGACCTGTGTTCAACCCCAGGGTGTGCAGAAAGTAGTACACTACAGAGGATGGTGCATTGGTACGTATGAACCTTTCATACTTCCCTGCCTCCACCTGTCTTCAGGTGAGCCACATCTGCTCCCCATACCCAATACAATGACCTACCATCTACCTGTTGACTTCAGCCTACCTACAAGTCTTCTAGAAGACAAAACTTCACCCATTGCTTAACAACATTCCTGAACCTCAATTGTAACTCTGACTGCAGATTATTTTACAGATACTACAACTTTCTTTGCCATTTGCAAAGTAGCAGCTTCTCTTAGGAGCTCTTATCCCTTTACACACACAGCATAGCTGGCACACAGTGCAGTCATGGACTCACAGATTGCAATGCTGGGACAGACAAAGTCTTCAGCAGCCTTCCTATCACAAGGTATCTCAGTATCCAACGTGGAAATAGCTGCTCATCTAAACAGATTATCTATGAACAAGTTTTGTAGTAAAACTCCACTTACAGGCCCCCACCTTACATCTTAAAGAAGGCTAAAGAAAGTCAGGTTTATTGAGCTAAAATAAAAAAAAAACCAACCAAACAAAAAAAAAATTCACCCACACACACCCTCCTCCTCAATATTACTGCTTTCTCAGATCAATCCCTTCCAAACACAAATAGTCCAACCCACATAACACAGATGTACAGTCATACCTGTTTGTTAACCTCAGGCCAGAGGGCTACAAGAGAATATCTGAGAGCAGATATGTCAGCTCTAAACGGGTAGAAGGCTTTTTCCCTGCAGGCAGGACGGAGCTGATTGCAGCCCAATTAGGAACATCTGAGGCTAATCAAAGGCTGCTTCAGGCCTATTAAAACCCTACCTCTGGTATCAGTAAAGGGGCAGGTAGACAGATAGATGCTACTGGAAGGCTTGTGTTAAACAGATGAGAGAATTCCCCAGAACATAAAAGAGCACTTCTCCTCAGCTGGGGAGCAGAATAGGGAAAAGTCTAGCTTCAGCATAAGGTCATAACTGAGATCACTCTGACTCCAGGCAACACCACCACAATTTCACTGTGGTCTAAGTTTCATAGCTTTACTAATTCACCTCTCCCCACTGCTGTAGGACAGAGGAATGTTTTACTAGCACTGAACAAGGCTAATAGCCAACATTCTGGCCAAGAGTCACTGAGGAGGTAAGTAAAAGACTCATCCAGGATGAGGCAGATTTATCACAAGCTTATCCTGCTAAAGGAGAGAAGGGGACTCTTGGCAAAGCTGAAGTACAGCTTTGACACAACATCTAACACTACTGATATGCTATTGACAGAGCCTGTGTTAAAAAACAAAAACATGATTTTTTCATTCTCACTCCCACATAGAGATCAGCTAACATAGGAAAAATATGGTTTATCTTTCTTTATTAGTATGAAATGTTTTTCTTTGATTTCTGTATTTTCATGCTATGTTTAATCACAAACACATCCTCTACACTGAAATGAAAAAACAACACATATCGCTCCTCCTGTTACTTTCTTTCAGTACTTACCATGATCAGAACTTGGCCTTCACTTGTTGCTCCACAGCTTCTTGGAGCAACCAAAAGGCTGAAAGACTCCTCCTCAGAAGCACAGCTTAAATACTGCCCAAGCTCCACCCCTATTTCCCAGCATACCAAGCCACAGGAAACTACAAATAGAGGCTCATATGATACAAACTCTTTAGTTCCTGCGTAGGTTAACAGAAGTAAGAAGGGCTTATGCTAATTTACAATGAAGATGTTGAATTAGTATTTCAAATTTACAGAGAATTTAAATACTTTTATCAGGTAAAAGTATGATTTAGCAAGGTCTTCTTTTCAGGAACATGAATCATGTTAGAGTACAGGGTGAGAGGGCACGAAGCTAGGGCATGGGTCCATTGAGGGTGGCTAAAGAGATGTGTGCATAAAAACAGACCAGAGGGATCAATCCATGACACCCAGTGCAGACAGAGGGCAGGGGTGGGCAGCTGTTCAGCTGACAAGGGGACTGAGGCGGAGAAAGAGAGGTGCAATTGATGGTGTTGCCTGGAGGGGCAGAGGAGTTGGGGAGCCGAGTCTTAGGGAAGAGACTATTGCTGGACAGCAGTGGTTAAAGTAGGCCGGAATGCACCGGAACGCCGTTCCAGAGCCCACATATTTGGAGGGCCAGAGTTCCAGGGCCCCTAAAAATAGAAAAACTGGATGGAACACTTCACTCCGGTGCGTTCCACCCAGGGGTCCCACTAAGCAGCAGACTCGGACGGGAAGCTTGTTCTGCCCTGCCCTGCCGCGGCCGGCTGGGGAGTTTCAAATCTCCCGCCCTGAGCATGCTCAGACAGAGTGTGCTCAGGGCGGGAGAGGCCGGCCACACGTGCAGCTCTGGGCCTCCAGCTGGGTAAGGAGAGCGGCGGGGTAAGGAGAGCAGAGGACTTGGGCAAGGGGCTGCAGAGCTATGTTCCAGCCTGAGCTGCAGTCAGATCGGGCTTGGGTCCCTGGTCCTGGTGGGGGCCAGATTGGGCCGTCCGTGGCGGCCAGCCCCTGGCTGGGACTGCATGGGGCCACCCCCAGGCTTGGGTCCCCAGCCCTGACCCCAGCAGGGGCTGCATTGGACTACTGGCGGTCACCGGACCTGGGTCCTCGGTCCCGGTGGATCTGGATCGGGCAGCGTCTGGCAGACTGGCCCTGGATTCCCGGCGGGGGCCGTAGCAGGTGGCCAGGGCCCAGATCTAAGAGGCCTGGGGTGTGGGAAGGGTTTCCATGGGGGGGGGGCTCTGCCCAGCCCGTGCCCGCCTCCTGTCCGGTCCCAGCGTGCAGCTGGGAGCTGGGCTTCAGCTGCTTGCCTCCCCTCTGGGCTTGGGGATGCATGCAGCCCCTTCTTTCTCTTCTTTCTTTCCTTTTCTTTCTTCTTTCATTTTTTTTTAAAAAAGCTTTAAAAATTAATTTTAATTAAATACCTTTTTTAAAAAAAAACCTTTCTAAAATTTAAATGTCAATTAAAATTTTTCAAATTCAATTAATTAAAATTTAAACAATTTTAATTACAATCCATTTTAATTCAATTAAATTTTAATTTAATATTAATTAAACAAACTGGGGGCCCTTCAGGGTTTTAAATTCTGTATTTTGGGCCCTCAACCAAAAAGGTTGGGAACTACTAATTTATAATGCAAAATTTTGTGTTTATTTGCTTACATATCACCTTTTATTTAATTATCACATTGTTAATCACAATACTTAGTGTTATGCAGTGTTTGCTAGTTTATGAAAATAATTGCTATAGACATAAATGCCATATAAAATTATAACTATTTTTATGGAGCGATAACCGATGCATGTGGTTCTGAGTAGTGGTTGCAAATGCCTACCAGGGCTGGGGCCCGCACATGCATGAAGAGGGCCCAGACAATACGGGAAGGGGGCCTGGAGATTAGGAGGGTTCTGGGGCCCGTCAAATTATACTTTAACCACTGCTGGACACACATGGTGGGAAGGGGAGTAACTGCCAGTTGCTTGGCCAGGGCACTGCTGTGTCCACATGGTGGAGGGAGGGAGCAGCCATTGTGCACCAGCTAGGGGGGCATTACCACTACTGGACCCATGTGATGGGGAAGGGACAGGGTTAAAGGGAAGACTACAGTGGATCATACTGAAAAGTGAACTGTCAGGCTGGAGGGAGGTTACTAGTGGAGTTCCTCAGGGATTGGTCTTGGGTCCGATCTTATTTAACCTTTTTAGTACTGACCTTGGCAAAAAAAGTGGGAATATGCTAATTATGTTTGCAGATGACACGAAGTTGGGAGGTGTTGCCGATACAGAGAAGGAACAAGATATCATACGGAAAGATCTGGATGACTTTGAAAACTGGAATATTAGGAATAGGATGAAATTTAATAATGGAAACTGCAAGAGGATGCATTAAGGAACTAATAGGAAAATTCTTGTTATAAATTGGGGACACAAATTGGAAGTGACGGAGGAGGAGAAGGACCTGGGGTGTAGTGGTTTGATTGCAAGATGACTATGAGCCATCAATGCGATGTGGTGGTGAAAAAAGCTAATGCAGTCCCAGGAAGCATCAGAAGAGTTATTTTCAGTAGAGCTAAGGAGGTGTTACTGCTGTAATACAAGGTGCTGGTGGACCATGTCTGGAATATTGTGTGTAGGTCTGGTCTGCCATGTTTAAGAAAAAGGAGTTCTAACTGGAACAAGTGCAGAGAAGGGCTACAAGGATGGAAAACCTGCCTTATGAAAGGTGACAAAGAACTTGGCTTGTTTAGCCTAACTAAAAGAAGATTGAGGGGAGATATGAGTATCCCTCTGATGTATTTATAGAAAAATAATTCTTCTCCCGCCCTGGTATTTGCTGAGTACAGTGCCAATGTGGACAAAAGTTCTGGAATAGCCTTCCAAGGGGAGCTGTGGGGGACCAAAATATACCTAGCTGGCTTTAAAACTGAGCTTGATACATTTATGAAAGAGATGATATGATGAAACAGCCTATTTTTGGCACTTGACTGATTTTTAACTACTGGTGGTGGATATGCCAGTGACCTGAGAAAGGACTTTAGAATTCTCTGTAATAACTCAGAAACCACACCATCTCTCTTTGGTGTCTGGCAGGTGAGACTTACCCAGAGTTTAATTGATTGCTATATTTGGGGTTGGGAGGGAATTTTTCCCCAGGGCAGACTGGCAAGGGCGCTCGGCTCTGGGTTTTTTTTTACCTTCCTCTGTTGCATGGGGAATGGCTCACTTGCTAGTGGATTCTCTAAAGAATTTAAAGTACAAAGCATTATTTGAGGACTTTAATAACTCAATGATAGGTTAGAGGTTTATTACAGGAGTGGGTGGGTGAGGTTCTGTGGGCTGCACTGTGCAGGAGGGCAGACTAGATGATCATACTGGTCCCTTCTGACCTTAGAGTCTATGCATCTAAGTATTGCAAAAGACCAATCCAGCCCATTACGAAACAGTCTTTTAACTGAGTTAAATAAGGCACTTAGTTATGCAAGAGACAGAAACAAGCAGAGCAGCAGACAGAAATGATTCTGATGCAGATGTTACATGGCTCATCGTGGCTGTCTCTTCTATGGCTGCTACTGCTTAGCCCAAGAACAAGGCCTAACCTTAGCCAAGAAAACAGAACAGAACAAAAACAAAACCACTCAAGGCCTCAGGCCTTGCACTCCCTGCCTTAAAGATGTGTTAACCAAAGCAGTCTTTCCTATTACAGGAGTCCAATACTCAGACCTTTTGAGCTCAGGCTTGCCTCCTACGTACCATTAAGATGGGTCATATTTGACCTTGTATATGAGCTTTCTGTATTCTTTGAACTGTTTTTACCCAGCAGGCCAAAGCTATTATGTTACTGATAAAGCTGGTTGGATTCCAGTGATTGCCACAATGAGGTGAACCATTATATTAATGAGGCCAGTTGCTGAATGTGACCACCCCAATAGTGTTTCCCACCAACAGCGATGCCCTCTATCTACAATAGTTTTCCGTGATTTTTGTGTTATCATGCCGTACTTCAATATGTATTTCTTCACCGGTCTGTGTAATGTATTGCAAATGTGAATGTAACTGTGACCTGGATCTCCTGGGATAGCCATCTGAAAATGCAACTATCATGGCAGGCTGCAAAAATGAGAGTAAATTCTTCCAGTACAGATGAGTGACCCTGAAGTCAGGCTTTCCAAACTATAATAAGCAGTGTGAGGAAACAGAAGGCTTGTTTATCAACAAAGTACGCTCAATTTCCATGCCCCACCCCACACTGCATTTCAGTCACTGGGTCAAATAAAGAGATAATTTACTTAAAACACCAACCTCTTAACCAAAAGGGTTCGCCTGATCTCAAAAGGATCAGTCACCTTACCAGACCAATATGAGTTTGGATCGAACCAAAAATGCCAAGTGGCTCCCCAATCCTTGGGTAACTAAAACAAAAGGTTTATTTTACAAGGAAAGAAACAAACTATGAGAATAATGCTTAACGGATTAAAGCAAATCACACACATACAATGAATGAAAAGTCCACGTCAAGTATATCCTTGGTAAAATTTGGAGTTTGCAGGCTTTGTAGGTCATTTGGTGCCTGGCTGGGTCTCAGTCCTTTGTTCCACAGCTTTAGTTGTAGATGAATAAATAGAGTGGTAGGTGCTGCCTGCAACCTGCATTGACTGGAACACAAAATGCAGATGGTGCAGTGGCTCTTTCTATCCTTTGGCCTTTTCCCTGCTGTTTGTGGCATTTCAGAGAAATTAAAATGGGGTTCAGAGTCACATAAGCAAATCCTGGTGAGTCATCAGGTCTCTCCTTCGAACCACTGTACCTGTGAGTTTCCTCGATGGGTCATTAAGCTAGCTAAAGCTGCAGGGATCTAGTCTGAGCTGTGGCCCAGAAACTAACAGTTGAAATACAGATACAGCAAACATATTCCTAACTTCTAATACAGATATGACACGTGAACAAATATCATCATTCTTAGAAAGGTTAGAATTTGCTATCGATACCTAACATGGCATATTTCTATTGAATTATTGCAATTGTTGACATATTGATATTAAATAATATGACAAATGACTCCCCTAATCCAGACAGCATCACATTTCTGTTTTTGGCTGTCCATAGCCATGGCCATATTATACAACTTTTTTTTTTTTTATTTAAAAAAGTCTTGAAGTCCTTCTCAAGAGTTGAAGGCTGAATAACAAACCCAAAGAACACTAGTTTAATCTGTGGCTGCCAAGAAGTATTTGTTGGGCTTGCAGCTTTGAATAGAAGATTCAAATCTATTAGTGGCATCACTTAAAAAAAGAAAAGGAACAAAATGAAAAGGTTTTTAAAACCAGAACTATTGGCATAGGTTCTAAAAAAAATGTACATATTTACACTGTATATTCTCATACACACACACATTCTTTTGTAACCAGTGTGCCAGTCTAAGGACTTTCACTGTCAAAGAAAAACGCAAACCTCTTAAGTGTGATTAGCAAGCCTTTACTTCAATCTGTATATGGGAGCACTCATGGGGAGAGAACAAAGGAAATCTCCGACCTGTGACGTAGCAACAGCTTCTCTTATAGACTTTAGTTCATGTTACAGGAAACAAGTACAGTCTCTGATAGGTTAAAAAAGCACTCCTCCCCAGATGCACTTCACCTCGCCCTGGTTAAAACATTCCGAGGTCAACGAGACCTTTCCCAGACATAGAGATGAGAAAAACAATACAAATCCAGAAACAGCCAGAACTCAAGGCTGAGAAAGAGACAGCAGAATTCTTTATCAGTGCTCCCCAATTGTAGCCTTTGACAATGACCTTCCTCATCTTGTCTGTTGGTGGAAAACAGGGGAAAAGGAGAAAATTATCATGGGAATCTGCAGTGCTGGGTAGGCTCTTCATCTCACATCTCCGACCCCCTTCCCATTACGCATTTACAGCTACAATTCGAAAGCGCCCCAGAGCACAGGCCCCTAAAGCTGTCACCCTGCACAGGAGACTATAGTTTCTTTCCCTGGTCTTGACAGTACAGAGGCCAGGGCCCAGTGAGGAGGTACGTGGCCTCTGAGGAGCCTTCTAGAGAAGATATAGGTGAAGCACTGACCACTGAGGCACAGCCAGAAATGTGCAGGTTGGAAGGACGTGGACTGCTCCCCTCTGCTCCCTTCAGGAGACTAGCCTGAAGACCAGGGGGAGAAACACTACAGAGACCAGCGCCCAATGGGGACCCTCATGGCTCTGAAGAAATCTGGGGTACATATGGAGGACAGAGTGGACTGACTACTCACCCACAGGCAGTGATGATAAACACAGAAAGCGGAGGACTGCTCATCTCTGGTTGCATGATTGATTGTCCAGGAGAGCAGATGCACTTCCACCACCTTCTCCTCCTGGACGGTTCCTCTACAAACACAGCCAGTACCTCAGGTATTGATCTTGACCAGTGCCCGCGGCCCCAACGTTGCCGCTTCCCTCTGCTCTACGGCATCAGCTCCAATGGATGAAAACACAAGGCAAATACAGACAGGTCTCTTGGCTGAGCACTCCACCGCCCCCCGCCTCTTCCTCTCCCGCCCCTCCTCCCCCGGTAACAGCAAGACTCAACCTGATTCTCGTTCCCTCCCGCATGCAGACCTAACACACCTGCCACTGTCCCAGGAATGCAGATGGTACAAGGAGAGGCAAAGGGGGAGAGAGAGAGGGAGAGTGTGTGTAGGCCAACATATTAGAGGTGACACAGACAGAGAGAAGCAGAGGCGGAAGGAAAGGAACTTGGAAACTAGGTCAACTCCCAGATCCAACCTTCTGCTGGGAGGACAAACCACCCCTGGCCAGAGAGACACAAGCAGCCCCTGAAAAAAGAAAACTGCCTCTCGCTCATCGCCACAGCTAGCAAGGGGCTTTTCCTTGCAAACTACCTGCCAGCTGGGCTGTGATGACCGGAATGGGCTCACCAAACCATACCCTTATCTCACGGGTGTTGATGGCTCCTCCATCTCCAGATGGGTAGGTCTTGCCTGGCATCAACAATGGTCATGGTGTCCCTGCTCTGCTTCGCTCTCCATCTCCCCGCCGGGCTGGACTGTGACATTTTGTTGCTTCTTGGTGGAAAACAGGGGAAAAGGAGAAAGTTGTCATGGGAATCTGCAGTGTGGGTAGGCTCTTCGTCTCACATCTCCGACCCCTTTCCCATTACGCATTTACAGCTACCATTCGAAAGCGCCCCAGAGCACAGGCCCCTAAAGCTGTCACCCTGCACAGGAGACCATGAGTTTTCCCTTGCTCTTAATGCTACAGAGACCAGTGCCCAAAGGGGACACTTAAGGCTCTGAAGAAATCTAGGGTATTTGCAAACAACGTGGACTGACCACTCACCACAGCCAGCAACACCGAAGACAGAAAGTGGGGAACTGCTCAGATTAGATGATTGATTGTCCAGGCTGTGCAGATGCACTTTTCTCACCTTCTCCACCTGGGCCTCCCGGACAATTGCTTTGCAAGCACAGCGAATAACTCAAGCACCTACTATCACTGACCAAGCCTTGACTGGTGCATGAGATCCCTCCTTCCTGCTTTCCTCCACTGTACATCAGGGCTAATGGATGAAAACAGAAGGAAAACTTTGAGGGGTCTCTTGTCTGCTTACACCACCCACAAGCATCCAAGCACCCACTATGATTCTGGAGCTCTCTTATGTGGTACAGGCTCAGGAGACCAAGTCTCTGGGGTTGCAGACCTAGCACACCTGCCCCGTCCTGTGAAGGAAGATGGTACAAGGTACAAGGAGAAGCAAGGAGACAGAGAGCTTGCAGTGTACACTGATCAATCTATCAGAACTAGGTAGCAGGGATGGCCAAAGGAGGAGGAGGCAGGCTGCGGGTGGAGTGGGGGAAGGAGTGGCTGGGAAAGCAGGGCCAGTAATAGAGAAATGGGGGGCAGTGAGTAGGGGAGGAGTGGTACAGAGGATGTTGGGGTGGATTGGGGGTCAAGGGGAAGTCCGTACACGGGGGCAGGTCGCAGTGGGGTGAGGGGAGACTCAGGGAACGGGCTGGAGAAGTTGAAATTTGGCCGAGGGATGGGGCGGAGGGCTAGGTGGGGATGGATGGAGGGGTGGAAGCTGAGTGTCCTTCACTGGACGGGAGGCAGGTGGGAATGGTCTGAGGGGTGGGGGGTGGAAGACAGAGGGCAGCTGAGTGCTAACCCTCCCCCAAGGCAGGGAGGCAGGTGCAGACAGATGAAGGGGAAAGGGATGGAAGCAGAGTTGTCCCTGTTCGGCAGGGGGTCAGATTGAGATGGACTGAGGAGGAGGAGTGGAAGCTGTGTGGCCCCCATTGGGTGGGAATGGATGGAGGAGGGAGGGGTGGAAGCTGAGTCCAGTCATCCTGGTCAAGGTAACACACAGATAGCATCTCTCCCACATCAGCAGTGACACTGGGTGACCAGGCGCCATAATGTAACAGCCCTCAGAACAGTCACTGTGCACAAGAGATAACTGTCCCTTCCGCTGCTCTTAATCCCACAAAGTCCCGTTCTCAACAAGGACGCTCATGGCTCTAACGAAATCTAGTGGGGTGGTGGGCTTCAGCGACAGCAAGAGGAGTGGGAGTAAACGTCAGTCAAGGAAAGCGGCAGCAGGGGACGCTGCAGTCAAATGTATCGGTGGCGTGGGTCAAGGCGATGGGAGGAGTCGCACGAGACAGCAAGTAGCAGAAGCAGCAGGGGACGCTACGGTCAGGAAGCATTGGAGGCCAGGGGACGCAGCAGCAGAGGTCAGCGCTGCTGTGGAAACTCACTGTAGGTTTCTATACTTTATATTATTTTGTTTAAATATATAAACCTATATATGAAGGATGCATTGTTACCAAGTAAATAAAATTATTAACTGTAGCCAAGTAATTATTTTAATGCTTTTCCAGCAAATATTCTGAAATATTCACAGGTAAACCATTAACAAAAAATAAATATAAATATAAAGTAAATGTTTATTTTTGTTTTTACTACTGAAGTTTATTGCAAATGTAGCTGCAGAATTGCCTGCAGATATTAAATTGCATTGCTATTATAAAGCAAATACAAAAGCAAAAATCACTAGTAAAAAACCCCAGTTTTATAGTTGGGTAGTTTTAACTAACACAAATAAAAAACATTTCAGAAAACACCCAAAACTCTAATATTAAAATATCATCCCTCTAATTCAATACAAATATGATAAAAAGGTTACCATTTAAACTTTTCTGTTTTTTGATGGTGCCAACGCCATAAAAAATAAAAATAATTAACAATTTCTCTATAGATGTGCATTTAACAAGCCCTTACTTTAAAAAACTCAGTATAATCCCCATAAAACTAGACACACAAACAATCAAATCCATTAAAATACAAAACTCCACCATTAACACCAATAAGCTTATAAAGTTAACAGCCAATATTTACAAAATGTTTAAACCAAATACTCCATGAATGTTAAAATTAGCATTTGAATTACTTCAATAAACCTCCCTTCATATCTTAAACAAGATCCAATTCCCCAGAAAACAATACATTCCCTAAAACTAATAAATTTTAAAGAAGCCCTACCAATTCGTCAGTATTCAGCGCCTAACGCAACACAAAATTAATCAATAAAAACCAAACAAAACATAAATATTAACAATTCCAAAAATCTCAATAAAATGCTAAGCAAAACACTCTTCTAGTAGCTGAATACCCAAAACTCAAATAATTAATTCTGTTTTTGATATTACAAACAGCTTCTAAAGCTTACTACTACACCCTAAATCTCAATATAGAAGAGTCTGTATTCCAGAAAAGCTCAATACTACTAAACTGCATTACCCAAAAAATATTAGAATACACCCACAATATTGCATGTTACAATACAATCAGTATTAAAAAACTGTTGCAATAAAAACATTATTCAATGTATAAATATCTTAATTAACAATAAAACTAAAAAAACACAGAAACAATCAAACAGCTGCTAAACTGCTGCCAAGCGTACAGCTTAAAACTTAACCCCTCTAAAGCACAAATCCAACAAAGACAACACAATACATAAAAATAAATCAGGATCAATTACAACTATTACAATTATAACTGTATTAACCACCTCCCAATCCCCACACATACTAAATCTTTAATTCTTTTTAAAACTCACAAATTTTTCTAAAAAAAATTATAATAAAATGTACATAAAAGCCAAAACCACTATATGGAACACTAAAAAGCTCACAATCCACCTGCCCCCCCCCCCCCCCAACACCACACACCTCAAAGGAAAATAAATATATTAAAAAATTATTAATTAAAGTGCCAACTTTTGGTGCATCAAACAGCATCTTTCTTACTTATTATATCCTAGTTCCAAAACCTTCTGTTTTGTTAATATAATTAGACAAAGCAGTAAAATAAAAAAAAACCCAATTGCATATACCAATAAAATCCTAACATATCCGAAAACCAAACTAAAAGCTGGTAAGCAAACAGCACTGACTGCATACTAAACACTACAAAAGAATAATTATTAAAACAAAAAGTTATTTAAAAATCACATTCAAAACATTAGCAAATAAAATAACTTACTGGAAAACATATAAAAATACCCATTCTCTTAATTTTTACACACAACAAAAAATAAAAAAACCGACTACCCTTAAAAAACCAAAAATAACAATATTAAATGTAACCCTTACTAATCCTACACATAAAAATAAACCACTGGAAAGAAAACAAAAAAATGCTATATTTAAAACGACTACCCCAAAACAATGAATAATGTATTCAGAATTTTTTTTGCCATGAAAAACAAAATAAATTAAGTTTTACAAAGTTCTGTATACATAAAAACAGACAAAACTATTTTCAGTACAAATGAAAACAATTCCACAAACTATCAAAATTCTAACAATTATATAAATATTTTTTTTAAAAACTCCCCCTATGCCAAACTAAAATTACTATTGCAACAAATGCAGGCTCCAGAGCCCAAGCCTCTGAGCATGCAGACCTAACACACATGTCTCTGTCCTAGGAAGACAGATGATACAAGGGGAGGCAAGGAGACCGAAAGAGTGTGTTGGCCAACACATTAGAAAAGATAGAGAAAAAGAAGCAGAAGAGGAAGGAAAGGAACTCAGCACCTGCTGTCATGCTCCAAGATCCAATCTACTGCTGGGAGGACACACCACTCCTGGCCAAAGAGAGATTAGCAACTCCCGAAAAGAGAGACTATGTCTCCCTTACAGCCACAGCTGCTAATGACCCTTTCCTTACAAGCTGCAGCCAATAGAAAATCCTTGCCTGCTGGGTCATGACTAGAGCCCTACGCGGATACAAATATGTAGAACCTCATCCAATCTGCATCTGCAAGAAATGGTCCGTGGATATCCATGTTGTATCCACAGATGCGGATATAATGTGGATATCCACGGATAGCCACATATTTGAAGGGCTCTAGCCCTGTACAGATAAAAATACGTGGATCTGTATCCAATCTGCATCTGCAAGAAATGGTCTGTGGATATCCGCGGATATAACGCAGATATTTGCAGGGCTCTAGTCATGACGACCAGACAGCCCTCACCAAACTGGACATTTATCTCACAGAGAATGATGGCTTCTCCATTCCCAGATGGGTAGGTCTTGCCTAGCATCAGCAATGCTCATGGTCTCACTGCTCTGCTTTGCTTTCCATCTTACCAAAGGGCTGGATTCTGACCCTGCTCTTCTTTCCTCCCGGTAGAAAACGGAAAAAAAAGGAAGTTGTTCTGGGAATTTGTAGTGCTGGGTGAGCTCTTCATCGCACATCCCCAACCCCTTTCGCATTACGCATTTACAGCTACAATTCAAAAGCACCCAAGACCGCGCCTAACAGGGTACTGCACAAAGGGATTTACATGGAGGGCAACTATCCTGGTGCCGCACTGGCTGCTCAGGGTAATTCACAGAGTACATCTGTCATAGAGCAGAGGTGACCTCGGATGGCCAGTCAAGGTAATGCACAGAGTGAAGCTGTCCTGGACTGGTAGTGGTAGTTCAGGGTAATGCACAGAATTCATCTGCCCTGAAGCAGCAGTAACCACAACTGGCCGCCCAGGGTAATGCACAGAGGGCAGTCATCCTGTTTGAGAGAACGCACAGAGTGCATCTCTCCTGGAGCAGCAATGACACTGGATAGCCAGTCGCTAAAATGCACCAGCCCTCAGAACAGTCACTCTACGTGAGAAACTGCTGTCCCTTCTGCTATTCTCAAGCCCATGAGGACGCTCATTGATCTGAAGAAATCTAGCGGGCAAGGAGTCTTTGGCTGCAGCAGAAGCAGGGGGTGGAGGAAGCGGCATCTCAGGAGATGAGTGGAGACCAGCCTGTCTTGATGAAAAACAATTACCATCTTAATCAGGGGTCAGCAACCCAAAAGATAAGAAGAACCATTTTAAAGAACTCCTTCAACAACCAAGTGCTTTGAGAACCTAAAATGGGTGTAGCCTCTGATGTGGGGGTGGAGGGAGCTGGGCCAGGGCACCTGCCACAGGGTCCCCTGGTGCTGGTGGGGAGCCCAGAGCCTTGTTGGGGACTTGGCTGGTTCAAGCAACCCATGAAAGGACTGATAATTATATCACACGAGCTTGCAGAACTTCTTGGATATGAATGTGTGTGCCTGCGTGACTGCTTTTTGCTGTTCCTATAAATGTGGCATAAAACTAAATAAAACCACTAAGGAAAGCCCTCCTATAGTAGCTGTATATCCAAAACTCTAACTCCAAATATAAAATAATTCTCTGTTTTTAATATTACAAAGAGCTCCTGAAGCTTATCATTAAAACCTAAATCTCAATATAACAAAACCCTTTTATTAAAAAAAATCTCAATATTACTAATTACCCATAAAATATTGGAATACACCCACAATATTCCACACTACAATAAAAATATTCAATACATAAATATCTTAATTATCAATAAAACTAAAACCCCACAAACTTAATCAAACAGTTGCTAAGCCGCTGCCAACCATACAGCTTAAAATTTAACCCCTCTAAATCACAAATGAAACAAAAAACAATACAAAAAAAATAATCAATATCTGAAGCCAAATGAACTATAATATTATTATTCTCCCAATGCCCACAAATAGAAAATATTCAGTCATTTTTTAAACTCACAATATTTTTAAATGGATAATAAAATATACAAAAAACCCCAGAAGCACTATATAAAATAATAAAAATCCACAATAAACCTTATCAACAGCAAAAAAGCAACTCAAATGAAAATACATTTTAAAAAAAATGATTGAGAGCACCAACTTTGATGGCTCGAAACAGCAACTTTCCCTACTTCTTAAATCCCACTATAAAAGATTTCTCTACTGCTAATACATTTACACAAAAACACTAAAATCCAAAAAAGCCAATAGCATATTACAAGAAAATCCATACAGCTACAAAAAAACAAACTAAAGTTACTATTACAACAAATTTGGGCTCTGGAGACAAACCTCTGGGGATGCAGACCTAACACATCTGCTCCTGACCTAGGAATGCAGATGACACAAGGAGAGAGAAAGAGACAGACAGAGTGTGTTGGCCAACATATTAGGGAAGACAGAGAGAGAGAAGCAGAGGAGGAAGGAAAGGAACTCAGGCACTGGGTCAAGTCCCAGATCCAACCTTCTGTTAAGACGACACACCGCTCTCAGTCAGAAAGAGACAAGCAGCTCCTGAAAAGGGAGACCACCTCTCGGTCATCGCCACAGCTAGCAAGGGGCTTTTCCTTGCAAATTCCCTGCCTACCGGGCTGTGATGACCAGACAGCGCTCATCAAACCAGGCCCTTATCTCACAGATGGTGATGGCTTCTCTGTCTCCAAATGGGTAAGTCTTGCTTGGCATCAACAATGCTCATGGTCTCATTGCTCTGCTTTGTTCTCCATCTCCCCGCCAGGCTGGTCTCTGACCCTCCACTTCTTTCCTCTTGGTGGAAAATAGGGGAAAAGGAGAAAGTTGTCATGGGCAACTGCAGTGTGGGTAGGCTCTTCATCTTGCATCTCCGACCCCTTTCCCATTACGCATTTACAGCTACCATTTGAAAGTGCCCCAGAGCACAGGCCCCCAAAGCTCTCGCTCTGCACAGAAGACTATAGTTTCTTCCCTGATCTTGATGCTATAGAGGCCAGGGCCCAGTGAGGATGCACATGGCTGCTGAAGAGCCTTCTAGTGAAGATACAGATGAAGCACTGACCACTGAATCACAGCCAGGAATGCAGAAGTCAGAAGGAAGCGGACTGTTCTCTTCCAATTGGATGGATGTCCAGCCTGTGCAGGTCCACTTCTCCCATCTTGTCCTACAGCAGGGACGCCTGGACCATTCCTCTGCAAAGACAGGAAATCCCCTTTTATTAGAAAACATGCCCCAACAGCAGTCTCTACTTAACCCTAACCAGACACTAATCGTAGAGGCCACTCAGGGTAAATAATGTGCAACATGCAGCTATCCTGTAGCAGCACTGACCCCAGGTGGCCGCTAGAGGTAATTCACAGCTATCAGGGAGAGCATTCAGAAATGGTTGGGAGGAGGACCAGGAAAACCGTGATTTCTAGTGACTTTCCATGATGTTCCTGAGCTCTGTGACCTCCATAACCCTTCTGGCAGACCAAGATGGCAGCAGCAAAGGGCCAGGTTCCACATTTATGGGTGGCTACCAATGTTACACCATGAGGAGGCTCAAGTCCCCAACCCAGTCTTCTGGGAAATGATGCAGTATTCCCTGGGCACCCTAGAAGGAAAACCTTCCCCTGTGGCAAGCACAAAGTGTGAGCTTGTCCACAAACCAGCCCTGCCTGGAGTATTTTGGTGGCAGCGAGGGCTGCATTGGGCCCGGGGCCACCTGCCTCTGGCTGGCAGCAACAGGATTGGGCCCGGGGCCACCCACTGCTGGCTTGCAGCAGCAGGGGCCGGATTGGTCTCAGGGCCCTCCGCCAATGGCCGGCAGCAGCAGGGGCAGAGCAGGGGCCTGCAGACATGGGTCAGTTCCTGCCCAGGGCTGGCAGTGGCCACTCAGATCAGGCCCGGTCTGCCCAGGGGGAGGGGGTATCCAGACTGGGGCCGTTTCAGCAGGACAGTGTGGGAAGCAGGACGACTGGGGGAGGGGGGAAAACTCAGCCCCCAAATACTTTTCTGGGGCAGCAACCCCCAATTCCAAGCACCTTCTTAGTGCCAGGTTGCCAGTGCACAGCATTCTCTCAGTGCCCCGCTCCCCGTCCCTGCTCTGCCATCACCTGACTGAGGACATGGGCAAAGGACACTTACAGAGAGAGACCCTGGTATTTCTCCCCTCCAGCAGGAGACATGTGGATCAGAGGAGAAGGGACAGTTGCAAAAGAAGCTATCTCCTCTTCCTGCATGTTTTATCCTTTGTGACAAAATAAAAACTGCTGATGGGCTACACAGAGAGAAGCCAGCTCTGTACTAATGCAGATTCACAGTCACATGGCACTCTTATAGAAAGGGGAGATGGAATCAGAGGTGCTAGCGTCCACCATGACCTGTTTAAAAAAGCCCCAGGTACCCAGAGAATGCAGCAGAACATCAAAGTTATGAATTGACCAGTCAGTCAACCACTCACTTCATTTGGAACGGCAAGTACCCAATCAAGAGGCAACAGAGACCCAAGAAACCTAAAACGAATACGAAAACAAGGGAGTAAATGCAGTACTGTACTGTGTTAAACAGCCCATAAAAATAAATAAATAAAGGAAAACAGCATTTTTCTTTTGCATAGTCAAAAGACAGAGTTTTCGAGTCATTAATTGTAGTGGCCGCTCAGGGTAATTCATGTGCATAGTGCAGCTGTCCTGAAGCAGTGGTGACCCCGGGGTGGCCGCTCAGGGTAATGCAGAGTGTAGTCATCGTGTTCAAGATAATAGCAGCAGTGACACAGGGGGGGGGGGGGGGGGGGGGG
>ML685771.1:19213-52045 GCA_007922175.1 Pelusios castaneus
CTGGTCACCATAATGCACCAGCCCTCAGAATAGTCACTCTGCACAAGCGATTATTGTCCTTTCCACTGCTCTTCATCCCACAGAGCCCCATTCTCAACGAGGAGGCTCTTGGCTCTGAAGAAATCTAGTGGGGCAGCAGGTGGGGGACTTTGGTGGGAAGTGGCGGCAGCAGGAGTCAGGGGAAGCAGGTGGGCTGAGGTGGGAGGAAGTAGCTGGGGGCCAGGGGAACATATGGGGGGGGGGCGGTGCTGGGGGGGGTCAGGGAAAGTGGTGGTGGGCTGCAGTAAGCATTGCAAGGTAGCGGTGGGGGCTGGAGGAAGCAGTGTGGGGTGGTGGCAGGGAGCAGGAGTCAAGGGAAGCAGTGGCAGGATGGGAGTTAGGGGAAGCAGCTGTGGCAGGGATTGGGGGAAACGGGGGGAGGGTGTCAGGGGAGGTGATGGGCAAAGGAAGTAGTGGTCTGGGGAAGCAGTGGTGGTGGGAAAGCCTTGGTGGTGGGGTGCTTTCCACAGTGACCAGGGTCACGGTGGGGAAAAAAAGGCGGTTGAAACTCCTGGTGGCGGCTTTTTTTTTTTCTTCAGTGGAGGGACCCTGTTTTCTATGCCACCACCAAAAGCAGTGGGAGTTTTTGGGCAGCAGGAGGGTTCCTGTGTTGACATGTTTGGCCTTGCTGCCGTCTGGTGGAAGAAAAAAGGTTAAGAATCCCCCATCTAGGAAAGCAGAACCAGCTCACCTATCTATGAAATGAGACTATACCAGCAGACATAGTCCCCAGAGAAGTCACCTGATGTCACTTTAGACTCCATCCTCAGCTTGCTCTTCTTTTTCCTAGAACTGCTGCTCTGTGCCTCAGCCTTGTCTCTCCTCAGCTCTGGAAGCAGAGGGGCAGGGGTATCACAAGAACAATGCTCCCCATTGCAGACACCACATAGCTTCTGCAGAACCACCAAACAAGGTCATATTTTGCCAAAGACCAAGGGAGCAAAAAAGCTTTGTGAGCCCAACACATGCAAGGCTGGAAGGGATTCACTCCTCCCAGCCAGTCACAGAACAAGCTCAGCTAAAGGGAGGATGTGGCCTTTTCCCAGGGTCCACAGGACTCTCACTGAGGAACAAGTTCAGAAAGCAGTCAGGCTCATGAAGCACTGCTTCAAAGCATCTGATGAAGTGGGATTTTCTCCCACAAACGCTCATGCGATAAATAAATCTGTTAGTCTTTAAAAGTGCCACAGGACTCTGTTTGTTTTTCTGCAACAGATTAACACGGCTCCCCCTTTGGAACTTGCTTCAAGATGCAGAGGGGCCCAACTGTAAGGTAGCGAGTTCCAGGGGAATATGGGGATTTGGGAGAAAGGAGTGTCGGGTTACTAAGGTGCACGGGGGGATTTAGAGGCCGCACAGAGGAAGCAGTGGCGGGGGCAATGCAGGGCCAGGGGTGGCTGGAACAGGAACCTGGCAGGTTGGGGGGAGGTAGCAAGGACTGGACGCGGGGAAGCTGGCAGGCTGTGGATGGAGTGGGACAGGGGAGCGCTGGCCAAGAGGACCCAGCAGTGGAGAAATGAGGTGAGGCGGTTCGAAGGCTGTTGGGGTGCCCTGAGATGGGGGAGGGGCGGGCTGAGTGAACCCAGGGGCGGGGCTAAGGATGAGGCGGGGGCGGTGTTTGGGGGTCCCAAAGGTGGAGGCGGGCAGGGCTCGGAATGGCGCCCGAAAAAAACGAGAACCAAACACAGCCCCACCCCCTCACAATCGCCAACACCAGCTCAACCGCCATTCTCAGGCCGGGATTGAATTTCCGGTTACAGGTCCCTGACCCAAAATGGCGGCAGCTTTACTTCCGGCTCCCGGCGCCAAAAGCCACCAACCAACCAGTGAGCGGCGAGGTGGTGTTGCAGGTGGACTAGCGAAGAAGCGTTGGGAAGACGGAAGTACACGTGGTTCCCGGGCCGCGCGGCTGGGGAGGGCGGGGCTATGGTGAGCGACACATCCCTGAGGACGCAGCGCAGCAGCAGACGGCAAACTACAACTCCCATGATACATTGCTCGTGATGGTCGCGCGTGTGGAACGGGGAATCCCCCAGGGGCGAGGTCGCGAAGCTTCGGCCGCACAGCTCCCGTCCAGACTACCACGTTTCCCCGGAGGCGGGAACTTGTACAACTTTGTTTCCCTCACCGTGACTTTTTCCAACTGGCCTGTATTCCAGTAGCCAATCCGTTGTGTTCCTGTTTCCCACACAGGCTCCAAGGTGGGAAGGAGATTCTGACTCCCGAGCCATGCGGTGGTAAAAGGAAACTCGGGCAGCGGCATCAACCCACACGGCTGCAGGGAGCTCGGAGTGCACTGGCCGTAACAGGCATGCGCATGCTCAGTAACGTGGCTGACGCCTACTACTTACTCTGCCCCCCACCCTTACTCTCACCCCCTTTTCTCTGTCAATCAGCGTAGGGGGCCCAGTTACATCAGGACATGGCCTAGGTAGAGGTGAAGTCCAAGCGCCCGCCTACCTTCATCTATACGTGGAGCCTGCTATAGCCGCAGAGGAAAATAAGAGAGCAAGAACTGGCATAGTTTTAAGCGGCATACCACCCTAACACTTTTGAGAATTCTTTCCATTAGACCAAGGACTGTGGAGTGCATTTGCCTGAGGCATGTTAGCCCAGCCTTAGAGTGCCGTTCTAGAGGGGTAGCCAAACTGTTTTGGTTTTCCACACTATTTGAATCAAAATAATTTGTTTGATTTGCTAAAAAAGACTGAACTGACCTGGTGACTTACCCTTCTCTGTATTTGTTCACCTGGCACGCTACAGCTTCCATTTTATGCATCTAATGAAGTAGGATTATACCCACAGAAGCTCATGTGATAAATACATTTGTTCAGGACTTGACAGAGCCTGGGAGCCAGGTCACCATGCCGAATAAAAGTTGCAGGCTTGCACCTAGGACTTGGAACTAGCTGTGGGTTTGTCTGGTTTTTTTTTAAATTTAGGAGCTGGTTGTTTTGTTTTTAATCACTAGAGGGAGCTCCTGTGCAACATTTTTGCTGCAGAACCAGGCAGCCTAAGGAATCTGCAGTAGAGGCGCACCCGCTGGTGACCTCCCCCCAAAAAAATCAGCAGCTGCTTTCGGGATTTGGCAGCAGGGGTGGGGTCAAGGTGTGTTTCAGTGGCCAAGGCTGTCCAAGCGAGGTGCCTTGCTTTGAAGCTGGGCACCTAGCTAAGCAATGATTTTGTTGACCCATGCATTTTTGTCATAAAAGTGCCACAGGACTCCTTGTTTGCAATGCAGTTCTGTTTCAGAAATCATTTCCTCCTGGTATCCTGGTCACTAGAGAAACATTATTAAGTGTGGATATATTTACCTTAACTGAAAACTGCCTTTTTCCCAACCCTGCTACAACTGTAATGACATAGCACACATCCACCGTTCTTGAGTGCCTAGAATTATTTAAGTTCCAGAGAGGTAGCCGTGTTAGTCTATTGCAGAAAAACAGAGAGTCCTGTGGCACTTTTAAAGACTAACAGATTTATTTCCTAGCAGGAGCTGTCACTGTTAGATGTGCTGGGGGCATGTGCTGTAACCTTATCCCACTTTGCTGTAAGCTATTACATGACAGTGACAGCACAGCAATTTCAACTCACTTTACCCTCTTTGCTCCACTCCTCTACAGTGTTCCAAATATGCCACACAGTACTATTGGTCCACTGGCTCCAGAAGTCTTGTAAATTACATGTCCTCCTCAGAATGTTTTGGAAACAGTATGAAGGAAAGCATAGCAGCAAACCCTTGGAGTGTAGTCATATGCATCACCCACAATTTCAGCTGTCCAATCATACTTGCTTAGAGGCCCTTTTGCATATTCTGCTTCACTCAGATTGCAGTTTACCAAAATAAAATCCCCACCCATCATAGGTGAATCTCAAGCAATGTACCTACATTGTTTTTGCTGATTTTTGCCAAGGGTCGGATTTTAATTTACAGTGTCTGTGTAGTATGCATAGATTTCAAGGCCAGAAAGGACCATTTTGATAATTTAGTCCAACTTCCTGTATATCTCGAGCCATAGAACTGTCCCCAAATTCCTAGACTAAAGTAGATCTTTTAGAAAAGCACAGTCTTGATTTAAAAATGTCAGGTGATGGAAAAATCCATCTGGACCCTTGTAAATGTTGCCAGGGGTTAATGACCATAATTATTTCCAGTCTGACTCTGTCTCATTTCAACTTCCAGCCTTTGGCTTGTGTTATACCTCTCTCTGCTAGACTGAATATTGGAGTCATTTGCCACCACCAGATATTTGTTCCCATCCTAGGCATTTGCAGGCTGCAATCCAACAGCCTTTATTCTATTCATGTGTGATGGCCAGATATTCCCTTGAGCAACATAGGTCCATGCATCATAGCTGCTTAGCGACCCTCTTGGCCTCTCCAGCTACACCTGTGCAATTTAGGCCATTTGATGCATAAGCATTAGAATCATAGAATCATAGGGTTGGAAGGGACTTCACGAGGTCATCTAGTCCAACCCCCTGCTAAACATTAGCCATGTGTCTATCTTGGCCTAAGCTTTGGTGAATACCATTTTAAAATTTGTCCCCTCAAAGGGTCAGGGGGTGTCATACAGTAGCTGAGGTACATGGTGAGCAATTAAGACCATTTAAGCCATGATCAGAAACACTGTGCCTAAAGTTGGTACAATTTGCCAACTATAAGGAAAGCTATGGGTTTTTTTTAGAAAGGGGTGGTGTGTGGGTGTGTGTGTGTGTCTGTGCAGCATCCCCATGACCACCTAAAATTTGGATCACTAACCTCACCCTGCCTTCCCCCCCAGCAATCCATGAGGCACACCAGGTTTCAAGGCAATCTTTATTAATAATAACCAGTAAGAGATAAAATAGTATTTTAATTCAAGTCTCAATGTTACACATCTGATTTAATCACCGGAGTAGAGAAAATACATTACGGAAGTGTTACAACCACAAGCCTGTGATGGACACATTTGATTTAGTTCTAAGACAGACCCTGAGCCAAGTGCCTCCAGAGTACCTCTCAAAAACTTGTTTAAAAAGTTGCTAAATTAGTCTCCATCATCCCTTTCTCCTCTCGTAGTTTATAAAATCTCAGTGGCGGGAGGGCAATTAAAATGAATATGTAATTACAATCAAACAGCTGCACTTAATCCTCCCTTGGAAGACCTGGGGGTAGATAGGCAGCCCTGGACCAAAATATATCACCTTTTCCTCTAACTCAGATTATGAGAGAAGTATTTCACCTACAACCTCTTTCTGAACAAAGCAGCAGGAAATTATGTAAGGACTGCTCCTGGAAACACAATACTGAACCTTCCCTGCAACAACAGATGCTTAAAAACCTTTATTACATCTTAAATGTTAACCAGCCAGAACCTAGCTGCTTTCTCTAATGGTACAAACAGTGATTACATACCATAGGAGAAGTGTGTACATGCCAAGAGGCATTCATGAATCTAGGAGCCTGGTCTTTAAAGCGAACTCAGCACTGAGCTTCCGCATGACTTCCGCATGGCTTAGCCGATCCTGTTCTTTTTTAGTAGAGCCATAGTTTTCTTTTACATATTTTGCAAATGGTGTTAGCTGTACTCTAGCAGGAGTATCACCCTTCTGCGTGGGTTGGCACAGAACTAGCTGTCCCTTACAGAATGCACACACAAAACGTTGTGTGTCCAGTGACTTAGAATGGCGCCCAATCCTGAAACAAAGGAAAAGTCAAGGTAATGCCTGAATCTGGAGATACCTTGGAAGAATAGCTCAAAGGTGCAAATTGTTCACATTCAGATCAAGTGTATATTAACTCTGACTCCTAAAGATAATCTAAATGCCAAGATTGCTATTTCAGTGCTGATCATTTTAGCAGGAACATAACCGCAAGTGATTTTTATCACAGTCTCAGATCACGGACTTGTGCCTGGAGCAAGTCTTATTGTTTGTTCACTCTGTTCTGGACTTGATAGAGAAATCAGTAGGTGACATTCTCTGGCTTGTTTGTAAATGATTGACATGCCCTTTCTGTCCTTAAAAATAAGAGTTAAAGGTCTAAGCTTAATTTGTAGACATGGTGAAGACAAAGTTAACAGATGACCAAAGGCAAATAAATATTACTTACATGGTTTTGCACAGAGAACACTTGTAAATGAACTTGTATTTAATTTCATAGCTGTGGCATCGTGTCACCACTGGCAGCTCTGGATGAACCACAGTTGATTTCTTAGCATAAAATTTCCAAAACTGTCCATGGCCATCTCGAATTCCATTGATTACCCAAGTAGCTGCATGGCAAATCTCATGGATCAATGTGTCTCGAAGCCGGTCTCAGGGGAAGGCAGAAGAGAAGAAAAATAAAACACTGGCATTAAAAAGTCAGGTCTCTCATCTTTCATCAACTTTATTAGCATCTACAAGTATCAGACTGACAGCCCTGGAGACAAAGCTCCCTATAAAAGATGCCACATTGAAGCAAGTAGTGCAAGTTTCCCCACACAATGCCACAATTCTGGCCCAAGTCTGAAAGAGGAGTTTGGTTTCCAAGTCCTTAGTACCTTAGGGGAAACTAATAATTATACAAGCCATTTGTGCGGTTGTCCCACTGATTTTAAAACAAAAGATCAGGAAATAACTGTCAGATGACAAATTTTGGATATTGCCTGCGACCCCTTGGTGTTTCATTTCTCTGTCAGCAACTTGTTAGGCCTCACGTATGCACTACCCCATACCCACTGCTGTCATGATATAGACCCAAAAGGTGACCTATATAACTGGAAAGCTGACAGGTCACTGATCATTAATATTTTTATATGGTGTGTATACGGGGTGTACAAAGAGTTAGAGATACATGCTAGATTTATGGCCTTAAAATGTGCTTGGCAAGCAATGGATTTGACTCATCTGCCCAAGACAAAGAAGTGTTTGTCATCAGGCAGAAACAATGAAGGTGTATTTAGATAAAAGATAGATAAAGCCATCAGTTTAATAAGTGGGAAAGACAGCCTCATGGGGTGGGGGTCTGACCCTCAAATGATAAGCAATTCAATCAATGATTGTATGCAATGTCATATAGTAAGAGTGAATTGGATCTTTTATGAAAGCCTGTGACATAATGGAGATTAATATCATTGTCAAATGTTTGCATTAGCACTATATGACAAATTGTGGATGCTCACTGATATTAAAGTTTAAAGGCCTGTGACCAAATACAAGGTCCCCCCCAAACAGGAGAGAAGTGGCCTATCTATCCATCTCCAATGAAATTAAGCAAGACCAAAAACAATGAAAGCTCTATTTACATATGAATCAGCAAGGGGATGTGAGGCCAACATGCAGGGAAAAACATCTTGCTCTCTGTGTATGTGTGGGGAGGGCGGGGGGAGGGGGAAGGGGGGGAAGCATCTCAGAATCCATCATTGGACACATAAGGGCAAGAGCTCTTGGAAGCTGAGAAAGGTGAGTCTTTAGCCTAGGGGTTACAGTCTCTGGGAAGTGCATATACATAAAATATCTGCCTAGGCATAGATGTTTCTCTTTTGAAGACAAGGAAAACCAGCAACTTGTACTGCTCTGGAAGGTCCCGACAGAGAGAAAGTCAGCCATGGCTATGAAAAGAAAGATTGGTAAGAAATCTACCTTGAACCAATACTGTGGCTTGTTGAGTTAAATCTTAGTCACCATATTTTACTTTTATTTTCTTGTAACCATGTTGTCTCTATCCTTTGTACTTGAACTCATCTCTCTTTCTGATTGAATAGCCTGGTTTTACTTTTAATCTGAACCAGCTTAGTGCTATGGTACAACTGAAGTGTTTGTTAAAGCTGCTCTGCTTCTGTCTCTTTAAAGCAGCAAGCAGCCTTATTACTTGTGAGAGGGCTGGACACTTCAGAGCAGGCAGTTTTTGGGAAACTTGGGAATGGGGGTTAGCTGGGGTCACTCAGGAAGTAGTTAAAGCTGGTGGAGACCAAGCTTGAGCTGCTGCACTCAACCAGAGATGCATAGCACACAGAGATTCAGGGACCTACATGCTTGTATGCCGACTATTGATGTTCAAGCTGCAAGCCACAGCAGCAGAGCATTTTAAAGCACCCAAGGATATAGGTCAAACAGTGACAAGCTCTTACTGGTCTGAATTGCACCCCAAAATATGGCATTGACTTAAGATGACTTTGAACTCGCCAACCCCCTCACCACTGTTTGTATACATCAAGTTCTTCCCCATACTCTTAGTCTGAAAGATAAAAAACAGATTAAGTTCTGCATGTAGATTTTTTTATCATGCTCATCATTGGGGTATCTGAGCACATAACTCATTTGTGCTAAGACGCAACCCTAAATGCCATTCATTCACAAAGTGCAGCTTTTTTATACTGCAAGACTGAACGAAGTATAATAATCAATAGAGTACCAAAAGAGAAAGAGCTACACACTTAACTAATTTGCCTCAGCTCCACCTCCAGGCTTAGTGTAAGACTGTACCTGGTTGTACCAGAAGAATGTCAGAGCTCGGGAAGCAATTTCAGTAAATGACAGGCTGTAGTCTCAGCACATCAGCAGTCTAACATTACCCATTGTTGCGGTGTCCCAGCAAAGGAGAGTTTTGAGGAGAGACTCTTAAGGGGGGTAATGAGGTAGCATTGCAGATATTCCTGAGGAGCAACCCCATGTAGGAAAGGCAGTGTGGCAATGGAGGCTAACACTATGAACCAATTGAATGCAATCATCAATGACTAGATAGTGAATGATAAACAGTAGGTAGGGTGGGGATTGGCTAGGAAGAACCTTGAAAAAGAATACAGTTTATGTTTGATGTGATAGAAAAGGGCAAACCAGTGCAGGAGTTCAAAGACTGTGGAAACACCATCAAATTGACAGTCCCTATAGAAGATCTTTTGCAGCAGCATTCTGAATAGATGTGAGGAGGTCAAGATGGCATATGTCAGGAGAAAAAGGATACTGCCATAATCCAGATGTAAAATGATGAGAGACTGGATGAGTTTTAGCTGTGTGGATGGATAGGAAAGGCTGCATCTTAGAGAGGTTATGCAAAAAAGAATAAATACTCCTTTCCCTTATTCAATACCCCCTTTCCTTTACTCACCTGCAGAGTCACAAACTTTCTCGGAGAGCTCTATCCGAGCATAGCGTTGTGCCTCAGGACATTTTGTTTGTCCAGTTACACAGTACCCAGCTGTTTTCCGCATCTTTTTGTTCCAAATAATTTCCATTTTTTCTGGCAACTGTTAAAAAAAATAATAAAATGATGCATTTGAATCACACCACTGCCAACTCATCTCACTTCCTCAGGTCTAGACTTCTTCCCTTGTGTGTGTGCCATCACAGCCCTTCACAACACACCTCACTGGGAGAAGGTACCTCTGCCCACATCCTTTAGACTGAGACAGCAGGAAGGGAGATCTAAAACTTCCTTTGCCTTATCTACCTTTTCTTAGAGGTTGAAGGACTTTACTCTTTAGAGTATGAAATAACCACACAACAGTTATTTTCTTTAAAAAGCTTTATTAAAAGCAAATAAAGTTGTTTGCATTGTACTCTAAATGACAGAGTACAGGGGAAAAAAAGGAGAATCTCATATTTCCAGAAATCAGGTCCTTGTATGACCATCCTTCCCTAGTCAGCTTGAAACTCTCTTCCACAGGTATTCACAGAGAGATGTCTCCCTCCCTCCCATAACCAGTTTTTCAAGATCCCTGATCCAAGGCTGTATTTCCTATTTTCCAAAACAATTTTCTGAACATACAACAGAAGCTGAAGCCTTCTCCTGGGGATTGTCTAAGGAACTATTAAATGTCCTTCGCAGATGCTTCACAGCTGTCTTTCAAATGCTTAGTTACCAAATTCAAAGTAAAGTTCTCTATAAATTATTTGGCGTACCTTTCCTGTTTATCCAGACCTATTTTTAAAAGCTCATCAATTTCCCCCTGCTGAGAAGAGTAACTTCTAGTCTTATCAAAACTACTTAATCGCTGATGTCTTTTTTGCTCCAAAATAGCAACAGAAAGGAAAAGACGGTTGCTTACCTGTAACTGTCGCTCTTCGAGATATGTGCTCATGTCCATTCTTACTGTACTATAAGTGTGTGCGCGCCAGCGTGCACAGCCACTGGAACTTTTTCCCCTTAGCAGTAGCCATAGGCTTGGTGCCCAGCGCTCCCTGGAATGCCACGGTATATCAGGGGCCACTGGGACCGAGCTCGCTCAGTCCCTTCTTTCCGCTAACTCCGAAAGTGGGGACGGCGGGTGGGTTTGGAATGGACATGAGCACACATCTCGAAGAACGACAGTTACAGGTAAGCAACACTCTTTTCTTCTTCGAGTGCTGCTCATGTCCATTCTTACTATAGGTGAATCATAAGCCCTACCTGGATGGTGAGAGGGGTTACTGGTTCACTGTCTGCAGGACTACCCTCCTCAAAGCTGTCTCGTCCCTGGCGTGCTGGACTATCGTGTAATGGGAGGTAAAGGTATGGACAGGTGACCACGTAGCCGCCTTGCAAATGTCCGAAATGGAAAGGTGAGCCAGGAAGGCTGCCGAGGAGGCGTGGGCCCTTGCTGAGTGCGCTGTTATCATGTCGGGGGCTGGCACCTCGGCCTGGTCTTAACATAGCCTGATGCCAGCCTTTAACCCATGCCAAGATACGCTGTGTGGAAACCAGGAGGCCTTTCATCCAGTCAGCAATTGCTACAAAGAGCTGCGAGGACCTGCAGAAGGACTTTGTACGATCAGTGTAAAAGGCTAAGCGTGTGCCACCTGAGGTCCTCCTCGGAGTGATGAGGTTTTGGGTAGAAAACTGGCAAAAGGATGTCCTGATTGCAGTGGAAATCCGACACCACCTTAGGGAGGGAGGAAGGCTGGATGGGGTCCAAGTTGGACCTTGGCTTTGAAGAAAATGTATATGGCAATTCGGAAGTTAAAACTCTAATTTCCAATACCCGCCTTGCAGACATTATTGTGACCAAGAATGCCACGTTGCATGAAAGGCTCAGGAGAGGGCAGGTGGCCAAAGGCTCAAAAGGTGGTTTTGTGAATTGTCTGAGGACAAGATTGAGGTCCCATGGTCTGAGGACAAGATTGAGGTCCCATATCTAGGGATAAAGCCTCTCTATTCCTTTTAGAAAACATGACGCCATAGGATGTGAGAAAATGGTTTTCCCTTCAATATGGTTGCGGAAGGCCGATACGGCTGCTTCAACAACAGTAGATAGTTCAATATCCCCTGGATTGGGACCTCCGAGGGGTGTAAGTGATTATCTTTGGCCCAGTTCGAAAAATGCCTCCATTTTGACATATAGGAAGCCTGCGTGAAAGGCTTGCTCCTCTCTGTTCAACCATGTAGCCTCCAAGCTGTAAGGTGAAGCGTGGCAACATCTGGGTGAAGGACACGTCCAGCGTTCTGAGAGAGAAGGTCTGAGCGGATTGGCAATTCCCCAGGGTCTGCTATTGAGAGATCCAGTAGTGTGGTGAAACAGCACTGGCAAAGCCATGCCAGAGCAATCAGAATAATGTCTACTTTGTCTCTTTTGCTTTTCAGGACCACCCTGTGGAGTAAGGGAATTGGAGAGAAGGTGTAGAACAGGCAGCCCGACCATGTCAGGAGAAAGGTGTCGGATAGAGATCCCCTCTCCATTCCCCGGAGGGAACAGAATTGGTCACATTTCTTGTTCCAGCGGGCGGCGGCGATCCACTTGGGGGAGAGCCCCAACATCGGAAGATTCTGGATGTGATGTCTGGATGCAGGGACCATTCATGATAAGGTAGGTGATCTTCCTCTGTGTTCTTTATCCCAGGTAAGTGTGACGCTATTAACCGGATACGATGGGCTACAGCAAAGTCCCAAAGTAGGATTGCCTCTCTGCATAGGGCTGATGATTGGACGCCCCACTCCTTGTTCATATAGTGTATTGCTGCAGTATTGTCCGTCAGGATCTGGACTGCCCTCATTTCTATGTGGTGAAGGAATACCTTGCACGCCAGATGTATCGCTCTGAGCTCTTTGGTATTGATGTGAAGATCTCTCTCAGTTGAAGATCATAGCCCTTGTGTTTTCGGTCCTGAGCTTAAATGGGCTCCCCAACCCAAATCTGATGTGTCCGAAACCAATATCAGTGTGGGTGGCTCCCTGCACAAAGGGGACCCCTTCTAAGACTACCTTGGGATCTTTCCACCAGTTTAACTGGGTCAACACCCTTATTGGAGTAGTCACTACCTGGTCCAGAGAATGTATGGCAGGTGAGTATACGGTTGCCTGCCACACTTGGAGGGGCCTGAGCTTTAGATGCACTAGAGGGACTACAAAGATACAGGCTGACATATGGCCAAGCAGTTGCAAACAATGTCTGCTTGTTGTAGTCAGTTTGTGCTCTAGCATGCTGATTAGATCTGACATTGCCTCGAAGTGGTCTGTTGAAAGAGAGGCTCTGGCTTGACGGGAGTCCAGGGTTGCTCCGATAAAATCTATGGTTTGTTCTGGGTTCAGTTTGGACTTCTGAGTGTTTATAAGAAGGCCCAGCCTAGAGCAAACACCTAGGGCTATGGAGACACTGGACTCAACCTGGCTTCTGGACTTTCCCTTGATAAGCCAGTCATCCAGATAAGGGAATATATCGACCTGCTTGTGGTGTAGGTAAGCTGCAACTACCGCCATGCATTTTGTAAACACACGAGGGGCCGAGGAGAGGCCAAACGGAAGGGCTGTAAATTGGTAATGCCCGTTCGCCACTATGAAGCAGAGGAACCACCTGTGTGCTGGAAGAATGGATATGTGGAAGTATGCATCCTTCAAGTTGAGGGTGGCGAACCGGTCTCCAGGATCCAGCATGGGGATGATAGAAGCCAGGGACACTGTCCGGAACTTCTGCCTTACTATGTATTTGTTCAGGTTGCGGAGGTCCAGGATGGGTCTGTAGACTCCATTCGGTTTGGGGACCAGGAAATGTTTGGAATAGAAACCCCTTCCTCTTTCCTGCATCAGTAGGTTTGTTACCGCTCCTGACAACAGTAGTGTGTGCACCTCTCTGAGCAGGGCTTGTTTGCAAGAGGGGTCCCTGAAAAGGGACAGGGAAGGAGGGAGGTCTGGAGAAAGGGAAGAAAATTGGATGGAATAGCCCTCGGTGATGGCTCTGAGGACCCAACGGTCCAATGTTATCGAGGACCATTCCCATGAAAATGGGGTCAAGCGGTTTAGAAAAGGCAGGCGAGAATCCTGATGCAAGACTGTTTGGCTGTCTTCAACCGCACCCTCAAAAAGGCCTCCTGTTGTTGTTGGGGTATCATGCGCGGTTCTGGCGATGGGAGGCTGACAAGGAATTGGTGTTTTGGTGGTGCCCTCCTGAATTCCTGTTTCTGTCCCTTTGCCTGTATGGTGTGAATCTTTGGTACTGGGGCCTGTATTGAGGTCGAGGGGCCGGGGGTGGAGGTCGCAACGGTTGACGTCCAGTATTCGGATTATATAAACCTAGGGACCTCAGAGTGGCCCTTGAATCCTTGAGACCATGTAATTTTTCATTTATTTTTCAGAGAACAGGTCTGGGCCCTCAAAAGGGAAGTCCTGGATGGTTTGTTGGACCTCCTGGGAAAGACCAGATGATTGTAGCCAAGAGGAGCTTCGTATGCATACAGCTGAGGCTACGGATCTACCTGCTGTGTCGGCAGAGTCATACGAAGTCTGCAGCAGCGCCCTAGCAGCTACCCAGCCCTCATCTATAATCGTGAGGAAGTCCTGCAGCTGCTCCTGGGGAAGAGCTTCGCCAAAACATTATAGAGAGCTTCATGAATTATATCTCCCCAATGAAGCTTGATGGTTCGCTATTCGAAAGTGGAGGGTCGCTGTCGAATAAATTTTTCTTCCATAACTGTCTAGCCTCTTATGATCTTTGTTTTTGGGCGTCGAACTCGGTTGACCTTGCCTGTCCTTCTGGTTTGCCGCCTCAGCCACCAAGGAGCCTAGGGTGCGGTGGCCAAAAAGATATTCAAAGTTCTTGGCGGGGATATAGTATCCTTTTTCTGCTGTTTTTGACACTGGTGGCACAGAAGCGGGTGTCTGCCATAGAGACCTTATGATTTTAAAAACTCCATCATGGACAGGTAGAGCTATCCTTGGAGGCGTCCCTGCTCCTAAATCACCAAAGAGGCTATCTGTGGCTTCATTAAGTTCTTATGCTTGCACGCCCAGGTTTGATGCCACCCTTCTCAGAAGCTCCTGGTATGCTTTGAAGTCGTCTGGGGGTCTGGTGGTCCCTGGGCAGTAGCATCTTCCGACTGCAACTTTAGGGAAGTCTGTGTCGGACAGAGTGTCCTTTGCTCCTGAAATGGACCAGTAGATGTGCCCTGTTGAGGGTCCGAGCCCAAGCGGGCATTATCTCCCACTGCTAGGAGTGCTGTCTGGTTGTCCACTGAGAGGAGTGACTGTGGTGTGGAATTTGTTGGAAGGGCCCATGGCACCCAGTATGGCCATTAGCATTGAACTATCGGCCAAGGCGCTGTGTGCCCCACAGATATACTGTGGCCCTTCTTAGACTGCTTAGGCGGGGTTTTCCCTCCAAAGACGTAACAGAGGAAGAGGGAGCACGATGCCATTTCTGAGCTGTCTTTCTCTGGGCCTTAAAACTTATGCGGTTTTTGCCTCGGTGCTGCTGGAGTGAAGTGGATGGGGAGGAGCTGTCTCTCCGATCTGCGGTGTTTTTGGCTGGGCTGTGAGATCCCAAGGTAGTCTTATTCTCCCCTCGGCAACCAGGTTCTGCGGCCCCTTTGCGAGGGCGAACTCATCAGTGCCTGGAAGGGTATGTTGTTGGCTTGACCAAGAGAGGGTTGACGGGAGTCCTGCGAGCTGTCAGATAATGACCGCTTGCTCTGTGACCTTGAGAAAGATTTTTGCTGACGATGGGGGGAGCGGTGTCGGCAGTGCTGTGGCAGGGAATGTGAGGCCGAGCGGCCGGTGCTGGAGCGGTGCCGGGTCCTGTTTAGGAGATGCGCTCTCTCACTCTCTGGCGCCAGGAGAGATGGTGCTGGAGGTGCTGCCGCAGGGAAGATGCTTTTCTTTGCAGTGTGCTTCCCCTAAGCACTTTAGGTAGCATTCATGCAGATCGCTTAAAGGGAAAGCCTTCCTGCAGGTCAGGCAGGGTTCAAACCCCAGGGATCTTTGGTGCCGGCTGCCTCCGACGCGCAGCTCAGACTCGATACAACAGGAACTAGTTACCTAAACTACAAAAAACTATGCTAACTAACTAAAAATTTTAACTAACGCACGCTAGTATGAAGAATAAGTCTTTGAGAAAGCGGAGTCTTGGCTGAGCAAGACAGAGTTCCAGTAGCCATCACCGGGCGGAAAGAGGGAACTGAGCAGGCTCGGTCCCAGCAGCCCGATATACCACGGCATGGGCGCGGCACTCCCAGGGGTGCTGGGCACCAAGCCTATGGCTATTGCTATAGTAAGAACGGACATGAGCCGCACTCGAAGAAGAACCATCTGTTTCAGGATTCTAGTACTGCTGTATGCTTAAAGCACAGCTTCCCTGCACGATTAACATGAACTCTTATCTGTTTTTTAGTTCACACTCCCCTACCATCCACCGAAGAAAAACTTTTGACCTGAATATGAAGATGCTTTAAAATCAGATTAGTTTATATGGGCAGAAGTGTATGTTAAAACCTAGGCTCCCCTTTTACCTTCTGGGGAAGCTGCCCATTATTCAGTTAGGATGCAGGCAAAAATCACTCAAGTGCTGATAGTCTTCCAATATCTTTCTCACATTTCCCCATAAAGGACAGACACGTTCCTGCAACTGACTGGGAAGGTGTCCTCAGTACAGAGAACCAAACACATGATTGGAGAAACAGTAAAGACACAGGGACTCTGGCTTTGTCGTCAAAATGCTGGGATAGGCTAACCCAAATACCAATAACCCACAGTATCTGTGCAGTTAGAGAATACAGCGGCAATTCCCAAACTGTAATACAGACAAACACTTGGCTCTTGGTCTGCAGAGAGCTGCTGATCAAGTGGTGATGGGCTCTTCGATTCCAGCTTCTTGTACAATAGTAGGAGCCAGTTTAAGCTGCCTCTATTATGGTGCACTGCTACATAAGAGTAAGAGAAACAATCCAATGTAATGGGGCTATACAAATACCTAGATATATAGGAATCAAACACTTCCACAAGGGAACATATTCACCCAAGGCATCTAAAATCAATTTTCTTTATAAACAACAGATATAGTTGCTCAGGGGTGCTATCAAAATATGAATGGGAAGGGAGTTTGTGTTTCTGCAGTAATGAATGGGTGGGGAGGTCTTTGTTCACAAGACTATTCAAATATAACTCACTTTGAGGAAGTCTGATAACTCCTAGACTAAACCTATGATAACCCCCTTTTTAAAAAACCTTCCCATTTTTGACTTGATTCAAATAGAAGTCCCGAGTTCCAAGGCTGAGATTCATCCTAGTTAGTGAACTAGAAGGAAAGGGCAACGATTTCTCAGAGAAAGCAAGTTAGCAGGACAACAGTGATTTTATTATCCAGAAATGTTTTTGCAAAACCTACCTTATGCTCAAAGATGGTGGTATTATAAAGAGTATAGAGCTTTTGTGCCAACTCCTCCTTCTTTTTCCTGAAATTTTTCACATATTGGGATGCTGGGTTTGACAGCTCTTGTAAAAAACAACCTGGCACTCCACACAGATTACACCTGCAAGAAAAGCAGGAGCAAACAATGCACTGTAACCGCCACTATCAGAGAAGTTGTATGAAAAAGAACGGTTACCTACCTTACAGTAACTATATTTCTCTGAGAAGTCTCTGTGGACAACATTCTAGGTGTGCATGTTTGTGGGACTGGAATCTTTTGAACAGCAGCTGGCCATGCATGCACCACATATGTTCTCATGCCCCACACCTGAGGGCCTAAAGGACATCCTTCACAACCGGGCCATCCCTGGAGGGGTGGGGCCCGAGGCCAATCAGCCAGGGGGAAGGAGGGCCAGGCACGCCAGCCCAGAGAGGCTGGGCTCCGTATCCCCACCCCTCCCCTGAGCCAGTTGCTCCACTCCCAGGGGTGGGGAGGGCTAGCCCAGAGTCCAGGCTTCGCAGAAGGAGCAGGGCGAAGCATGGCAGTGGGGGGGGCCCACGTAACCACAGGGCTCTGGGCAGTTGCCTTGCTTGCCCCCTGCAAAGGACAGCCCTGTCCCTCAGTTCCCTTAGCAATTCAGAATCCCAGAGGAGGTCTCTGAAAAAGTGGGATAAAAGGCTGGTTGTGGGATCCACACAGACAACATCTTAGAAGAACGAATATTACAAGTGATTGATTTTGCACTTAGATCACCTACAGTGAAGGAACATGTCCTAGCTACTGGGCTATGGATTAGTCTGGACTGGGTCTCAGTATGTCCGTCCTGTTGAAATTGTTCCACTTTGTATAAATAGTCCTTGGAGCAGAGACTTGAACTAGGGTCTCCTGCATTGTAGGTAAGTGCCTAACCCCCAGGCTCTACAGCCAGTCACTCATGCTCTGCCCAATGGCATGTGCAAGGGCTATGATCTGTGTAACTTTCTGTTCACTTTTGCAATAAAAGTTGTACTTTAATGTAAAGTGTGCCATGCAAAGTTCCCTTTTGAATGCTCTGACTTATTGTTGTGGCATCATGTTTCCTTCAGCACCATGTATGTGCAAAGATTTGAAGCATGTTTCCAGTTTTTTACATGACTCAGGGGTGGGGCAGGGGAAGAAAATCAGACTTGTCTTCCAGCAGCATGGAGACAGTGAGAGCTGTTTCCCGATCAGCAATTTAAGCACATACCCAGAGAAGATAACAAAGACAATGGGGCTAGCTCAGGGGTCAGCAACCCCTGGCATTCGTGCCTAACCTGGCAAGCGGGCTGAGCCTGAGTGACAGGCAGCACCATTCAGGCTCCCCTGCTGGCCTCGCCCCGCAGCCTGATCTCCGCTCGCTGCGCTTCCCTGCTGGGGAGTGCAGCCAGCAGCTGCGGTGCGTGGCTGATGGCCCCTGCTGGCCCTGGCCCCTGCTGGGCAGAGCTGCTGGAGGGGAGCAGAGCGGGGTGGGTTGGCCCACTGCTGGCAGGACAGAACTGGCCCCAGCCATGGCCGGCAAGAGGGCGGGTTGGCTCGGCCCGCCCGGAGCTGCCGGTACCAGGGGATGGCCTTGGGTCGCCGGTGCCTCCCGGCTGGCCGAGCCGACCTGCCCCGCCCTCTTGCTGGCCATGGCCGGCTCTGTCCTGCCAGCAGTGGTGCGGCTCTGGGCAAGCGGACCCAACCTGCTCCACTCCAGCAGGGGCCATCAGCCCCGCGCTGCTGCTGCCGACGGGAGCTGGCCCCGGGGCCAGGAACCGGGGACCACCTGCTGGCGGGTACTGGCCCCGGCCCTGGCCAGCAGGGCACCTGAGGCCTGGCCCCGCCCCAAGCACCTGCTGTGGGTGCAGTGGGTGGGGCTGGCACAGGGGCTGGCAAAGGTTGCCAACCCTTGGGCTAGCTAAATGCCTGTAGCACCTCGGCCCAGGACTAGAGGGAGGGGCAGACAGACATTTTGAAGAGAGAGAAGCCTTTGGCCAGAGAAAGACCATCTTAGGAGTCACTGCAAGAGACTGGGCCCTATCCACATTGCCAGGAGGACGTAGGCCTAACAGTCAGTCTTGTGGGTAAGAATGAGAACAGTCTAACAACACTACTGCAAGGCTACTCTTTAGTTTAGCATGTATTTTAGTTGCTTGTGGAAACTCCTAACTCCTTTATTAAATGGCTGCACAATGATTTAAAACCATATCCTAATCAATAAACTAGTATTTGTTTTATCTAAAGCTGTGTGGACGTTAGAGGGTGTGAATCAGAGGGGCTGGGCCAATCCATTTCAATGTCAAATGGACGGACAAAGGTGACTGGGGGTGGGTCACAGTCCTTGTAATATCTGGGGACTGGGTGTGCTCGCTTGGGGACCGTCCCATAGGTGGCCAGAGGTGTCTCAGCCACTGCCTGGGACCAATTACATGCAGGAGGCCAGTGTGGACTGACTCAGGGTGAATAGTCACCTGGCAAAGCAGGGTAAGTTGGGATTCAGGAGTGGAGAGCAGGGGTCACAGCAGCACACTGAACCAGATTCTGGGAGCAGCCTCTCACAGACATTCACTGCCTTTGATGAAAACAATGAATAATTATTGGGCCAGGAGAAACAAGTGAGGACAACTCTCTAAGTTTGACAAGTTCTAATCCCTTCTTCACAACAGGGAGGGAGGAGGAATTGAACTCAGATTCTCCACACCCCAGGAGAGTACCTTAACAACTGCTTCTGCCCCCCACCAAAGTCCCTCAAATGCTTTGTGAATCTTGTCCTCCTTTGCTTTTGATAAATACCCCAAACTGAAAATGTTCACATTTGGGTCAAACAAAGCATTTAGTTTTGACATTGTTGAAACATTTGGACATTTTTTAGTTTGGAGGAAACTACTGGATGAACTTGAGCTGAATGTGTGAATAGCTTCAGGTCAGCTGAAATTACACTGATGTTTTGTTATGGCGAGAAATGCTTGTAATGTTTTGAGATGAGTAGCTTGTTGAAATTAGAATCATTGACCCACCAGAGTTTATTACACTGACCCACTCTGAGTCACTACCTGGTAGGTGCTTTATTAGAGTTAGCTATAAAAGATTAGGTAAAAATAAATACCTTAGAGCAGTCTGAGGGAGCTTTTATTCAGGAAGAAGCTGACACCTGAACTCCCCATCAGCTGGATGAAAAGAGGGCCCCTGGAAGCCTGGCTGGTGATCATTCAAAACTATCTCATACTGTGGGTAACTGTATCTGGGATGTCCTAAATCTACTGTGTGTGTGCGCTTAATATCCAATAAATAGTAGTTTTAAATAAGAGCACACTCGCTTGTATTAGTCAATTATAAGACTGGACGTGATGTGTTCCCATTGATTTAATTCCTGACACTGCCTGGAGAGAAACAGTTAAAGGTATTATTGCTTTGGGTTCTGAAAAATCCCGGGTAATATGCTGACAAAAGTGAGCTGCCATCACTGACAATACCTTAGTGAAAATCTGAGAACTGGCCATTGGCCACACATCCCAGGAATTTTCTGTGTGCCTGGTGAATGTCCATGTGAAAACTGGGATCTTTGAGATCAAGTGTCATGAATAAATACCCTAGATCTAGTGAGAGGAGAGAGATAGACAGGATCACTTCAGTCAGCAGACAAAATCATTCAAGCCCATCCCCATCTTGTAAGGGTTCAGGGAGCGCCTTGCGAAGAACCTTTCCTCCTTGCTGCTAGAGGTACTAGCTCCATCCCCCTAGTTGAAGGAGCAACTTTACTTCCTGCAGAAGAGTGTTCTAATGCAAGTGGACTTGAATGATGATGGGAGAGAGTTGGAGAAGGAAGAAGAGTCACAAGTGCCTCATCATCACTACTGCCAGGTCTGCCACCTGTAAGGCCATCTGGAAGTTAGATTTCAGCACTAGCTTTCCCTGGTCAATCAAGCCTAAACGGTTCTTTATTGTCCTGAGGAAATTCACCAATAAAGCCAGTCAACTTTGTTATAGTGGCCATCAACATCTGACAGTTTTAAACTCAAAACTGGAGGGAGGGCAAAGAGGATGTCTTCCTCCCAAAGAGGTCCAACATTTTTGCTTCCTGGTTCTGGTGGGGTAGACCTGGCTTGTCACTGCTTACTGTGCACAGAGACTGCTGATACTATCAGGAAGTTGGGAGGCAGGGCACTGATGGAACTGGGCAGGCATCTGCTAGAGTGTCTTGGCAGGTCAAAGGTGGCATAGTTGACTGAAGTGCCAGTCTACTTAGTCCTGAGCTATGCAGGATATCTAGTAATTCATGGATCTCTCCCAGGGGAATTTGTACCCTTTTGAACAAGTCTTGAAAAAGCTTTGGGCATGGCAGGAAAGCTGGAATCATCATTTCATCTGGAGAGGCGGAGGTCAGAACCATCACTGTGGTGTTCATCTGTTCCTGTTGTAGTGGTGGCTAATAGTATCACAGGTCTTCTTGGCCCCAACCCTGCCATTGCAGGACTTCATACCTCTTGGTGTGTGGCCCCTGATGGCACCAATATGTAAAGGGAGGGTACTGTTCTTTTGGTGGTACTGAGATATGCTAGAGGCTTTGTCCCCAGAGGTGCCTCTCATGGAGTAGTCAGAATATGGGGGGATACCCATCTTCATCTTTCAACTGTGATGCTTTTAAAAAAAAAAACCCACCAAGAATCACTCCTCCAAAGTTTAGGGAACTAAACTCCAAGTATCTATCTTCACTAACAAGACTAAATAATTAAAGTTAACTAAATATTAAAAACTATTATTTATTTACAGGAAAAAGCTGAAGAAGTCAGCATGAACACCGATACTCTGTTCTAAACAATGAGTGGTAAGAAGGAAGTAAAGATGGCAGCAGTCTGGCAGCCCCCAGCCTTAAAGCCAGGGGCGGGCAAACACTTTGATCTGCGGCCACATCTGTGGTGTGGCGGGCCAGGGCCATATGCAATGGGAGGGAGGCGGGAGAACGGATGGGGCCACGAGGGGGCCCATATGAGGGAAGAGGAGTGGGGGAAGAGGCAAGGCTGTGGGGGAGTAGCCACCATGCTCCAGACAGGGTGCTGGACCCATGCAATTGGGAGAGGGGTTGTGGCCATGCTCCAACCAGAGCACTACCACCACGCCCACGTGATGAGGAAGGGGTGGTGTTGGGAGAGGGGAGCCACTGCTGCACTCTAGGCCTCCAGCCAGGCACAATTGGAGGCTCCTGGGGCGAGCTGTAGTTTGCCCTCCTCTATTAAAGTCCTTATGTGAAGCACAAATGGACCAAACACACACACTCCGAGGGGAAAACATCTCAGTCCTGAGCACATGGTGTGCATCACAAACTTGTAGTGTACAACACAGAAGGTCTAAGCACTTGAAGAACAAGAATGATACAAGGTCTGGAAAACCTGCATTATAGTAAGAGACTAAATAAACTCAATCTATTTCGTTTATGAAAGAAAAAATTAAGACAGTTCTAATCATAGCTAGCCCTTTAATCTAGTAGACAAAAGGCAGAACAATGATTAGAAACTAAAACTAGACAAATAAAGACTAGAAATAAGGTATATTGTGTTTTTAAAAGAAAGAATGATTAATAGGGACCCTACTTTTCAATGACCAAGAAAAAGACAGTTCTCCAATAAAACTGTAAAAATTCACATTTTCCCACAATTAAAATGAAATGCTGAACTTTAGTTTCCCTAGCCACTATACAGGTATCAGTTGACTACAATGTTTTATTGATAGATTAAATATTGTAAAGGACGTTTGAAGTCTACCAGTGCCATCAGATATTGTAATGAAATAAAGTTCCTAGAATTACTGTTTGTATTTCCGTGCTGCTGCTGATGGCAGTCTTGCCTTCACAGCTGTCTGGCTGGAGAGCAGAGGCTGCTGGCAGTAAGTGCCAGGGCTTCACAAATTGAGCATTGAGGCACTGCGGTCAAGAAGCAAGAAGCAGTGCTGGCCTGGAGTGCAAAGCTGTGGAGGGTAACTAGGGGCAATAGGGGGAGAGGCAGCAGGGAGGTGTCATAATACAAATTAGCCTAGGGCACCATTTTCCCTAAGGCTGGCCCTGAAAAATGTAAAAACTAAAGATTCTCTGTAAAATATAGAAATTCTGCATTTTTCCACAGCAAATTGCTTTCTAGGATCCCTGGTGATTAACCAATGGAAGAACCTACCTTCCTTCTTACAGATTCTCCATTACCTGAAATTTTAAAATCAAAACTAGGTTTCTTTCTAAAAGACAGGATATGTAGCGTAAAAAAAAATTATAGGGTTGCTTGAGAGTTCACTTGTGAGGTTCTTTGGGCCCATGTTATGCAGAAGGTCAGACCAACTGGTCATACTGGTCCTTCGGGGCCTTAAAATCTAGAAGTATGTTGTAATATTATACAAATCAAATGGCATGTCAGAACCTAAAATATTTTCTTCAGTTTCAGTTACTCTGCATCAACAGGTACATAGCAAAAGGAGGTAGTTCAGAGACAGGTGACAAAATGATTAGAGGCATGGACAAACTTCCATTTCAGGACAGAATGAAAATATTTGGATTGTTTGGAATACAGGCAAGAAGAGGGGGTACAAGAGAGGTATTTAAATTAATGGTACAGTGAAGATAAATAAGGCTCACTTGTTCACATTCTTTCATAATGCAAAAACAACCTTTTTTTTATTGTTATTTTTTTAAACCTATAACCCCCCCCCCCCCATTTTAAACACACAATCTGTGGAAATCAATGCCAAAAGACTGAGACAAAGTTTAGTATGTTCATAGAAAGGATTAGACATTTCCATGAACTGAAAACTGAACACATTCAATAATGCCACAGGATTGAGAACACTGAGGAAAAATAATTTCAGAAAAGCTTTTCAGAATCCAACCGCAAGATCCTATCAGCGAGTGATCAAGGTTCAGCAATGAGAATGGCTGAAAGTCATCCAACACCTTTTTCATCCAAGCTCTCAAAGGCATGGCCTGGCCAGAGCGGCTCAAAGGACATCCTCACACTGAGGACTAATTCTACCACCCCAAATCCAAGCAGGCTCTTTTCCTTATGAGAACCTTAAGTTTCCAAGGAGACTGTTTGCATTGGGAGTTGCCTATTGCTGATGGCAGAATCCTTCCTGGAGTGCTTCTGCTACATATGGCTCCCTGAAATTCCTGGAACTACATGCATTGCTCTTTGGCCCTGTTGGCTAGTGGAACTGTGCCTGGTGACTTCCACAGGAGAAATTCCTGAGCAGGCACAGACTTTTGCAGTAGCAGTCTTGGATCTGGTGAACATAACTTTTTGGCCCCTTTTAAAGAAACTTCACAGGCATTATATTTTGCTGAATGCCCTTTTCCAGAAGACATAAAAGAGGCAGTATCTGTGCCCTTCCAAACAGAGAGGTTAGTTGAGCAAGGACCAAATTAATGAGTGCACAACAGGATAGGAAAAACCTGTTTCTTTGACCATTCTGGTGTGCAGATGGTGGGGCACCAAAGGATGATTAGAAGGGCAGAGTATTTGTACCTTCGTGCAATGGAATGCATGGCCTGAGGGGAATACAAGCTTATCTGCCAAATTAGTATTAAAAAAAGATGGTGTGGCCAGGCACTTGATTCTGCACCAGGACCTCAGAAAGACAATTTTATGAATAAGAAAGGGGTAAGAGGAAGTGTCTGTTGAGGAAAGCAACAGACAAGATGAGGAAAAACAGAACAGGAAATGACATTCATTCTTGGTACAAGGTTTAACATGTGTGCATTTAGTCATTTTTGCACCTCAGCCTGCACTCTTCCTACTGTTCCATCCTCATTTGTCCTGAAAAGTAAAACTCAATTCCCTTTATTTAGAAGTAGGTTTCACTCCATATAAAGTGACTGAAGTCTTAATTCCCACCCTATCTAACACTGCTATTTGGAACAAGCTTTGCAATTTTATGTTTACAGCAGAGCAAGTATTTTTATAGCCTGACAAATTTCCGCAGAACTAAATTACATGACAGCAGTACTTTGCCTCTAGTCTCACCTGCATTTCCTCACCCATTTGTCATACTCAGAGAAGACAGTACAAGATGGAGAAGAGCATGACCTACCTTTTCTCCGCCTTGGATGAATGTACGCAAGAGACTGATCTGCTCCTAGGAAGCATCAGAGAAGGCATTAAACTAGAAGATATTTCTTGACGTGTAGAGGATTCTGATTTTGGTGTCATGATTCTCTCTCTCACAGCTCGTTGTGCACGGTCACAGGGAGGCTTGAAATTTCCCAGTTCTACGAGCACAAACCAAAAGATTAAACAACCAATTTAGTTAAATAAATGAAGTTCCACCAATGAACAAGAAATGTAGAGACTGGCAACAGGACCAAACCACTACACATTACATTGTTCATTCCTCACTCAATATGCCCAACTTCAGAGGTGTCTGGGTATATTCACAAGATTGCCTTCAAAACACAAAGTAGTGCATTGGTTGACAACCACCTCAATAACTGGAGCTCCTCTCCCATTGCCAAAAATATTACTTGGTATGTTTGTATTCTGTAGAAAAATTGTGTCAGTTCTGGAAAAGTTCTCTGAGCCGCAGAATACTAACGGTTCAAACCAGAGGCAAAAAGCAGTTTGCAGTCTCTCTCACACACACTAGATTAAAATGGAGTTAGGACAAGAGCAGATATCAGAAACTTAAAAATAATAGACAACTGATGTAATTATCCCAAAGCCAAATGTTACAGACCCAGGAAATTCTGATTAAAGATCACATTGAACTGTAAACCAAACATGTTATGGTATGGAAGTGCACAGATAAGGCACCCAAACATTATGAATCCTGACCTCTAGAGAAGCTATGGAATAACAATGGGATTATGATTAAAAAATGTTAGTTTATGGTCCCCGATTAGATGAAAATGGTTGCTTACCTTACAGCAGCTATTAGGTATTTTACTAGTGGTTCAAGTATGGCCACATGCTGGATTACAGACTCTTTTGGCAGCAGCATCCTTTGGTCTATGCCTGTGCCCTGAGTGTCATATCTCTTCCTCCCAGGGACACAAAAGGCGGAATGTTCCTTTGTTCAGTTCCTTTGTTTTTCGCCTCTCTCTGTAGCATGAGAATGGCTCACTTGCTAGTGGATTCTCTGTATCTTAAAGTCTTTAAATCATGATTTGAGGACTTTAATAAGTCAGTCATAGGCTAGAGGTTTGTTACAGGAGTGGGCGGGTGAGGTTCTGTGGCCTGCACTGTGCAGGAGGTCAGACTGGATGATCATATCGGTCCCTTCTGATCTTAGAGTCTATGAGTCAATACAGGATTGAGAAGGTATAAGAGTCTGAAGAGGAGGGAAAAGGGCAGGTTGTGTAATATATATTGACATTATCTGGAAGAACTACAGTTACTGTAAGGATAGTAACTTTGTCTTTCTTAGTGTTTGTCCACATATATTCCATTCTTCAAAAAGTGACTAATATAAAGGAGGAAAGTGCTCAGATTTGCTTAAATAAGGACTGCAACACAGCTCTACGGAAATGGGCATTAGATCTAGAACCCACTCCAAAGAAGAGAGTTTACTAACTGGATGTTCCAGTCCCCAAGTAGTTGCTTTAAAATTTCAGAGACCTGAAGAGCTCTGGATAAGCTTGAAAGTTAGTATCTCACCAATAGAAGTTAGGCCAATAAAAGGTATTACCTCATGTACCCTGTCTTTCTAATATTCTGGGACCAACACTATTATACTACCACTGCATACCTATCAAAAAGACACTTCTAAAAGAATCTGCAGAAGTGGCTTGTGCTTTGATGAAGTGAGCTTTGACTTCAGCAAGTGGTTCTAATTTAGCTAACTGAGAACAAAGTTTGATACAATCCAAAATCTACCTGAAGAATCTCTGGACAAACCTTTTTTGACTGTCAGAAACCCCATATTTATCAATATCATATAATTATGTTAACTGTGCAAAGTATGCCTTGTGTGGTATGATTTTAAAAGCCTTGATCTTTAGGACTGTATGTGCTACCATACTATGTGATGTTATAAAATATTAATTGTGGCAAAGCCAGGCCAGATGGCTTTAGAAGGGTAATTGAAGGCAGGTTTGTCAGCCCTAGAATGCTGAAAGCACTATTCCCAGCAGGCAAAGGAGAAACAGCTGTGGGGCAATTAGGGACACCTGGGCCTTGTTAAGGGCTGTTCCTGGCCCAATAAAAAGCCCCACCTCCACCAGCTCAGGTGTGGGAGTTTAGAGGAGACAGGAAAGGAAAGGAAAGGAAAGGAAAGGAAAGGAAAGGAAAGGAAAGGAAAGGAAAGGAAAGGAAAGGGAAGGGAAGGGAAGGGAAGCAGAGCAGAGCAGAGCAGAGCAGAGCAGAGCAGAGCAGAGCAGAACAACACCAGAGCAACATCAGAAGAAGGTTAGAGGAAGGGAAGGAGACTAGGCAAGGCCTGGGAGGCTTGCCTCGTCCACTGCAGCAGGGGCAGCAGAATACTTCCCTTCTACAAGGGCTGAGTCCAGGGCAGTGAAGCCACGGCCCTGACAGGGAGAAGTGGGCTTGCCAGGGAGTCTGACTTACCATAGGCCCTACTACGCCAGGGGATCGGACATTAGGTGGCACGAGTTGGAGAGTACTCTGCCACATAATATATAAAAACCTACCCAAACTAGTTAAACCCTAGTTAATGTGAAACATTAGAAAGGGATCTTACAAAACTGGGTCACTAGGTAACAAAATGGAAGATGAAATTCAATGCTGTTAAATGCACATTAGAAAACACAATCCCAACTATGTACATGAAATGATGGGGTTTAAATTAACTGCTACCACTCAAGAAAGAGATTTTGGCATCCTCGTGGATAGTTTTCTGAAAACATTCACTCAATGGAGAGCGGCAGTCAAAAGGCTAACAATGTTGGAAATCATTAGTAAAGAGATGGATAGTAAGACAGAAAATATACTGCCTCTTTATAAATCCAAGGTACAGCTTGAATACTGTGTGCAGATCTGGTTGCCCCATTTAAAAAAAGGTATATTGGAACTGGAAAAGGTTCCAAAAAGAGCAACTAAAATTATTAGGTTTATGGATAAGCTTCCATATGAAGAGAGATTAATAATAAGACTTGGAGTTTTCGGCTTGGAAAAGAGTTGAGTAAGGGGGACCAATAAGGAACATGAAGCCCGTGGTCTTGTCAGTCTGGTAAGGACTAGGATGAGGTCCAACTGGGGTGACAGGTTGTGAACCTGCTGGTAAACTCCCTCCAATCTTTTCAGGAACCTGGAGGCCATCAGATGGGAGAAGACCGACATACCCACCCTCCCCCCCCCGCCCCAATGGGCTGATAGAAGGCCACCAAATGGACCTTCAGAGATACCAGGGGCAAGTCCTGTAGTTAAGGTATAGCAGGTATTTAAGGATCACTTATATGGGCGAAGACCCCAGCTCTGTGCCCAGATGGTTAATCTCTTCCACTTGGCCTGGTACATGACCTGTGTGGAAGGTTTTCTGCTGCCCAGCAGAATACGTTGGACCTGAGCCAAACAGGCTCTCTCCTCTATGGTCAGCCACGCAGTTTCTAGGCTTTCAAGTGTAGGGAATCCAGGCCCTGACGTAGAAGCCATCCGTAGTTCGGAGTAAGGACTCATCTCCTTGGCACATCCCATGGACGGGCTGTCGATAGGTCACACAGCAAACTGTATCAGTGCTGGCACGGCCATGCTGGGGTGATCAAGATGATGTTCACTTTATCGCTCTTGATCTTCAGTAATGCCCTGAGCATTAGGGGTATTGGCGGGAAGGCGTACATGAGGGGTCCTGACCACCCCAACAGAAAGGTGTCCAATAGGGAGTCTTTCTCTTGACCTTGGAAAGAAGAACCGAGATTTGCAAGTCCACCAACTTGCAAAGAGATCCACGTGGGGATGACCCCACTTGTGGAAAATCAAAGAAGTCGCATCCGGATGCAGCGACCAGTCATACTGTGGTAAGAACTGTCTGCTGAGTTGATCTGTCTGGTTGCTTCTCTCCCTCAGCAGGTGAGAAGCCACTAAATGAAAATTGTACTTTATTGCCAGGTTCCACAGGTGAATGGCTTCTTTGCATAGGGCTGAGGAGTAAACTCCCCCCAGCGATTGATATAATACATTGCTGCTGTGTTGTCCATCAGGACCTGAACTACCTGTCCTTTATCATCTCAAGGAAGACACTACAAGCTAGATGGATTGCCCTCAACTCCTTCAGGTTGAGGTGGAGGGCCATTTCCACCCTGGGCCACTTCCCCTAAGTGTTCAGACTGGTGCTGATACGCCCCCCCCCCCCCCCCCCCTGTCAGATGAGTCAGAGAGCAGGGTAATCGATGGTATCTGTCCCTCGAAAGTAACCTTTCTCAGGATCGATTGGGACTTCTGCCACCATTGTAACGCTACCAGACCCCATGAGAGACTGTGACTACCCTTCTAACAAGTGTCTCTGCTGGCAATAAACTGATGCTAGCCAGGCCTGAAGAGGTCTGAGGTCAAGCGAGCTACCCTTACCATGGACGTGGATGCTGCCATGTGGCCCAGAAGTTGGAGGCAGTGCCTGACTGTTGTCAGGGGGCATCATTGTAGGTTGGCAATAATGTCTGAAATCGCCTCGAATCTGGCATGTGGGTGGAAGGATCGGGTTGGGTTGAGTCTAGGAGGACCCTGATAAACTCTGTTCTTTGGATCAGCTCTAACTTGGATTGTTCCATGTTTATCAGGAGGCCGAGACAAATGAGCCAGTCATCCAGGTCAGGGAAGATCTGAACCCCTTTCCATCTAAGGTAGGCTGCCACGGCTGACATACATGTTTTGAAAACCCTTGGAGATAGGGAAAGGCCATAAACTGGTAATGAGCCCCCGCCTTCCTCTCCCCGTAAATCCAAGGTATCTTCTTTGGTATTCATTGATTGAAATATGCAATCTTCAAATTGTGGGCAACAAACTAATCTCCAGGATTTAGGGAAGGGATTATGCAGGATAGGGAAACCATGCAAAGTTTCAATTTTCTTAGAAATTTGTTCAGTTGGAAAAGTCTGGGATGGGCCTCAGATTGTCCTTAGCCTTGGGGATAAGTAGGTACCTGGAAAAAAATCCTTTTCCCCTTCTTTCTGGAGGAACCTCCTTCACTGCTCCCAATCTCAGTAAAGAGATCAGCTTCTGCACAAGGAGTTGCTTGTGAGAGGGGTTCCTGAAAAGGGAGGGAGAGGGTTTGTCGGGAGGTCTCGAAGAAAACTGAAGGGCATAACCAAATGAAATTATGTCTAGGCTCCAATGGTCCAATGTGACTGCGGTCCATTCTGCCCCAAAACTCGCTAGACAGTTTAGGAAAGGGTGGGAGAGATCCTGTGCTGGGGTGATGCACCGTTCTCAGGTGCCTCATCAAAACTGCCACCTCTGGTTGCCCAAGTGTTGGCTCGATCCCTGATGGGGGGGCTGAAGATGACCCTGGAGTATGCCTCTGTCTGGGGAATCTAGCCCCATCTCTGTCTGTAGACCCTCTGGGGTTGAAACCCTCGTTGCAGCTGCGGCTGCTGAGGAGTCTGAAGACGAAATGGATGCTGAAAGGACTGGGGTGTGTACAACCCAAGAGAGTGGAGCATCACCCTCAGGTCCTTCAGGCCATGTAACTTTCCATTCGTATACTCCAAAAAAAGGGCTGACCCTTCAAATGAGAGGTTCTGGATTGATTATTGGACCTGTCTGGGAAGTCCTGATGCCTGCAGCCAAGCAGCCCTTCATATTGTAACAGCTGAAGCTATAGCCCTTCCAGTCCAATCTGCAGCATCCTAGGAGGGCTGTAACGCCACCCTAGCCACTGTGATTCCTTTTTCTAGCATGGTGTTAAAATCTAATACCAAATCAAGCAGCCACATGGCAAGCAAGTACTCAACAAATTCACCCCAAGAGTCATGTAGCCACTCCTTCATCTGGAGATGAACAAAAGACTGAAAAAAAATATGTTCTTTCCTGAATGGAAACTTAAAAGAAAAAATACTCTTTTACCTGCTAAAAAGGATAATACAAAACATTTAGGTTTGAGCATTGCAAACATAAGAGATAGGGATGCTGCTCTCGGTTTTGTCTCACAGTCACAGATATTAAGAAAAAAAACCAAGGGCTATGTCTACACTTGCAAGTTAGTTCGAATTAAGGAAGCTTAATTCGAACTAACGTAAGCCTTGGCCACACTAGGCTTTCATTAGTTCAAATTAAGGGCTTCCTTAATTCAAACTTATACATTCGATTGCTTAGTTCGAACTAACCCTTAATTCGAAATAGTTAGTTCGAATTAAGTCAATGTGGCCATATTAGTTCGAACTAATCGGCAGATTGACCTTCATGCAACTGACTAATTCGAACTAAGCAAGTGCCCTGCATGGACATGGCTCGTTCAAACTAGCATTCTAGTGGGGCCATGCTAGTTCCAATTAAGTTAATTCGAACTAACTAAAATTAGTCGAATTAGTTAGTTCGAATTAGCTTTTGTAAGTGTAGACATAGCCAAGGAGTCTTGTGGCACTTTCAAAGACTAACAAACTTATTTATCGCATGAGCTTTTGTGGGAGAAATTCCACTTAGTCAGATGCTTGAAGACGGAGAACTTACAGAATGGAAGGAAAAATAAATGCAGGGAAGTGTAAGTCATAGGATCAGGTCAGACTATTTCAGCAAATCAAAGAGCTGTTTAGATTCAAACAGTGTGGAACAACTTATTACAAGGAAGGAAGGTAAAGAGAAGACAAAATCACTTTTTGTAACGAGAAAGCCAACTTGTATCTCTGTTCAAGCCCAAGGTAATGTATCAAATTTGCGTATGAATTCTAATTCTGTAGTTTTTCTTTAAAGCTTTGATTTGTAATTAACCTGTTTAAGCACAGCAATTAACATCTCTTTCACAGAGCGAGCAGGGAGATTGAAATGTTCCCCTATTGGTTTTTGAATGTTATTTCTGATGTCAGATTTGTGTCTATTTATTCTTTTGCGCAGAAACTATACAGTTTTGTCCAATGTATAAGGCAGAGGGGCACTGTTGGCACATGATGGCATATATGACATTGGTGGATGAGCAGGTGAATGAGCCCTTGGTGGTTTGATTAGGTCCTATGATGGTGTCATTAGTGCAAGGATGGTTCATCTTACTCTGCCCCTTTTTGTCCTCTGAGGGGAATAGGGAGAGAAGTGGCACAAGTGCACTTGGGTTCAAGGTGTGGTCCCTCTCACAGATTCATAGAAATGGAAGGGATCATGAGAGGTCATCAAGTCCAGTCCCCGGCACTCATGGTAGGATCAAATACTGTTTTAAATCATCCCTGACAGAGGTTTATCTAACCTGCCCATAAAAATTTCCAATGACAGAGATTCCACAACCTGCCTAGGCAACTTATTCCAGTAGTTAATCACCCTGACAGGAACTTTTTCCTAACGTCTACCTAAACCTCTCTTGCTATAATTTAAGAACATTGCTTCTTGTTCTATTCTCAGTGGTTAAGGAGAATAATTTTCCTCCCTCCTCCTTGTAACTACCTTTTGGGTACATGAAAACTGTTATGTCCCTTCTCAGTCTCCTCTTTTTCAGACTAAACAAGCCCAGTTCTTTCAGTCTTCCCTCATAAGTCAAGTCTTCCAGACCTTTAATCATTTTTGTTGCTCTTCTCTGGACTTTCTCCAAAACTTGCCTGAAATGTGGCACCCAGAACTGGACACAATACTCCAGTTGAGGCCTAATCAGCATGGAGTAGAGCGGAAGAATTACTTCTCATGTCTTACACTGCTAATACATCCCAGATCGATGTTTGCTTTTTTTGTAACAGTGCTACACTGTTGACTCATATTTAGCTCGTGGTCCATTATGACACCCAGATCCCTTTCCGCAGTACTCCTTCCTAGGCAGTCATTGCCCACTGTGTATGTGTGCCATGGATTGTTCTTTCCTAAGTGGAGTATTTTGCATTTGTCTTTATTCAGTTTCATCCTGTTTACCTCAGACCATTTCACCAATTTGTCCAAATCATTTTGAATTGTGAGTTTATCCTCCAAAGCACTGGCGATCCCTCCCAGCTTGGTATTATCCGCAAACTTCGTATGTCTACTCTTTATGCCATCATTTAAATCACTGATGAAAATATTGATCAGAACCGGACCAAGAACCAATCCCTGCAGAACCCCACTTGTTATGCCCTTCCAGCATGTCTGTGAACTGTTGATAACTACTCTCTGGGAGCAGTTATCCAACCAGTATGCACCAATCTTAT
>ML685771.1:72045-87891 GCA_007922175.1 Pelusios castaneus
CTACCCTTTGTTCCCTGTCTTTTAACCAGTTCTCAATCCATGAAAGGTAGAACATGGAAGACTGCTAAGAGGGGAACACCTCCGAAGTAAGAAGAACTAGCAGTCCAGTAACTGTCACAAGCGGTAAGAAGGAACTGAAGAAGCTGGAGGGTGGAGGGGGGTGTCAACAGGGTCCTATATAAGATGCCCTGAAGGCATGATTCGAGGGGATTCCAGAGCCGACCCTACAGATACCATTTCCAGTCACTGGGCACATGGTGTGCACACATCTACCTGGAACCAACATGAGCAGGAACTCGAAGAATTGAACCTGTAATCTTACTCTAAAAGGGGACCAAACTTTTCCAAAGCTATTTCTGTGCCTTCAGTAAAGACTAATTGTGAATTCTCAACAATGAACATTCTCCACCCAGCTAAAACTCCTGTCCCCTCTTTGGTGCTAGATGGCTACTTGCCCTTTTTGCTTGTGCCATTCTTCTTTGTAAAATCAGAGAAGAAATCTTCCCTGGAGTCAACGATGAAGTCATTCAAACTGTAAACAAACAATAATATGAGGGAAAGGTAGCCAGGAATGATTTTTATCTTGATATAGGTAAAGCTGACCACAAAACAGCATGGTAAAGTCTTCTCATTTATTCACTGAAAACTCCCATTACTACCACAGAACACTCTCACAATGTAATTTTTCATCATCAGTTATGTTTTGTCAGTATTTTGTCATTAAATGTCTGTGCAAAAGACAGATTTCTATTTCAAGAATCATGGGCTATTTTGTAAGTTTAGTGTTCCAGTAGGATGAGAACATGTTTGCAAACCAAGCTCAGATATTGAACTAGACCACTAACATTTTATCCAGTAACAAGAATGAGGGACACAGAGAACCATGAAGACAGAGTTTATAACTTTCTATCTAGAAATCACATTGTTGACCAAAAAGGTTGCCTTTAACATGAATTTAGCACTTGTGAAAACACAAAGCTCTCAGTGCTGATAAATCCTCAATCCGTAAAAATCCACAAAGTACAGGATGATGTATTGCAAACCCCATACTCCACTCCCAATAATTATATGTCTCATTCCTACTCTGCAGAATTTACTTTAACTGGTAAAAAGGGAGCTGTGTTTCTATGACTCATTCAACACTTGGTGTCTCCGAAAACTGCCAGCTACGGGAACAATTCGTACCAGAACCAGCAAAGATTGCATGTTGTGGACATCTGTCATCTACAAAATTGATGAACACCAAGTCATTTCATAGTGGTCTAATAAATGACTGACAGTAATTACTGTCACTGTTAATTATGTTTGCATTTAAATGAATAGTGGTGCAAGGCTCCATATTCCATTACAAGTTATAGAGCAGTCCAAATCAATGACAAAATAGTGAGATGTGTGCCTCCTATCAATGCTTCACATCTATATAATCTTTTACACTTTTAGAATGCTGTAAAAATAAGAAGTCTTCAAAACAGCTGTACGAGTTATTGATCTCCATTTTAAAGTAGGAAAACTGAGGCACGAAGAAGAAAAGCAATTTGACCAGCTCCACATTTAGAACAAGCAGCAGAGCCAAGATTAGAACAGAGAACATTGATTCCTAACTCAGCCCAATCCTACAAACAATAACAAATCAAATCATTAATAGGATGTTTAGGCTGTGATGGATTGGACAAAAAAGTTTTTTCCCCTGACTAATTAAAAGCAATTCAATAATTCCAAGGCTCACCTGCTATTTTGCTTCTTGGAGACTTGAAATGCCAGGGATTTTGGAGTCTTCATTCTAGATAAAACTAAATCAAAATGTGAATTACATTATAGGAAATGTATTTTAGCTTTCTGAAAGTGATCTCCTTCCATGCCAAGACATATATAAAATAGTAACAACTTTTACATTACCAGTAGGATCCAGTGTCTCTAAAACAAGGACACAGGTTAATTATTAAAAGCTCTCAACTCTTCAGCTGCATTTCCCTCATCATTCAACACTTGCCCTGCCTTAAGACCTGGGAGAAAAGATAGGCTTTGCAACAAAGAGATTCACTGTAAAAAGATATTCCAGAAGAAATTCATATTCTTGCAGCCATGTGGAATACATCCTCACTACACTCAGAGAAAGCAAGCTAACATTCTAACCATTCTTTACTTACATATTTCAAATTCTTCATCACTGCTGGAAGAAAGGGGCAGATCAGAGCTGCAAAATAAAGCATAGAACGTGAAGAACGTGGCCACTTCAAAGGCCTTACGGCCAGCACAACACTGCACAGATCGAGATACGAACTAGTCAGAAAATTTCAATTTAAATTTTGGAAGATATTCTGGAAAAAAACCCCAAACCCTTTTCAATTTCAATCAGCTTTAGTCAGTTATTAACACTTCAAGTGGATAAGAACGTGGGTAGGTGGGTTACTTACCAGTAGGTGTCCTTCTTTAAGATGCACTTTTCACATACATTCTAATGCAGGTGTATACGTGCCACAGTGAACAGTCGTTCAGAAAGCTTTTTGCCCTTAGCCTGTCCCTGTAGGATCAGCAGCCAACACCTCCTGGAGTCCCATGCATGGGCCACAGTATACTAGGTGGCGCTGACCATAACATCCCCCCCCCCCCCCTTCTTTCCTCCAACTCCGAAAAGCGGGGACAGAGGGAGGGTATGGAATGTATGCGAGCAGCGCATCTCAAAGAAGGACACCTCCAGGTAAGTAACACCCCCATTGTTCTTCGAGCAACTGTTCACATCCATTCTTACGCATGTGACTTACAAATCTTACCTCGGACAGTGGGCAGAGTTACAGTCTCCCAGATTGCAGCATGGCTTTGCCAAAGGCTGTGTTGTCCTTTGCTTGCTGAACAATGGCATAGTGGGATGTAAATGTGACCAGGTTGCAGCTCTGCAGATCTCCTGGACCAGCACCTGGGCGAGAAAGGTGGCTGATGAAGCTTGAGCTCTGGTTGAGTGTGCCATGACTGCACCAAAAACGGCACCTTGGTGTGCCTCTAGCAGGCCCTGATGCACTCCGTGATCCATGACGGTTGTTACCGACTGTCCCTTCACTTGCTCTGCAACAGCGATGAAGAGCTGGATCAATTTACGGAATGGCCATGTCCTCTCGATGTAGAGAGTGAAGGCCCTTCTAACATACAAGATATCCACCTCCTCTGATCATCCGTCATGTGGGGTTTTGGGGGAAAAAGATGGAGAAGAAAGATATCTCTGTTAATATGAAGTGGGATATGACCTTTGGCAGGAATGCTGGGTGTGATCTCAGTTGCACTTTGTCATTGTAGAAGACTGTATAGGGTAGCTCTGATGCTAGCGCTCTCAACTCAGAAACTCGTCTGGCTATAGTGATGGCTACCAGGAAGGACAGGACTAGGAGGAGGCACGTAGCCATGGGAACAAAGGGTGATCCCTTTAGCCTGTTAAGCACCAAATTTAGGTCACATTGGGGCATGGGACCAAGGACCTGCAGATATCATCTCTCTATCCCCTTTAGGAATCTGGAGGTCATTGGGTAAGCGAAGGGTGTGATCTCCTCGAATGACTAATGGAAGGCCAAGACAGCTGCCAGGTGGACCCTGAGGGAGGCCAGGGCTAAACCCTGAGTCTTCAGGTGAAGGAGATAATCGAGGATGGCTTGAATGGGGGAGGCCCTTGGGCTAAGACCCTGGCCCTGGGCCCAGGAAGTAAATCGCTTCCACTTTGCCGGGTACATGACCTGTGTGGAAGGTTTTCTGCTGCCTATCAAAACGCGTTGGACCTGGGCCAAAGAGGCTCTTTCCTCCAAAGTCAGCTAAGAAGTTTCCAGGCCATCAGGTATAGGGAGTTCAGCTCTGGGTGCAGCAGGCAGCCGTTGTCCTGCGTCAGGAGGTCCCATCCCCTTGGGAGTTCTCATGGGGGAGCCGTCAACAGGTTGCCCAGCAAGCTGTACCAGTGCTGGCGCGGCCGCGCCCGCGCTGGGGCGATTTGGACTACGTTCGCCCTCTCCCTCTTGATCTTGATCTTTAGCAGCACCCTGGGAATCAGGGGTGTCAGCAGGAAGGCATACACGAGAGGACCCACCCAATTTAGTAGGAAGGCATCTGAGAAGGAGCCTCTCTCCCTGCCCCTGAGATAGCAGAAGAGAGGGCATTTGAGGTTTGAACAGCTTGCATACAAGTCCACCCGGGGGAGGCCCCATTTTTGGAACAGAGAGGCTGTCACCTCTGGGCGTAGAGGCCATTCATGCTGCAGCAGGAACTGTCTGCTGAACCTGTCCACTTGGTTGTTCCTCTCTCCAGGTAAGTGAGATGCTATCAGGTGGAAACTGTGCTCGAAGGCCAGCTCCCAAAGGCGAAATGCCTCTCTGCAGAGGGCTGAGCCCTCCCTTGCCTGACGGTTGATATAAAACATTGCCACCGTGTTGTTTATGAACACCTGAATTGTCCTTCCCCTGATGAGGTCGAGGAACAGCTTGCATGCTAAACAGAGAGCCCTCAGTTCTTTGACGCTGATGTATAAGGGCAGTTCCTCTGCAGTCCATTTCCCCTGAATACCGAGGTTGGAGCCGATGTGCGCACCCCACCCCAGGTCTGAGGTGTCTGTGATGAGGGTTGTGGTGGGGCTTTGGGACTTGAAGGGGACCCCCAGGAGAGAGAAGCCACCATCTGAGTGCTATCAGCACCCTGTGGGGCATCGTGACCACTTGCTCCAGAGAATGGGGGCGGTACACTGTCGCTAGCCAGGATTGGAAGGGCCTTGTGTGAAGGAGGGCTAGCCTCACCACGTATGGGGAGTCTGGCACGTCCCCAGCCATTGAAGGCATTGCCTTGCTGTTGTTAGGGGGGAGTGGTGGAAGCTCGAGATAATGTGCAACATCACTTGGAATCTGGATACTGGGAGGAAGGCCCAAGCTCAGACTGAGTCCAGGAAGACTCCTATGAACTCTATCCTCTCTGTTGGTTTTAACTTTGACTTTTTTAGATTCAAGAGGGGGCCTAGCCTGTTGCACAGTCTGCAGGTTAAAACAGATGATGTCCTGTACCTCTTGGCGTGACCTGCCTTTGATAAGCCAATCGTCCAGGTAAGGGAAAGTTTGTACCCCTTGCCTCCTTAAATATCCCTCCACTGCGGACATGCACTTTGTGAATACTCGCGGGACGATGGAGAGTCCAAACAATAGGGCAGTGAATTGCTCACAGGAGCACCCTATTGTAAAATGGAGGTATTTCCTGTGGGCGGCTCGAATAGCGACATGAAAATAGGCGTCCTTTAAATTGAGGGCGGCAAACCAATCCCCAGGGTCTAGGGAAGGAATTGTGTGTGCCAGGGATACCATGAGGAACTTTAGTTTCCTTAGGGACCTGTTTAGTTGATGCAGATCTAGGATGGGCCTCAGGCCTCCCTTCGGGATCAGGAAGTACCTGGAGTAGAAGCCCTGCCCCTTTTCCCATGAGGGAATTCTCTCCACTGCCCCGAGCTTGAGAAGGTACAGACCTTCCTGAACCAGGAGTTGCTTGTGAGAGGGGTCCCCGAAGAGGGGTTTTGCGGGCAGTTTTCTGTTTGGTGGCCTGGCTTTGAATTGGAGGACATAAACCAGACGATACTGTATCCAAGATCCAGAAGTCCTCTGGAACCTCAAGAGGGGGTCCTAGAAGGGGTAGGGACAGTCCAGAAATGGGAACTATGCTGTCGTTGGGCATCGTGTCAGAAGCGTCTCCTCTGCTTGTTGGAGCTCTGGTGAGAGGATGGCCGTGGGCCTTGGCTGCGTCCACCTCCAAAGAACCTTAGCCCTGTCTCTGTCCCTTTGTTTATAGAGTCGTTGCTGGCAGGGCCGTCCCTGGGGGGAGGGGGGGCCCCCCACCTTATGCTGGAGGAGGGGAACGGCGGACTGAGCCAGCCCACTCTGCCCCCAGGATCCACTGGCAGCCGGGGCCGTCGTCAGAAGCGAGCCCCAGTTGAGGCTGCGGCTGGGAGCAGGCCCGGGGACCGTGGGTGTGGCTCAGAGGACCATCCTGCGCACCTGCCCCGCCCGAGGCCTGCCTACTCTGTCCTGGGGGCAGGGAGGGCCGGCCCAGAGGCTGGGCGAAGCGCTTCCGCCCTGCCCCCTTCGGCTCACCGCTGAATGCCGCGGGGAGCAGGGCGAAACACGACTGTGGGGGGAGCCACAGTGGGTCCTGCACTGCCCCACTGGGAGTGGGACAGTGCGGGGCCCACGTAACCGCAGGGCCCAGGCCTCCCACAACGACGGCCCTGGTTCCTGGGGAAACCCGTGCTGCTGGGACTGTCTCTACTGTTGCTGTTGCAGGATCTGGAGCCAAAAGGGATGCCTGGAGGTGTGTACGTGAACAAAGTGTCGCCCTCGAGTCCTTCATGCCTTGCAGCTTTGCATCCGTGGACTCCAAGAAGACAGCTGGGCCTTCAAAGGGCATACCCTATATTGCTTGCTGCATCTGGGGAAGGAGGTCCGAGCCTTCTCACAGACACAGATGAAACCATGACATGCTCGCTGAGTCTGCCATGTCCCAGATTGACAGGCGGAATGCTCTCTCCACCAACACACCCTCCTCAAGCAGGGTGTCAAAGTCCAAGGCCTGCTCTGCTGAAAGAGAGCCGCAAAACCGCCTCATCGAGTCCCAGAGGTTATAAATGTTATCTCCCTAGCAGGGCATGCTGGTTGGAGATTCTGAATTGCATGGCCCCGGAAGAATAAACCTTTGTTCCAAAAAAGTCTAGGCTCTTGGCTTCCTTATTTCTGGAGTGGGTGCCGGTTGGCCCTGTCTTTCCTTTTGGTTTGCCACATCAGCTACAAGTGAGCCTGGGGCAGGTGGGTGAACAAATACCCAGACTTGTCTGCTGGGACATGGTACTTTCTCTCATTCCCCCTGGAGACTGGAGGAATTGAAGAGGGGGTCTGCCAACAGGCACAGGCAATCTTGAGTACCCCTTCACGTACAGGCAGGGCCACTCTTGCTGTGGTTGCTGTATTCCCAACGTTGAAAAGAGAGTCAATAGTCCGCCCACACATCCTCTACCTGGAGCCTCGGGTTAGTGGCCATTCTTTTTAGGAGTCCCTGATGGACCGTGAGACCTCCGATGGTGAGATTGAGTCTTGGTTCTGGGGAAGATGAGGAATACGGTAAGGGGCCTTCGTGAGAGACCCCTGACAGGCCCTCTCCAGGGTCTGATTCGTCCCCTGAGTCCAGACCTGGATAGGGCACCTGGCCCATCTGGGAAGGTGTCCCCTGGGAGGATCGCACAAACTAAGCTGGACCTTGCGAAGGGAATTAAAACCAATAGTAAAAGGTTCTTTAGCCATATAAATAGGAAGAAAACAAAGAAAGAAGAAGTGGGACCGTTTAAAAACTGAGGATGGGGTGGAGGTCAAGAATAACCTAGGCATGGCTGAATATCTAAATAAGTACTTTGTATCTGTTTTCAATGAGAGTGAAGTTGAGCTGGGGGATAGAGGTAGGGAAGCTAATGGGAACAAGGTCATGAAAGTGGAATTACCATACCTGAGGTACAAGCCAAACTTGAGCTGCTGGGTGCGACTAAATTGGGGGGCCCGGACAATCTCCATCCGAGGTTACTAAAGGAACTGGCTCATGAAATTGCCAGCCCTTTAATGAGGATTTTTAATGAATCTGTAAACTAGGGGGTTGTACCGTATGACTGGAGAATCACTAATGTAGTTCCTATTTTCAGGAAAGGGAATAAAAATGATCCGGGTAACTACAGACCTGTTAGTTTGACCTTGATAGTATGCAAGTTCTTGGAGAAAATTTTGAAGGAGAAAGTACGTAAGGCTATACAGTATAACGGTAACTGTGATAAAACACAACATGGCTTTACAAAAGGGAGATCGTGCCAGACCAACTTGATCTCCTTTTTTGAAAGGATAACAGATTTTTTTAGGTGGACCTAATTTACTTAGATTTCAGCAAGGCATTTGATACAGTTCCACATAGGGAGTAATTAGCTAAGTTACAGAAGATGGGGATTAATAGGAATATAGTGAGGTGGATAAGGAACTGGTTAAAAGGGAGACTACAGCGTGTCATACTGAAGGGTGAACTGTCAAGCTGGAGGGAGGTTACCAGTGTACTCCCTCAGGGATCTGTCTTGGGACCGATCTTGTTCAACCTTTTTGTTACTGACCTTGGCACAAAAAGCGAGAATGTGCTAATAAAGTTTGCGGATGACACCAAGTTGGGAGGTATTGCCAATACAGAAAGATCTGGATGACCTTGTAAACTGGAGTATCAGGAATAGGATGACATTTAATAATGGGAAGTGCAAGGTCATGCATTTAGGGACAAACAACAAGCATTTCTCCTATAAGTTGGGGACGCATCAGTTGGAACGGACTGAGGAGGAGAAGGATCTCAGAGTACTGGTTGATCATACGATGACTGTGAGTCGCCAATGTGATGTGGCCGTGAGAAGAGCTAATGCGGTTCTAGGATGTATCAGGAGAGGTATTTCAAGTAGAGACAGGGAGGCATTAGTGCCACTGTACAAGACACTGGTGAGACCCCAACTGGAATATTATGTGCAGTTCTGGTCCCCCATGTTTAAAAAGAATGAATTCAAATTGGAACAGGTGCAGAGAAGGGCTATAAGGATGGTCTGTGGAGTGGAAAACCTGCTCTATAAGTGGAGACTCAAGAAGCTTGGCTTGTTTAGCTTAACCAAAAGAAGGCTGAGGGGGGATATGATTGCTCTCTATAAATACATCAGAGGGATTAACATCAGGGAGGGAGAGGAATTATTTGAGTTCTGCACCAATGTGGACACCGGAACAAATGATTATAAACTGTCCATCAAGAAATTTAGGCTTCAAAGTAGACCCAGGTTTCTAACCATTAGAGGAGTAAAGTTCTGGAATAGCCTTCCAAGGGGAGCAAAAACCATAATTGCTTTCAAAACTGAGCTGGATAAATTTATGGAGGGAATGGTATGATTATCCTATTTTGGAAATTGACTGATATTGGGCTACGTGTGGTGGATTTACAAGGGGCCTAAGAGGGGAGAGTACATGGGGTGGGTTCTGAGTTATTACAGAGAATTGTTTCTTGGATAACTGGCTGCTGACTTGCCCACATGCTCAGGGTTTAACTGATCGCCATATTTGGGGTCGGGAAGTAATTTCCCCCCAGGGCTGATTGGCCTGGGCTCTGGGGGTTTTTCGCCTTCCTCTGTAGCACAGGGCATGGCTCACCTACCGGTGAATTCTCTGTATCTTGAAGTCCTTAAATCATGATTTAAGGAGGTAAATAACTCAGTCATAGGTTGGTGGCCTATTGCTCGAGTCGGTGGGTGAGGTCTTGAGGCCTGCATTGTGCAGGAGGTCAGACTAGATGATCATACTGGTCCCTTCTGACCTTAGAGTCTAAGAGTCTATGAGACTGCATGTCCCTCATGGGGAAGGTCCATGGGTCCCAGTAAGACCATTATCCAGGCCAGTCCTGGCTACCCTGTGCAAGGGATTCCACGGAAACTGGCTGGGCTGCCTTCTGTTGCCCATGGAAGGAGGAAGTGGGGTGTTGGGCCCGGTGCCAGCAGGGGGGACTGTTCCACCTGTTTGTGAATGTGCTCATAGGTGCCTACCACCAAAGACGAAGATGATGAAGAGGAAGCACCTCAGGGTCTCCTGCACAGATGTTCCCGGCCCCACTCCCCAGAGCTGGAACATCGTGATGGAAACATAACTGCTTGACCCCTGTTGCTGCCTGGAGTCAGTGGAGGCTCCAGAGCCACTTGCTCTGGGGAGGACGACTCCCGGGCCAGACGGTACCAGGGCTGATCCAAGGCCCTCACATCCTTCGGTGCTGGGGCCCAATCATGCCCGGTGCAGGATTTCTTCTTCAGCGCCAACTGGTATCGGTGCAAAGGTGATGCTGCAGCTGACAGCGTCCGGTGCTGATGATCCTGGTGCCCAGGGGGGTGCCGGCTTTGAAGCAAGTCTAAGAGCTGCCTTAGGGAGCATGACTCTCAGTCTATTCTCCATCTCCTTTTGGGTGCGGGGCTTGAAGGAATGGCAGATGCAACACATATCTGTCAGCTGGCTTTCACCTAGGTACTTCAGGCACCAATCGTGGGGGTTGCTGATGGGGAATACTTTACCGCAGGACACACAGGGCTTGAAACCCTGTGTGGCTGCCGAGCAGGACTCAAATGGGAGGCTCAACTAACTCTAAATGAACTACACCATAAATCTAACTAAGTCAGAATGAAAGGAACAGACAACATGAACAAGAACAGGCACCTGCGATTCGCAAGGGGCTAAGCAGTTCCAGGACTGTCATTAGGGCGGAAAGAAGGAACTGAAGGGGTGGTAGGGTCAGCGCCACCTATTACACTGCAGCCCACGTGCAGGACTGCAGGGGGTGTTGGCTGCTGTCACTACATGCCAGGCTAAGGGGAAAAAGCTTTCTAGATAACAGAGCACTGTGACATGTATAAACCTGCATTAGAATGGATGTAAGCAGCTGCTCAAAGAACTCAAACTTATTTCTGAAGCTATAGAATGAAAGAATGCTTCAAAGAAAATTGCCGTATGGTTTAAGGAAAAAAATCTAGTTTAATTCTCAGAAAGCTGCCAACCTCTGATAAGCAACAAATGCAATCTGTTGCACATAAGATTCCATAAGTTAGAGCCAGGACCTCTTTGGGGAAGAGGGGCCTCCATTCTTCTATATCTAAATAGTAGGAGGAGATATCTTCCAGCCATACAGGCCAACCGTCCAGGCTTTGAGATAAATTTTAAAAAGTAAAACCTCAACTAGAACCAGCAGTTAACCCAGTGGCATCCCCCAGCAAAACTAAAATTCCACAGTAACATCAACCACTGTCAAAAGCTTGAGTAAATAGACAGGTCTTATTGTATATCCTGAAGATTAACATACCCAGGCAAAAAGATAAGGAGACTAGGTTCAAAAGACAACTAACCCTTTTTGACAGAAAGAGTACAGCATTCTCTAAGGAAGGAAGTTCTGCCTGAATGCTTTTACTGATCATATCTATGGCAGCATCGCATGGAGAGAGGCTCTCTCTCAAATAGGCAGGTCCAAAGCATTTTACAAATGAAAACCAACACTTTAAATCATAGTATTTGGACCAAAATTCCATCTGTTAGGTCTCATCTCTGTTTGTCCCTCAAAAACACTGGGCTCAGTCTTCAAAGCCAATGGTGGTTGTTGTCTGCATTTAAAAAATTCCATTTCATGCATCTGAGGAAGTGCGATTATACTCATAAAAGTGTATGCATTACATAAATGCACTGGTCTTTAAAAATGCCACAGGACTTCTTGTTTGTTTTGCATTTAAAAAGAAAACCCCAAAACAATCAGTTAGGAAAAGGGTGCAGAACCTCTTCAAACAGGAAAACCAGCTCTTGAACCAAAAAACAAGAACAAGACAAAATCCATATAAAAGCAGTTCTTCAGACAGAACGAGAACTTTATTATCACATAGTAAAGACAATATAATACAATTTTTGGAGAGGAGAGACCAGCCATTTAATCTCTCCTTAAAGCTTTCTCACCGGTCATCCTTTGGGAGCCAGCATTCCATAGTCACTTTTCTTTTAGGCTTTGTTTCTGAAACTAAAAACAGAAGGAATCCTCTTTCCAAAGAGCCTTTCACAAGGAGGGAAGCCTTAGTGAGGTTGAAGTCAGGAGTTGATTATTTGTATAACTGTAGTACCTAGGAGATCTAGTCATTAAAGCAGGACACCATTGTGTTAAGTGCTGTACAAACACAAAACCAAGTATATCCCCTGTAAACTGGGATCTCCATCTTATTCAGTCACTAATCTTCCACTCAGTAGCCACTTACTTCAGGACGGATTGATTTAAATCAAAGCAATTTAAATCAGCAAGCAGGGAACAATTTAAATAAGTTTTAATCTAATTTTGAATTTATATGTTTTAGTTATTTTCCTTTGCAGCTGGGGCTGGCCCCCACCGGCGATGCGGCCTTGGCCGCTCCTAGATGGAGCCTCGGCCGGGCCAGCTCCTGCCGGTGGGGGCCTGGAAAGCCACGGTCAAGGCATCGACAGCCTCAGCTGTGGCCAGCTCCCAGTAGCTGCCTCGGGGCCACGGCCAGGGTCACCTCCCGCTGGTGGGGACGGCCTTGCATTGCCGGGCCTGGGGGCAGAATGGACCGGCTGGTCCCATCCTTCCCCGCTCAAGCGTGGGCTAGATTGCCCCCCCCCCCCCCCAAGCCAACTGGCCCTGGGCCTTGCTCCCCCCAAGGGACAGCCCTGGCGGGAGCCGGCCCCAGCCAGGAACCAAAGGCCTAGCCCCACCCCCTTTGGCCCCACTCCTGGTACCTGCTGAGGGTCCAGTGGGCTGGGCTGACACGGGGGCCGGCAAAGGTTGCTGACCCCTGGGCTAGGTTCTCAGCCATCCTTTGAAATTTACAACCACTCTACTAATTTTTTAAACTGGGCCCATTACACATCTTAATCTCTCATTTGGTCTCACCATGATTTTGACTCTCCACATTACTTCACCCACTTCAAACATAATTGTATCCTACACCTCCACTCAGGAAGTGTGACTTTTAATCACATGGAATAGTTAGAAATTGATGCTTTTTAATTATTCAGAATATTGAATTATCATGGCGTTGTATTAGAAAGCACAGATTATAAGCATACCTGTTTGTTTAGTTGTATTGTGTTTGATGTAAATTATATCCTCCTAAATCCCAGCAAGAATAGTGTGCCTTTTTGGTAAATTTTGAATCCTAACATCTATTTTGATTTGCTGTTACAGCCTGACCTGATCCTATGTCATACACTCCCCTGCATTTAATTTCCTCCCATTCTGTAACTTTGCCATCTTCAAAGCATCTGACGAAGTGGGATTTTCTCCCACGAAAGCTCATGCGATAAATAAATCTGTTAGTCTTTAAAAGTGCCACTGGACTCTGTTGTCTTTCTACAATAGACTAACATGGCTACCCCTTTGGAATTGTTATTTAGGTGCTGCTAGTGAGCAAGTGCAGCAAGGTATTTTGTGCAACAGCTCATGTTTGCAGTTGGAATGGAAATGTGCAGAAGTTGCCCTAGTATACAAGTCATTTTCCCACACTACTTCTCTCTTACACTACAGTATTTTGAATAAAATACCATACTTGCATAAAGTGTGCTTATTGTATAGCATAGTATGTCACTTATATAATTAAGACACATTAGTATCTTTTTGTGTCTATAATACAATTGTACACTTGTTTGTTATTGGAAAGCTAAATGTTAATAATCATGGAGATTTTTTATTAGGAAACATGAACTTCAGCACTCTCCAAAAACCTTAGAGATTATGCCCATCACCATAAATTATTCTCTTACTTTTTATTGGAAACCTATAAATGAAAAAATAGCTATGTTTCATATTGCTTCTTTACCAAAAAGCCAAGCAAGTTTTACGGCATGTCTGCATGTGTGTGTTTTAAACATCATTTCAGCTCCTTCTCCTCCCTAGGATCACTTCAGTTCATCACCTGACGCACTGGATCTCTCCACTATAATATGGCTGAGTCAGCAGACAGTAATAGGATCAGAGGTAATAAAAGGATCAGAGGTGGTGTAGGTCCCTTACTGAATGGGGCAGGCATCCTCGTGGAGGATGATGCGGAAAAGGCTGAAGTACTCAATGCTTTTTTTACTTCAGTCTTCACAGGGCGGGCCAGCTCCCAGGCTACTACACGGGGTAACGCGGACTGGAGGGAAGAGTGGCCCTTGGTGATGGAAAGTCAGGTTAGGGAACACTTAATGAAATTGGATGTGCACAAGTCCATGGGGCCCGATGAACTGCATCCGAGGGTGCTGAGGGAGTTGGGGGAAGTGATTGCAGAGCCGCTGGCCATTATCTTTGAGAACTCATGGCGAACGGGGGTGGTCCCGGAGGATTGGAAAAGGGCAAATATAGTACCTATCTTTAAGAAAGGGAAAAAGGAGGATCCGGGGAACTACAGACCGGTCAGCCTCACCTCAATCCCTGGGAAAATCATGGAGCAGGTCCTCAAGGAATCCATCCTGAAACACTTGGAGGAAAATAGAGTGATCAGGAACAGTCAACATGGATTCACCAAGGGCAAATCGTGCCTGACCAACCTGATTTCCTTCTATGATGAGATGACTGGATTTGTGGATGCGGGAAGAGCCATTGACGTGATATACCTTGACTTTAGCAAGGCTTTTGATACGGTTTCCCACAGCATTCTCATTGGCAAGTTAAGGAAGTATGGGTTGGACGAGTGGACCGTAAGGTGGATCGAAAACTGGTTAGATCAACGGGCTCAGCGGGTAGGAATCAAGGGCTCGATGTCTGGTTGGCAACCGGTAACGAGTGGAGTGCCCCAGGGGTCGGTCCTGGGGCCGGTTCTATTCAACATCTTCATTAATGATCTTGATGATGGAATAGACTGCGTGCTTAGTAAGTTTGTGGATGACACCAAGTTGGGGGGAATGGTAGATACTCTGGAGGGCAGGGACAGGATCCAGAGAGACTTGGACAAATTGGAACACTGGGCCGAAAGAAACCTCATGAGGTTCAACAAAGACAAGTGCAAAGTCCTGCACTTAGGACGGAAAAATCCCATGCACTGCTACAGGCTGGGGACCGATCAGCTAAGTAGCAGCGCTGTAGAAAAGGACCTGGGAGTTATGGTGGACGGGAAGATGAATATGAGCCAACAGTGTGCCCTTGTTGCCAAAAAGGCCAATGGCATATTAGGCTGCATCAGTAGCAGTATTGCCAGCAGATCGAGGGATGTGATAATTCTCCTCTATTCGACACTGGTCAGGCCGCATCTGGAGTACTGTGTCCAGTTTTGGGCTCCCCACTACAGAAAGGATGTGGACAAATTAGAAAGAGTCCAGCAGAGGGCAACAAAAATGATTAGGGGGCTGGGGCACATGACTTATGAGGAGAGACTGAAGGAACTAGGCTTATTTAGTCTACAGAAGAGAAGACTGAGGGGAGATTTGATAGCAACCTTCAACTACTTGAAGGGTTGCTCCAAAGAGGAGGGAGCTAGGTTGTTCTCGAGGGTAACAGAGGACAGAACAAGGAGTAATGGTTTCAAATTACAGCTGGTGAGGTCAAGGTTGGATATTAGGAAAAACTTTCTCACTAGGAGGGTGGTGAAGCATTGGAATGGGCTATCTAGGGAGGTGGTAGAATCTTCATCTTTGGAGATTTTTAAGGCCCGGTTAGACAAAACTCTGGCTGGGATAATTTAGGGGGAGTGGTCCTGCTTTTTAGCAGGGGGTTGGACTAGATGACCTCGTGAGGTCCCTTCCAACCCTATTATTCTATGATTCTATGATAATAGACAATATTAACACTACCAGATATACAGTACCATGCACAGCTTCTAAACGCTTCCCTCCCTCCACGTCTCTAATTGTTTTTTTGGAACAGAGATGATGCTTGCAGGATAAATCCACACGACAAAATACAAACACCATTAATCCCAGATCGCCCACCTTCCTTACTCCCAGCATCACCAATGAGTTTCTCAACCCTCTCCAACACACACTGGCCCTTCCCATCCCAACAGCCCTATTCTAGTTTCTTGCTCGCACTTCTCTCGCAATTTAACAGGGTTTGGAAAACATTAACCCCGCAAATACACCTACTTCCTCCAGTCCCGCGGGGAGCTTCTCTTGGCCCCAAACAGGGGTTGCCCGGTGTGTTGTCCTCTATGTCCGAGGGCAAGAACAGCCGTCGCTGTACGGAGGCCGCGTCACCCGCAGCGGAATCCCGGTTAGGCACCTCAGGGATGCTAAGGAAGGACCTCGAGTTTCCCAGCTGAAATGGAAAAAGAGAATGAGCCAGACGCCTCTCCGC
>ML685771.1:96856-169834 GCA_007922175.1 Pelusios castaneus
CAACAGTTTATGTTTTTCTATGTGACTGACAATTTTATTCTTAACTACTGTTTCAACTAATTTGCCCGGTACCGACGGTAGACTTACTGGTCTGTAATTGCCGGGATCCCCTCTAGGGCCCTTTTTAAATATTGGCGTTACATTAGCTAACTTCCAGTCTTTGGGTACCGAAGCCATTTTAAGGGACAGAACAGGTCGTACGGGAGGAGGCATTGTGGCCCAATCAATATCCAGCTGCAGCCCATGTGACATTTTTAGGGCCATACAGATAGTATATATATTGTGTGGATGTGGCCCAAAGTGGTAAGTAAGTTAAGAACCACTGTTCTTATACAGCTGGAATGACAGATTCCACAAGCTCCATATATAATTCGTTTCAGTGCTTAATTATACTAATGGTTAGGAAGCTTTCCCCTAATGTTAAACCTAAAATCTCTCCTGCTTCCATTTTAAGACTTACTTCTTGTCCAATCCTCAGTGGTTAATGAGAACAGTTTATCACCCTCCTCATTGTACCAACCTTTTATTTACTTGAAGACTTCAGTCCCTTCTCAGCCTTCTTTTTTCCAGACTAAACAAACCAAATTTTTTTTTTTTCAAATATTTCTTTCTAGGTCATGATTTCTAGACCTTCAATCCCTTTTGTAGCTTTCCCTCTTGAGTTTCTCTACATCAGTGGTTCTCAACCTTTTTCTTTATGGGGACCACTACCTTGCCATCAAAAGCTTCGCAGCCCCCCCTCCCTTCACTGGCTCCGGGACCCCCTAGCTGGATCCCAATCTAGCTCCTGCCACCTCTGGTGGCTGTGCCACTGGTGGGCAGCCTCGGCAGGGAGGAGGAACACCAGCCCAGCCCCACATACCTCCTGCGGTGCCCCTGCGGACCACTGGTTGGTAACTGCTGCTCTTCATCTTTTCCCAACTGTGCTACCCCAAACTGCACACGGTACTTCAGCTGAGGAGTTATCATTGCTAAACAGAGTGGAAGAATTAACACTCATGTTTTGCTTTACAGCACTTCTGCTAATACAATCCCAGAACGATGTTTGCTTGTTTTGCTACAGGATTACTGTGCAGTTTTGTGTAGCACATTTGAGGCAAGATGTAGAGAAACTCAAGAGGGAGAACAACAAAAAGGATTAAAGGTCTAGAAAACATGGCTTACAAAGACACAAACTGTGAAATGCCTCATTTTCCAAGCTAAAGTGAGTCAGTCACTCAATGCTTTCAGACAATAATTTTAAACTTTTGGGATATGACATGATGAGCATGCACACCTCATTTTACTTTTGGACCACAGTTTGGGTGGATATAACATACCAGTTAATGTTACTAAGACAAACAGCAGCACAAAGGGGTGGTACGGACAGCAGCAGCTGAGACTATAAGGGGCCTTTATGTGAATTTAGTATTGGTGAAAATGCTGAATCCACAGCCTTGGAGACTGAAGTGTCCATTTTATTCATAGGCAGCATTATGCAATAGTGCAAAATTTCCTTTTAGTGCTCATGGGTATACCTCAACCCAAAGCTGGAGTGAGATGCTCAGCCTTTGTATATCTCTAATGGTTGACTTGTCAGATAAGAGCACAAATAAGGGTGTAAGTGCCAGCTGTAATGGTGTATGGTGTAAACTGGACAGGACTCAACAGCTTATTTCACATTGACTATGAAAAAAAGCTATCAGAATCTTCACTCGCTCCCAACTTGGATCAAGTTTATAATGAGACCTACAAATATTCCAAATCCAATTATTTTTCAATTCCCTATTCAAGAATGTGGTAAGGATTAACAAGGCTCAAATCATATAAAGCTTCTCAAAAAACCATGCAAGGAAATTCAAGTCTCTTCCTGACCTAAATAAAATGACAGACTCTTAGGGTTAGAAGGGACCACTCCCACCAAATCATCCCAGCCAGGATTTTGTCTACAAAAGGGGTTGGCAACCTTTGCTGGTGTGTGTGTGTGGGTGTGCGCACGCACGTGTGTGCGGCTTCCAGTTTCTGGCTGGAATCAGGGCCGGCTTCCGCAGGCGGGCAGCCTCCAGTTCCCAGCTGGGGCCGGCTCATGGCAGGCAGTGGCGGCTCTGGGCGGGGCTGACCCGCCCCACTCCCCTCCAGCAGTCCTGCCCAGCAGGGGGCGGGGCTAACAGGGGCCAGAAGCCCCACACCACAGCTTCTTTTTCCCTGCTGGCTGTGCTCCGCAGCAGGGAAGCATGGCAAGCAGGGGTGAGCCGTGGCACGCAGCTCTTGTGGCCCCAGGCTGTGCTGGGGGGCGGGGACAGCCGGGGGGTTGGGAGCTGAGTGGCACTACGTGCCACTCAGGCTCGGCTGGGGGTTGCCGACCCCGGTCTCTCGAATCATAGGGTTGGAAGGGCAATTTAAATTAAAGACTGTCTGTGCATTTTAATACCATTCCTGTAAACAAGAGAGCAGGCAATTTATGGAAATGATCTGAGACTTAGCAGCAAACATAGCTACTCACATTAGCCCACATCTGTAAAGTGGAAGGGTCAATCTTGTATAGCTGGTTAAAGTTACAGTACACAACAGCATCCTCTGGTAACCCATACTGAGAGCGCGTGGTAACAATGATGGTACGTGGAACCTCCTCTCCAGTTGCTGCCTTGTTGTTAATCTAGGAAGAACATAGGAACATAGTTAAGGTACCCAATTAAATAATTCAGTGAAGCATTTAATGGCATCACGAACTCCTCCTAAAGAGCTGATTCAAGTTTTGTCAAATACAAGGAAAAGGAAGGTTACTTATTTGTAATCCAAGTTTTTTTTGAGAGGATTGCTGTACATTCACACACTTGGGGATGTACTGGAAGTACACTTGGATTGATGGAACCTTTTAGAAACAAAACTGATTAGTGCACTTGCACACTTCCTACCCTTCCCCTCAGAGCTCAAAACATCTGTAAGACAGGCGTAAAAGGGGACATGGCATGCTGATTTGTTTCTTCTACCCTCCCCCCCATCTCCTCCACCAGTCTCAAACTGAAATTAGAGGGAAGGAAAGTGTGTAGGGATCATATCAAAGAATACCCATTAAAGGTGGGTAGTCTTAATTTCCTCAAGTGATCTCTGCACTTTCCCACACTTGGGAGTTTGACAAATAGTATTCCTGCCTCTAGTGGGATGAAGAGATCTAGTTAAATACAGATTCTAAAGGGGCAGCTGTGTTACTCTAGTTCAGCAAAACAAACAAAGAGTCCTGTGGCACTTTTAAAGACTAACAAATTTATTTATCACATGAGCTTTCATGGGAGTAAATCCCAATTCAGACACTTTGAAGATGGGGAGTTTACAGACTGCACCAAGCAATGAGGCCAATACCTGCATTACTGTGTTTTTTAATTCCACCAGATATATAAGCTAAAGCTGTTCAAGTAATGGCTATCATCATGTTCTGAAACCAGAAGGTTTAGCCACTAAGGCTTCCAGCAATGATATTGCTTGGAGAGGATTCTGATGCTCCTTTCTGACCCAAAGGGAGAAGATGCTAGAAACACAACACTGAGAAGGTATAACACTTTCCCTCAAAGGGCTACAAACAATGCACAAATGCATTTGTGTTAGGAAAAACAGCACAGCAAGAAGCATCTCTCTTGAACCTTGGTTTCCCCAGCTATGATTCCAATGTGTTTCAAAACTAATGATCTTTGCCATAGTGCCACGGTCTTTAGATAAAACCCAACAAAGAAAAAATAACTCAATTAAAGCAGCAGTGACCTTGGTAACCATCTATTTCTGTAAACATGGGTCCCAGGACCCAGCTAGCTTGCTGTTTCCTGCTAGGTCTGTTTAGCAAGGTTAGAAGGAACTGAAGTGGACGGCACGCCGCTACCCCTTTTATAGTCCTGCTCTTCAAAATGTTCTGACCCTTATGGCTCTGAAAACAAGAACATGTTCCACTAACTATTGCTATAAGATAGTTCCATCAATCCAAGCTGCACCGCCAGAGTCAGCATGTACAGAGACCACTTGAATACTACAAATTTTCCATCTTGCAATCTCCTGTAGTTTTCTAGTTTATGATTTTTATCTGTTTTAGATAGTAAATTCCTTGGGGCAAGGATTGCATGTACACTTGTCTTCTATGGCCACAAATACTTAAAACAAGTGGCTTTAACAGGACATTGTCACACACAGTGAAGATGTGTTAAAGAACCATAAACAAAAAGCAAAGAAAATTGCATATCAAAGTGAGGTGGTTAATCTAGTGCAGTGTTACATCCGGTCATGTAACATCTTTAATAATTTGGAAGGCTGAACATTAATAAAATTCACTCATGATGGTAATTCAGAAGTGTTCTGAAGACAAAATATAATGGAATCGAAGGACTAGAAATATGGGAAGAAAAACACTGCATCTGTGAAAAAAAATACAAACTAAGACAGTTATATGGCAGTGCCTAAAGCTGTTTAAGAGGGAAGATTGACAGAGTAATTGGCTGTGAGCTTGCAATGAGATCGAGGAAGAAAAAATTTAATGCAATTTTGGGTTACAAATAGAGAGGCTCCAAGTATACAGCTTTGGCATGATCAGACCCAGAAATCTGCCTTCTTTTCACTCTTTTTCACAGCAGAAACAGATAACATGAAGAAAATCCAAAGAAGACTAAGTCATTTACAAGTTCAAGGGATTAATTTATTATGAGAAATTTTTAAAACAAAATATGGCATCCCAATGGAAGGAAGAGAAATTGCAAGGGAATAAAGGCAAAGGAGAAAAACAGTTTTCTGAAATTAAGTTTAAAATTTCACTTTAAGTAGATTAAGCTAAGCGAAATGATGGCTAAAAGATACATTCCTTTTCACAGAGTAAGAGCAAAACATTTGTTCAGAGCTCTGGTTCCTTCCTTCGTAACCATCAATATCTCATTAAAAAATGTTAGAAGGAAAAAGCTAGTGTCCCACTTTGCCTCTCACCTGTGTAGTTGCTAATCCATTGCTAATGTTGAATCCATTGATTGTTATCTGAATTTGTCCACGATTAATCATCTCAATCACAGCTTCTGCAATTGTATTCATAGGAATGACTGGCATACTGAGGGCAGCATTGCTGTCTGCATTGTCTCCACTATCAGGGCACTTCATCTAAAAAAACCATACAAGATTCATCAGTGAGAAAATGCTGTCTTCCATCTATTAAGAGAGTGCACACAAGCAATTTGGAATTCTCACCTTAACGATTTTGACATCAGGGAGACTGTCAAGGAACGCTTTCAAGTCAATGCCATTCAAAACAATCCTGTTATCATAAATATGGCCATTGGACTTGAAATCAATTACTGCTTTTTTCTGTGGAGCAAGAAAAACAAGCTTCAATTTACAACACCTATTGCCAAATTACTGTATTGAATACAAGTTCCCAGAGAAGCGCAAGTCCCCACAACACAGTCATTACTACCAGTTTTCCTTTCTATCACCATCTCCTACATACCTTCAGGTGCGGAAACATATTAGCATGGTCTCCAATAAAGAAAGTGTTTGGCATGTAAGCTAGTTTCTCAGAATACTGCTCAGCCACCTCAACTGGGGAAGTTTCTTGATCTGTGATGATATAATCCATGAATAATGCCCCACTGGTTCCAGGGTATCCCAGCCACATAGCCTATAAAACAAGACAAAAAGCAACAGATTGTAAATCTTAAGGATAGACAAAAATCACACGTGGAACTGTATAACCTGCTCTGTTTCAGCATCTCTCTGCGAACGTTTTGATAAGATTCTCAAACAGCTGAAGCCTGACAAAGTGCAAGAACTGTCTCCAGACTCCCATCATCAGATAAGTAACAATTTTTTAAAGAACTGTACATGGAAGTGGGGTTAGGAGAGAAGGGTGCTATCTCCCTTCTAGGAGAGAAGGGGGATAGCCAGGAGCAGAGAAAGAAAGTGAGGTTAGCCACCTTGTGCGGTAACTGGAGTTCTTCAAGATATGAATCCTGTGGGTGCTCCAGAACAGCTGTTGGTGTGTCCCCACATCATGGATAGGAAACTTTTTAACAATGTTTGTCAGGGCTGCGCAGGCACCAAGGGGCTATCTAGCACTTGCTTTGGCAAGTTATCTTTTGAAGCACATGCAGCTCACCCCCCCCCCCCCCCCCCTCCGTTCCTTCTCTGCCTGGAAGTGCCAAGTGTGACTCTGAAGTAGAGAGGGGAGGAGGGTGGGTAGAGGAGCACCTACAGGGACAGATGTCTTGAAAAATTTCAGTTTCTCCAAGTAGTGTCCCTGTGGATGGCCCACAAGAGATGACTTCCCAAGCCATGTCATCTATTGGCTGGAGGTGACTTCAGAGATATTGGTCTAACGCTGAAAGGACTGAAACTCCAACTGTTGCATCAGATTTAGATGCTAGGTCAATCTCATAGTGTTTGGCAAATGTATGGGTGGATGTCCACGTAGCTACCTTGCATATTTTGGTGACTGTTACATTGTCCAGGAAGGCAGTTGTGGTGGATACGGCTCTTGTAGAATGTGTTCTCATATGCACTGGTGGTGTTACACCAGCTTGCTTATCACAGATATAGATGCAGCTCGAAATCCAATTTGAGTCCTTGAGTTGAGATGGGGCCACCCTCACATCTTTCGGCTGTCGATATGACTAGTCTGTTGATTGATCTAAATGTCTTTGTTCTATCTAGGTCACGGGTCTGCAACCTGCGGCTCTGGAGCTGCATGTGGCTCTTTGGCTGCCCCCTTGCGTCTCTGTGGCCCCCTGCCACCGGGGGCACTGCAGGTGGCGCACTCCTGGCTCTGGGTCTTCCTGCCAATGGGGGATCCTGCAGGAGGTCTGTTCCTGGTTGCACACCCCCCCCCCCCACGGACTCTGGGAGAGTCCACGGACTCTGCAGAAGGTGCCCTGACACAGCGCCCCACACCCTCCACTGGGAGACCACACCCATTGCAGCTCTCAACACTTGCTTATTGAAGCATTTTTTTTTGAAATGGTTCTTATATTTTTGGTTGCTGACCCCTCATCTAGGTAAAAGGTGAGAGGCTGTCGCACGCCAAATGTATGGAGTAGGGCGAATTGGAATGTGGTTTTGGATGGAAAACAGCTAAGTGTATGGGTTGATTGAAATGAAATGAAGATATTTTTGGAATAGTTTTTGGATAAGGTCTCATTGTTGACCCTCTCTTTATGAAATATTGCATATGGAAAGGTTGTCATCAGTGCCGCAAGTTCACTTACGCATTTTGAGTGTGTAATCGCAACCAAAAAGGTCACCTTCACTGACAAGCGAGAGAGAGCATGTTGCCAGTGGCTCTTATGGTGGTTTGGGGATGGTCTTCGTTATTAGGCTGAGGTTCCACCCTAAGGCTATGTCTACACTTGTGAATTTAAATCGACTTTAACTAAGTCGACTTAGTGTGTCTACACTTGAAATTAAAGTCGACTTAAAGGGTAACTTAGAAAGTCGACCTAGAGTGTCCACACTGGACGCCTAGGTCGACTTCTAGGGGCTTAGGGGGACCTAGGGATGGACCATGGGGGGCTCCAGGGAGTCGACTTAAGCCTTAGGTCTACTAGGAAGGCGGTTTAATAAAGTCAACTTAATTAAAATTAAGTCGACTTTATTTTCCTTAAGTCAACTTAAGCAGTCAACTTAAGGAAACCGTAGTGTAGACGCAGGGTAAATTAAGTCGACTTAAGCAAGCTTAAGTCGACTTAATTTACCAGTGTAGACGCAGCCTAAGAGTGGAAAGGCAGACCTCTGGGTATGGGTTTGGTATCCCCATTAGGTAACATTTTACCATTGGATGGGAGAAAATGGGGACCTCACATGCATGGTTATGGAAGGTGGCAATGGATGCAAGGTGCACCTTTATTAAGCTAACTGTGAGACTTGATTTCTTTAAGTGCCAAAAGGAAGGTTACTCATCCCTGTGAATTAGCTGGGAGTTCTTTGAGATGTCTCTCTCAGTGGGTAACCCGTAGATGGTGTCGGCGCATCCGTACGCAGACAGATTGGAGATTTTTTAGCAGTGCTCGTCAGCCACACGCACTCAGAACGGCGGTCTCACGGTGGTTGGCGTGACCTCCCTCAGTTCCTCTCTTACTGGGAGTATCTACTCCAAAGTAAGAGGCGAGGAGGGAAGGCAGTGGGACACCCACAGGGACAGACATCTTGAAGAACTCCAGTTACTGCACAGGATGAGTAAGCTTCCTTTCTCCTTCGAGTAATGTGCCCTCTTGGTGTCCCACAGATGGTGATTCACAAACAGTACCCTTCAAAAGGTAGGAGAGTCTTTGGAGTTGGTGTTACAAATGGATGATAGGACAGAGTGCCCGACAGCTGCATCAGTGCGGGCTGCATGATCTGTTGCATGGTGTTTCACAAAAGTATATGGGGAAGACCACGTGGCCGCCTTGCAGATTTCTGATATGGGGACATTCTTTAGGAAGGCCACAGTGGAGGATATCACTCCATCTAGTGGAATATGTCCTGGTGCTAGAACTTTATATAGTTTGTAACATTCATTATGCACCCTGATAGCCACTTGGGGAGCCTTTCATTTGTTATGGCATTGCCTTTACATCTGTCTGCTATGGCAACAAATAATCTGTTAGTTGATCTGAACAATTTTGTCCTTTGTAGGTAAAAAAGGAGGAGTGCATCACGGGCATTGGAGTGTGGCTTGGGTAAGCATATAGTTAAGTGTATAGGCTGGTTTAGATGAAAGGATGAGGAAATTTTGGGTATGAATGTTGGATGTGGTCACAATGTAACTATCTTTTTGGAAGATTGTAAATGGAGGATCAGCCATCAGAGCTCCCAATTCTCCTATTCTCCTAGCAGGATGTAATTGCGAGTAGGAAGGAGACTTTCATAGATACATGAAGTAGGGAGCAGGTTGCCAGTGGTTTGAAAGGTGGCTTGGCGATTGTCGTTAGGACAACATTTAGGTCCCAAGGCGGGGTAGGTTGTCATATTTTTGGGTACAAGTTTCTTATGCCTAGGAGAAAGTATTTGACCACTGGGCAGGCAAACATGGATGAGTCGTCAAGTCTAGAGTGAAAAGTGCTTATGTGCCAAATGTACCTTAAGGGAGCTGATGGAGAGTCATGTGTCTTTCAGGTGTAATAGCTATTCAATGATGGATCACAAAGAGGCCACAGTCAGTGAGATGATGTTGTTTGTGACCAAGAGGAGAATCTACACCACTCTTGCAGATAAGTGATTCTGGTGAAAAGCTTTCTACTGTTTAATAAAACATTTTGCAAATGTTCTGAGCATCTTAGTTCTTCCTTATGGAGGAATCATGCTGTGAGATGCAATTTGTCTAGGTTGGGAAGAAGAGTCTGATCTCTGTCTTGACAGAGGAGATCATCCCGAAGAGGTAGAGTAGTGGGGGCTCTGATCACATCTGGTTCAGTAATGTGAACCATGCTTGTCTGGGCCAAGCTGGTGCTATTAGAATCACTGTTGCAGCTTCTTGGTGGATTTTCAACAGTTTTCATGATTAGAGAAAAGGGTGGGAAGGCATAGTTCAGTTGACTGTTCCATGAGAGGAGAAAGGCATCTAGAGAGTTCTTTCCCAGCCCTGCATAGAAGCAGAACTGATGGCGTATGTGATTCCAATATACAGTGAAAAGACCTACTGTGGTTCGACTCCATAGGCAGAATAATAGTGTCAGTAGATCTCCATTTATCTCCCATTTGTGCTGTTGGGGAAAGGATCTGCTGAGCCAGTCTACCACTCTGTTTCGTGTGCCCGGTAGGTATTCGGCAGAGACTGTGACCAAGTTGTTTATGCACCAGTGCCAGAGTTTTGTGGCTTGTGCCCAGAGAGAACTGGATTTGGCTCCATCCTGTCTGTTTATGTAATACATGTAAGTAATATTGTCCATTAGAAATATGACATGCTTGTGCGTTATGTATTGTTTGAAGTGGAGGCATGCGTAATGGACAGCGTGGAGTTCCAGAAGGTTTATGTGGAGGATGGACTCTTGAGGTGTCCATTGCCCCGAGTATTCCTCCCAGGTAGGGGCACACCCCAGCTATGCAGGGAGGCATCTGTGGACATTATTATTGAAGGTGGTTCCCACAGAAAGGGAATACCTTTTAGCAGATTTGCTGGGTTTGTCCACCATAGTACAGAGGTTTTTTTATTGTGATTGGTGGAGACACCCTTTTGTATTTCAAGTGTTTGTGTGATTTGTCAACTCTTGTTGACCACAAATGAAGTGGTCTCATGTGAAGTCTTGCGACTCGCACCAGATGAGCTGTGGTAGCCATATGCTCTAATAGCTTTATGCAAGTTAAAGCATCTGTGGTGGGAGATATTGTTATGGTGTTTACTAACTGGGATACTGCCTGGAGTCGTCTTGTTGGTAGACAAGCTCTTCCTACCTGTGCATTCAGGTGAACTCCGATGAAGTCTATTTGCCTTAGTTCTATGGTGGATTTTCTAGGTTTAAGCTTAAACTGAGGTGTTGGAGAAGTCAGCTTGTAAAGGTTATGCCTCAGTGTTTTTTGTCTCTTTGTTTTATTAAGCAGTCGTCCAGATAGGGAAAGACAGTAATTCCCTGTTTTCGCAAGTGAGCTGCTACTACAGCTAGCACATTGGAAAAAACTCTCAGTACTGTGGAGAGCAAAGGGTAGTATGGTGTACTGGTAATGGTCTGTGCCTACAGCAAAATCTGACAAAGTCTATGGGCATGGTGGATAGAAATATGAAAATAGGCATTCTGAAGGTTGAGGGCTGTAAACTAGGCGTCAATTTCTAGAGCAGGTATGATTGTCGTAAGTGTGGTCATACAGAATCTCTGGGGCTTTATGACTGTTTAGTTTTCTGAGATCCAGTATGAGTCTTCAGCCACTGGATTTTTTCTCTGAGAGAAAATATGGTGAGTAGAAGGAGAATTTCCTGCTGAAGCAGATGTTCCTGAGGTGTATACCTGAAGAGAGAGAGGGAAGGTAGATGGGGAAAGGTTTTGCAAATAAATGGGATGGTGTAACCCATCTTGATGACAGCGAGAACCCATATCTCTGAAGTAAGACTTGCCCAAGAGTGGTAGAAAAAGTCTGTTGTTGTAGATGGTGTAGATGGGAGATATTGGATGCTCTAGATTTATGTACTGGCCCTCAACAAAGGCTTCAAAATTATGCCTTGGTGGTGGTGGTGGTTGAGATGTGTTGTCAGATTGATTATTCGGTTGTTGACAACGCTGTGGTTGCTGTCTGCCTCACTGGTGGTGGTCTTGTCTTCTATTCTGGGCTATGAATGGGTACTGATAGTTGTACCTAGAATTATATGATTGATACTGGAAGGAGTGGTGTCTGGTAGCTGGAGTGTAGATGCCAAATGTTCTCAGGGTAGCTCTAGAATCCCTAGAGGTGTACATGGACCTCGTCCGTCTTTTCAGAAAATAATTCTTTTTATCAAATGGCAGGTCTCTGATGGTGGCTTGGGAAGATCAGCGGAATGAAGCCATGGTGTTCTTTGCATGACTATGCCCGTTGCCATGGTACGAGCTGCAGTGTTTGCGATACCCAGGGCTGCTTGGAGAGCCGTTCGTGAGATCAGCTGACCTTTTCTGATTATGGCATGAAACTGTTGTTTCTTTGCTTCTGGAATAAAGTACGTCAGCTTTATATAATTGCCGTGGTCCTAACTGGCTAAAAGGGCAGTATAATTAGCCGCTCTACGTTGCCATGTGGAGGAGATATAAACCTTGCGTCCTAAGAGGTCCATTTTCTTATCCTCCTTGTCATGAGACATGGATTTATTAAAAGGTTGTTTAGATCTGTGGTTTGTTGCCTTGAAAACTAGGGAGTTGGGGGGAGGAGGGGAGAAATGTGTGACTAGATATCCAGAATCCTTTGCTGTGATATATTTTTTGTCTGCCTGCTTACATGTTGGTGGAATAGTGGTGGGGTTTGCCAGATGTTATTTGCAGCATCAAGAAGGCACTGTCCATAGGGAGGGCAATTCTGAAGAAGGATGTTGTGTGTAATATTTTGAGTAATTTATGCTGGGACTCTGTCACCTCTTGTATAGGTATTTCTAATGAGTCTGCAACTCTTTTGAAAAGGTCTGGAAAATATTTAAAGTAATCCGTCGCGGTGGGAGCCGGTGGAATGATAGTTTCATCCAGGGATGATGATGAATTGTGAGTGAGAAGATGTCTCAGGGATCTTGCCCTTCTCAATACTTGTGTCTGTTTCTTGAGGTGGTGCCTCCTCCACCTTTTTCGGTGGTGATTTACATGACCTTGAGGTCGATGGTCTGTTGTGATGGCAGCAGTGTGGTGACCAAGGTTCCCAGCCATGCCAGTAGTGTGTGTAAGGAGATGGGGGTCCATAGTGGGGTGATTGATACCATGGGTACTGGTGAGGGTCACGGTGATAATAATGTCTGTGGTAAGTAGACCATGAGGGGGTTGGTTGTGGAGAGAAAACTGGACCCCCGTCTTCATGTTCATCCTCAGTAAAGAATGGAATTGGTGACATGCTTGCCTCATGTGAATAGATCTAACAGTGCTGAAGAAAGGTGAAACCAGAAAGGAGGCACTGAACCCGTTATCTTGTGGAGTATGGGGATTTTTCTTTTTGGAGTGCTTTTGTGGAATTGTGGCCTCCGTTTCCATCCTTGGTGCCATTGGCTGGTCAGGCACCCAGAGTTACTGCGGTACCAAAGAGTCCGCCGGTTCCGTAGGTTGTGACCACACTACTGCTGGTGCCACAGAGAAGTTTTCTTGCAGTACCGCAAGGGTGGACTGTTTCGGTGCCCCTCTCAATGATGGTGTCGGTGCCGAGGTCATACTCGGCACCTCTGAGTGAGCCAGTGCTGAGGTCACAGAGACCTTATGTGAGATCATTTTGTGGCTGGATTTTTGCTGTTCAGCTGTCAGATCGTTTTTTCTGGTCTTTTGGTCACATATTTGAGGAACCTGAAGCCTCTTTCTTATGGGACTGTTCAGGGGAAGAAATCGGAGTTTTCCTCTTTTTCCATGGGGAATAAGGTGGTGTGAGCTGTCTGAGGCGCCTGTTGAACTGGTCTTTCTTGGCCAAGGTCAGAGGCTAGCTTAAGGGACTTCTCCATTAGGAGGTGTTTAAGGCGGAGATCTCTATCACGCCGTACCTCGGCACTCATATTACAACAGTGAGAGAAATTTTGGGAGATATGTCCTTCTCCGAGGCACTCGATGCACACTGAGTGGCCGTCAGAGGCTGGCAAGACTCACATTGCTTAAAGCCAGGCAAGTCCAGCATGGTTGTGAGCTATAAACAAATTTAAAAACAAAAAACCTAAAGACTACTTAACTAAGTTCTAAGAATAAACTGTGCAAATAACTAACGCTAAGACTAATTTTAGGATAGGAAAAAAGTACAAGCTGAGGGGACTGCTATACCTCTGTCTGTCACCATGAATAGTTAGAGAGGAACCGGGGGAGGTCGTGCTGCGTGCACTACAAAGGGCATCAAACAACCGCCGTGAGACTGCTGCTCTGAGCGCGTGCGGCCGACGAGCACTGCTAAAGAATCTCCAATCTGTCTGTGCACGGATGCACCAATGCCATCTGTGGGACACCACTCAAAGAAGATAGTCCAGTATAGTTGTGATAGATGCCAATAGTAGGCAAGTTTTGTTCTGGATGCCCCAACTGGAGAACCTATGCAAGTCTTTCTAGTAGATGGCTTTCAGCTGTTTAGCAAGATGAACTACAATGCTCTGAATCAGTACAGCACTTCTGGTTGGAACCAACAAGGAATCAAGTTATAAGATGTAGCCTCTTGGGATCTGGGTGAAGCGTGTGACCCTTGTCTTGGGATAAGAGATTCCTTAGAAGTGGGACAGTGAGAGGTGCATTTGTATTAGGCGAGTGTACCATGGCTAACTGGGCCAGACAGGCTATCATTATAATGGTTGCTGCGTCATGCTGCCTGAGTGTCAGTTGGTGCCAATGCAAGTGTTATGGCAACCATGACTGTCGATACCAAAGTCTGTGCGGTTGTTGGGGCTGATGTTGACTTGGGCACCGTAACTAATGACGGTTGTCAGCTGTTTCCCCACTCTGGCATTGAGTACAGAACATGGGGGCCTGCAAAAGGCCTTAAAAACCATTGGCCCTAAAGCGTTGTCTGTGTCTCCAAGGTTATCAATTTTCTGGCCCTGGAGTGTTATTGCTTTGTCTGGTGAGGAGGAAGATGCTAGTAGCTGCAGTGGAATAAGGTCCTCTTTCCTGGTCAGGGTAGCCCCCCATGTGAAGCCATGCTTTGAAGGACTGTAGAGCTCAGTACTGAGTTAACTGTCACTGAATGGGTCACGGCCAAGGCCACTGTCATTGAGGTTGTGTCTGCATTAGCAACATAGTAGAAAAGCCAGGAACCAAGGCCTGTCCCGACTAATGGGCTGTCTTCAATCTTCGAAGTTCAGGAGTTGCTGTCCAAAGACCCAAGTGATGCCAATGCCAAGACTTTCCTGGCACCATAGGGAACTTACCAGCATAATGGCACCAGGGATGAGTGCCACAGAGCCTGAGTGTTGGGTGACCCAGGGCCAGATCTTGGGCTTGCTACAAGGACTAGGGCAATGAGGTGAAGGTTCCTGGGACCCACGCCTGGAGACTGGTGGTGTTCTGTGGACTCTGAAGAACAATGGTGGGAGCCCAACCTCTTGCTGTGCCACTCTGGGGTGTGGGACCTTGTGTCAGGAGACTGGCAGCCCCTCCCTCCCCAGCAGCTCACCCCCCCCACCCACAGTGTCCTCTCCACCCAGCAATTCACACCATCTGCAGCGCCTCTGCCCCCGACACCTCTCTTCTCCCAGCAGCTTGTGCCACCCCCGTCTCCCCGACACCACCTCCTCTTGGCAGCTTGCACTGCGCCTGCCCACTCCCCACAGCTGAGCCAGAAGCCTGCAGCAGCCTTTTACATTTCCTTCCCTGTGCAGCCCCAGCTCCCAGCAAAATTTCAGGGCACAATTGGGAGTTGCCACAGCACAGTGGTTGAAAACTATGCTATAGAGCAATACTCACTTCTTTCCTGTCTACTAAGGATTAACATATCACTTTCACAGCACTCCTAACTTGAACCACAGAAGAGCAAAATGACCCTGTTCTGTAACCGTACTGACCATTGCTCTTAAACTACAAAGTTTTTCAAAGACTGTTTAATTCCTTTACCTGGATAGGTGCAGGTCTGAGTGCAAACAGTTCATTGCGGGCTCCCTTAGTATAGCCGTTCATGTTAATGAGGATGTGTATTCCATCCTGATGGATGCGATCGGCAGCCTTTCCATTACATGGTATCTAAACAAGATAAAGAATTAATAATGTTAGTTCTTTATATCAGTGAAAGGTCAAAAGCACGTTTAGAGGTCAGCAACACACTTGAAATTTAGAAAATTTTAAGCAATGCTGTCTGAGTCAGATTAAATTTACAGTTAGCTCAAACTTTCCCACATCTCTCTCCCCCAAATAAAGATGTTATGAGTGACATTCACATAAGTCTGGGGAAAAAAAAAAATACCCAGAGAGGCAAAGCATGCCCAAGTTTACCTAAGCCTTTCATATGCTAGCAGGACAAAGAGCAAGAGGCATTACATCAATTACAGAACATTTGTTGGTAAGAAAGACGCTTTGAGATTCCCGAACAGTAAGGTCAGAAGGGACCCAACATGATCATCTAGTCTGACTTCCTACATATTGCAGACAACAGAACCTCACCCCATACTCCTGTAACAGACCCCTAACCTCTGGCTGATTACTGAAGCTCTTAGCTCATGGTTCAAAGACTTCAAGTTACAGAGAATCCACCATTTACACTAGTTTAAACCTGCAAGTGACCCATGCACCTTTCCGCAGAGGAAAATAGAAACTTCTCAGGGTCGCTGTCAATCTGACCCAAGAAAAAACTACTTTCCAAACTTAAGTATGGTGATCAGTTAGATCCTGAGCATGCGGGCAAGGCCCTCACCATCCAGACTCCTGGGAAAGATTTCTCTGTAGTAACTCACAGCCCTTCTTATCTTGTGTTTGAGATATTTGCTGTTAACAGTTACAGATCAGCTAGGAGCTGTAGATCAACCATTGTAGCAGTCTCACCATACCATCTACTTCATAAACTTATCAAGCTCAGTCCTGGAAGCCACTTAGGATTTTTGCCCCCACTGCTCCTCTTAGAACAGTGGTCTTCAAACTGGGTGATACCACCCACTAATGGTTGTTTTGTGGTTTTTGGTGGGCGCTACAAAAATGAAGGAAGGAGATAATGGCCATGCTTATCCAGCTGTAATTTATAAAAAGTTTGTATGAATAATGAATACATTTTGTTTGAATGAAATTTGTTTGATATCCTATTTAAAATATCTAAGTTTAAAATTTAAATACACTGAACATTATAATTAATGATTGACAGTACGACAATGAAACAATTAATTTAACTGTGGCAATTTATAAAAAGTAACAAGTTATGTAGGTGGGCGGTAAACTTACTGCAAATGTGGAAATATTGAAAAACTGGGCGTTGATCCAAAAAAGGTTAAAGAGCACTGTCTTAGAAAGCTGTTCCAGGACTTCACTCCTCTGATAGTTAGAAACCTTGACCTAGTTTCAAGCCCAAATTCATTGGCCAGTTTATTTCCATTTGTTCTTCTGTCCACACTGGTACTTAAATAACTCTTTATACCCGAGTATTTAATCATTTGATGTATTTATAGAGAGCAATCGTATCTCCCATCAGCCTTCTTTTGGTTAGGCTACACAAGCCAAGCTTTCATTCTTCTCGTAAGGTAGGTTTTCCATTCCTCAGAGCATCCTGGTCGGCCCCCTCTGCACCTGTTCCAATTTGAATTAATCTTTCCTAAACATGGGAGACAGAACTGCACACAATAGTCTAGATGACATCCCACCAGTGCCTTGTATAATGGTATTAACATTTCCGTCTCCACTAAAAATACCTTGCCTGATGCAACGTAGGACTGGTCCCCCATGTTTAAAAAAGGATTAATTCAAATTGGAACAGGTGCAGAGAAGAGCTACAAGGATGGTCTGTGGAGAGGAAAACCTGCCTTATGAGAGGAGACTCAAGAAGTTTGGCTTGTTTAGCCTAACCAAAAGAAGGTTGAGGGGGGATATGATTGCTCTCTATAAATATACCAGAGGGATTAATATCAGGGAGGGAGAGGAATTATTTGAGTACAGCACCAATGTGGACATCAGAATAAATGGTTATAAACTGTCCATCAAGAAATTTAGGCTTCAAATTAGACGCAGGTTTCTAACCATTAGAGGAGTAAAGTTCTGGAATAGCCTTCCAAGGGGAGTTGTGGGGCAAAAAACATAACTGCTTTCAAAACTGAGCTTGATAAATTTATGGAAGGGATGGTATGATATGATAGCCTATTTTGGAAATTGACTGATTTTTGGATACGGGTGGTGGACAGAAAAGTGGCCTAAGAAGGGAGGGTACATGGGATGGGTTCTGAGTTATCACAGAGAATCGTTTCTTGGGTAACTGGCTGTTGAGACTTGCCCACATGCCCAGGGTTTAACCGATTGCCATATTTGGGGTTGGGAAGGAATTTTCCCCCAGGGCTGATTGGCCTGGGCTCTGGGGGATTTTCACCTTCTTCTGTAGCACAGGGCATTGCTCACCTACCGGTGAATTCTCTGTATCTTAAAGTCCTTAAATCATGATTTAAGGAGGTAAACTCAGTCATAGGTTAGTAGCCTATTGCTGGAGTGGGTGGGTGAGGTTTTGAGGCCTGCATTTTGCAGGAGGTCAGACTAAATAATCGTACTGGTCCCTTCTGACCTTAGAGTCTATGAGTCTATCAGCCTTCTTCATGGCCGTATCCCACTGGTAGATCATAAGAATCCTGTGATTAATCAATATATCCAGGACTTTTTCCTCAGTCACTTACACTTAATATATGCCCATTTTACAGGAAAAGTTCTTGTTAATCCTTAACTGCATTTCATTGCACTCTGCACTATTAAATTTCATCCTATTTCTATTACTCCAGTTTACAAGATCATCCAGATCTTTTATGATTTTTCAGTTCTCCTCGATTCTGGCAATACCACCCAACTTTGCACCACCTGCAAATTTTATCAGAACACTCCCACTTTTTGGTTCAAAAGTCAGTAATAAAAATGATAAACAAGACTGGTCCAAAGACCAATCCCCGAGGAGCTTAACTAGTCATGTCCCTCCAGCCTGACAACTCATCTTTCAGTACGACACACTAATCTCCCCTTGAATCAGATCCTCATCCACCTTTCCATTCTCATATTAATCACCATCTTCTCCAATTTAATGATTTCCCATGTGAAAATTTATCAACTGCCTTATGGAAATCCAGATAGCTTAGATCTACTCTATTTCCTTTGTGTAAAAAATATCAGTTATCTTCTCAAAGGAGAAAAATCAGGTTGGTCTGGCACAACGACTCATCAACAGAATGTGGTCCAATATTAGATTTTATCTCACCCACCTTGTCCTTTTAATAGATTGGGACTAACAAGGCCACAACACTGAATACATCAAACATGTTTTGGTTGTTTTGAGACTGTTGCCTCTACATAGCCACACTTGTGGATGAACCCCCTGCACCACTGAGATTTGTGAACCCTCTTAAAGCTATGCCTCAGAGACCACATGACAAATTTCTTGCAGCACTGAATGTTTGGAGTGGAACTGCTTCAGTTCCTTCTACTAAACTAAAGAGTCCTAGGAAAATAGAAATCATACAAAGCAAGCATGAATGGGAAGAACCACTCCTGAAGGACAGTCTACCTACCTTCTGTTGTCAGGTCCTGGAAGTGAACACTCTGTAGGGTGGGATGTGTGAACTAGAACCCCACAAATACCTTCTCGTATCCTTTCACCAACAGAGAGAGTTGAGAACTTTCTGCAGAATAAGTATCTTCTGGGTCAAGCTGTATTTGTTTGGGCATAGGAATTGTCCTGAGTCAGTCCTGGAGAAACCTTAACTATAGTCTGAGAGGTGTAATGACTATGCAGGCTGCCTAGCAGCTACAGGTAACCCTGTGCCATAGGTCTGAGATCTCCCTCCGATGGTCAAAGTAGCAAGTCTATCCATGGACAAAATAGCTCTGGCAGCTTTGGAATCCAGGATGATCCATATGATTTTGATGTGCTGGATAAGGATTCAAGTGCACTTTTTTGTGCAAAGTCACAGCCCCAGGGAGCAGAAAAGGGCCAGCCAGTCACAAACTGTACTTCAGGATGGAGTGGCTCTTGAGAAGCCAGTTGTCAAGACAGGGAAAGACTATGATTCTATGATTTGTTGCAGCTGGCCACTATGACCAAATACATTTTGGCAAAGACTCGAGGCAGCTGAGACCCCAAAGGGAAGCACTCAGTACTGACAGCTATCATTCCCAAGTGAATCATAAAAAGGTCTACTCAAAAGGGTGCAACACTATATGGAAATAGGCATCCTGAAAGTTGAGGACCATGAACCAGTCTCTGAGATCTAAAGATAGGATTACTGCTGCTATGGTTACTACCTTGTACCTCTGACTCTGGATGAAAACTTCTGAGGTCTTGGGTACCAGGAAGAAACACTTCCTGATAAAGGGAAGGAGAAAAGATGGTTGCTTATCTGTAACTGGTGTTCGAGATATGTGCTCATGTCCATTCATAATATAGTTGTGTGCGCGCCTCCGTGCATGGCCACAGGAACCTTTTTCCCCTTAGTAGTAGCCATAGGCTTGGTGCCCAGCGCTCCCTGGAGTGCTGCACTCATGCCGCATTATATCAGGAGTCACGCTCAGCCCCTTCTCTCCGCTAACTCTGAAAGCAGGGATGGCAGGTGGGCTTGGAATGAACATGAGCACACATCTCGAAGAACGACAGTTACAGGTAAGCAACTGTCTTTTCTTTTTAAAGTGCTGCTCATGTCCTTTCCTAATACAGATGAATCATAAGCCCTACCTGGATGGTGGGAAGGCTTAATGCCTCACAGTCTACAGGACTACTCTCCCGAATGCTGCGTCGTCCTTGACGTGCTGGACGATTGCGTAATGGGAGGTAAAAGCATGAAAGATGGGAGAGACCACAAAACTGTTAAATTAGATAAAGCTGACTGACCGTTACAAAAGTGCAAACAGAGGGCGAGGTAAACTAGCTACAGAGTGGAGGGGGAGATTAACACACACCAAAAGCTCTGGCTAGATAACCACAGAAAGAGAAGGGGGGGTCAGAGAGGCTTTCTGACAATCTCCAAATAATCAGAAGGAAACAGCTAGACCGTAGAAGTGAAAAACCACCACCTCACTGCGATCTTTTGGGCAATAAAAGGAGACTTGTGGGGGGAGGGAATTGGGAGTTATTTGTCTGTTTACTCTGAGGCAAAGGGGCTCTGGGACTGATCACCTCACGAGCACTCCCCATCCGGCCCAGTGGGACGTGGACAGACCAGGTGAAAGAAACCTCGGAAGCCTGGCCAGCTATCGAGAAGATCAGACCAGCCATCTGATAGCCAAAAGAAAGGTAATTAAAGTGACAGGAGTCCAGAGTAGCGACTGGCTCCTAAATGAAAAATAACACCAAAAGTTGAGGTTTTCCCAGCTTTATGCTGAGACTCTTAAGTAAACGAACAAAAGCTGCATCAGCCTTGGGTTTGGAATTGATGTAGGAACTGGGGAAGGTATAGGATTTTGCTTTGGGTATAATTGTGCTAGCATTTCTGTTTCTCCGTGTGTGCTTATAAATGCTCTTATTCTTATCAATTATAATGTTGTGTTAGAGAGAGTGTGTGGTGAAATTATAAGCTGGTGACTAGGGCTGAGACTATATCCTCTGTACAGCCACACCAAAGCGCCCGCCCCCCCAGGGCTTTGAAAACAAGGGTGCACAGGTGAACCTCGTGGGAACCCACTGGATTCCCTTCTTGTGTGAGTGCATAAATAGGCAACCTCTCTGCTTGGTGTCCGTGCTGCTCTAACTCTGCTGCAGGGGGGAGGAAAGTGTGAATGGGGGATAACCGCTGACCAGGTCCGGGACTAAACCCTGTGTGCCACAGTACACAGGTGAACCTCGTTACCAAGTGGGTATGAATGAGATCCCTATACAAAAGCACAAAGAGTCCTGTGTGATTGTGTTTTACATATGTGCTTGTGTTCTTGATTGCATTGGATTATATGTATATTGGGCTCTGTTATACTCTAAGCCATGTGTTTAAAGCCATACTTGATGCAAAACCCTGAATCTGCATTCATGCAATAAGCAGCATTGCACTTTAGAGAGTTTGTGGATATACTGGATGTTTATTGTACTGCTAATCACTGCCTTAACCTGTGTGATTTGTAATCATACTGCCTTAATAAATGTCACATGCATAGTAAATAGACAAAAATCATTGTTAGTGGTGTTCTTTGCCTAGGGGCTTTGGGAGCTTCCCAACATCCACATTTAAAAGGACCGGGTATTTGTTTAGGCACCCTTCCCGCTTGAGGGGATAAAGCTCTAACCGAAAGCTGTCGAGGAGGCCTGCGCCCCAGTTGAATGGGCCGTTACTATCCCTGAGAAAGGACTTTAGCCTGTTCGTAACACAGTTGATACAGCCTGTTATCAGCACGGGATACGTTGTGTAGAAACCAGAAAACCTCTCATCTGGTCAGCCAGTGAGACAAACAGTTGGGAGGACCTGCAAAAGGGTTTAGTGCTGTCAGTATAGAACATGGGGGCATGCCTCAAGTCTAGCATGTGCCACCTGTGTTCCTCCTCAGATTGGTGGGGTTTTGGAAAGAACACCAGCAGAAAAATGTCCTAGTTGCAATGCAAGTACAACACAACCTGAGGGAGGAAGGCCAGGTGAGGTCTGAGTTGGTCCTTGTCCTTAAAGAAGATTGTATAAAGGTGGCCCTGAGGTTAGGGCTTTAAGCTCGGAGACTCTTCTTGCTGAAGTTATTGCTACGACAAACGCCACCTTGAACAACAAGATGAGGAGGGGGCAGGTGACCAGTGGTTCAAAGGGTGGCCCTGCGAGTTGGCCGAGGACCAGGTTTAGGTCCCATGGGGGAACTGGGTCTCGTACTTGGACACAGCCTCTCTAGTCCCTTTAGGAATCTTAAAGCCATTGGGTGGGAGAAAAAGGGCCTCCCTTGCAGAAGCTGTTGAAAAACCAAAACAGCCACAAGGTGAACCCTGATGGAGGCTAGGAACAGACTTTGTTGTTTTAGCAACAGAAGATACTTCAGTACTGCCTGGATAGAGGCTTCAGATGGCATGATGTGTTTAGTTTGGGCCCAGCCTGAGAAATGTTTCCATTTAGAGCTATTTGAAGCCTGAGTGGAAGGCTTCCTACTTCCAAGTACCCCCTGCTGGGCTGGCTCCAAGCAGGCCTGTCCCTCACGGTTTAGCCATGGAGTCTCCATGCCGTGAGGTGTAGGGAAGTAAGGTCCGGGTGAAGATGTTGGAAATCTAGACAGTTCGGTAGCTCCCATAGGGGGCCTATTAATAAAGCCAGTAGAGCGGCAAACCAGCAATGCCGAGGCCATGATGGTGCAATCAAAATAATGTTTGCCGTGTCTCCTTTGATTTTTATAACCACTGTGGAGTAGGGGAATTGGGGGAGGCATACAGTAGGCAACCTGACCATGTCAGCAGGAAGGTGTCGGACAGAGCTCCCACTTCCATGCCCCGGAGGGAGCAAAACTGGTCACATTTCTTGTTCCAGCAGGAAGTGAAAAGATCCACTTGGGGATGACCCCACCGTTGGAAGATCATGGGGGCAATGTCTGGGTGTAGAGACCAGTCATAGAGAGGTAAGAACATCCTGCTGAGGCGATCTGCCTCCGTGTTCCTTAATCCCGGTAAGCGTGAGGCTGTTAGATGAATATGGTGGGTCATAGTGAAGTCCCAGAGTAGGCGGGCTTCTCTGCACAGGGCTGATGACTGGACACCCCACTGTTTGTTTACGTAATACATTATTACGGTGTTATCCAATCAACACATGCACCCCTTTCCCGGTGATCAAATGCAGAAAGACCTTGCAGGCCAACTGAACTGCCCTAAGCTCTTTGATGTTGAAATGAACTCCCCTTCCGTTTGATGACCACAGTCCTTGTGTTCTCACACCTGAACTTAGGTGGGCCCCCCCAGAACCAGGTCTCATGCATCCGAGATGAGTGTCAGTGAAGGTGACTCGTCTACAAAGGGGACTCTCTGGAGGACTACCTTGGGGTTCCTCTGCCAGTCTATCTGGGTTAACGCATCAGTTGGGACAGTGACTACCTTGTCAAGGGGGTGAATAGTTGGGGAGTAGACTGTTGCTAGCCAGGTTTGCAGAGGCCTGACCTGCAGACGTGCTAGTTCTACTACATAAGTGTAGGCTGCCATATGCCTGAGTAATTGCAGGCACTGTCTGGTTGTCATGGTTGAACATTGCCAAAGCCCAATGATTTAGTGTGACATTGTCCTGAAACGGTCTGATGGAAGGAAGGCCCTGCCTTGAGTCAAGTCCAGGGTTGCTCCTATAAAAATCTATAAGTTGTACTGGCTCCAGTTTAGATTTCTCCATGTTTATGTGAAGGCACAGTCTGGTGCAAGTGGTCAAGACTAGAGCAACACTGGATCCGATCTGTTCTCAAGATTTTCCTTTGACAAGACATTGTCTAGGTAGGGGAATATATGGACTCATTTTCGGTGAAGGTAAGCTGCTACAACCGCCATGCATTTCGTGAAAACATGAGGTGCCAACGGCCAAAGGGCAGGGTGGTAAATCGGTAATGCTCCTCTGCCATTATGAAACAGAGAAAACGCATGTGTGCCGGAAGGATAGCTATAGGGAAATAAGAATCCTTCAAACTGAGGGCAGCAAACCAGTCTCCGGGATCCAGGGCAGGAATGATGGATGCCAGAGAAACCATTCAAAATGTCCATCTCATTATGTGTTTGTTGAGGTCATGAAAGTCCAGGATTGATCTGTAGTCTCCATTCAGTTTGGGGACCAGGAAATATTTGGAGTAAACCCCCCTTCCTCTTTCTCCTTCAGAGACTTTTACTACTGCTCCTAAAGCCAGGAGTGATCGTACCTCACTGAGCACCATTTGTTCGGGAAAGTGGTCCCTGAAGAGGGATGGTAGGGTGGGAGGGAGGAGAAAGAAAATTGGCTAGAATAACCTTTCGAGATAGTATTGAGGACCCAATGGTCCAAGGTTATATGTATATATATTCCGGTAAAAAGGGGGCAGGTGGTTTAGAAAAGGACGAGTGGAATCCTGTAGAGAGACGGGTAAGTCACCCTCAAGCGCAGCCTCAAAACGGACTCATGTTATTGGTCATTCATCTTCAGCGACTCTGATGGTGAGAGCCAAAGAGGTATTCGCATTTTGACGGTGTCTCCTCAAGTTTCTACTTCTATCATCACTTTGTCTGTATGGGATACATCTCTGAGACTGGTCCCTTTATTGGGTTTGAGGTTTTGGGGGTGGAGGCCGGAAAAGGTGACGTGCTGTGGCTGGAGTATGTAGACTTAGGAATCTCAAGGTAGCTCTTGGAATCCTTTAGACCATGGAACTTTTCGTCTGTTTTTTCAGAGAAAAGGGCTGGACCTTCAAAAGGTAGGTCCTATATGGTCTGCTGAACCTCCTGACAAAGGCCAGAGGCCTGCAACCAGGAGCAGAGTCACATGCAGACAGCAGAAGCTATGGACCTTCCTGCGGCATCCGCGGAGTCATAAGGTGTTTGTAGCACCACTCTAGCCACTGTTAGTCCCTTATCTAAGATAGTGAGAAAGTCCTGTAATTGTTCCTGTGGAAGAGCTTTGCTGAAACAACTCAGGGAATTCCACAGGTTATAATTCTATCTGCCCAGTAGGGCAGGGGTCAGCAACCTTTGCTGGCCCCTGTGCCAGCCTCGCCCAGGTGCCGGGGGCGGAGCCTAAAGGGGGCAGGACTAGACCAGGTACCCTGCCAGCCAGGGCTTGGGCCGGCATCAGCCGGCGGGCGGCTTCCGGTTCCCACCCCCGGGGGCCGGATCCCGTCCGCAGGGGTGACACAGGGCTGATGGCCCCTGCTGGCTCCACCCCTTTGCTGGACGGCAAGAGGAGAGGGGAGCGGAGCAGATCACATCGCCCCGGCCAGCCCAGAGCCACGCTGCTGCCGGCTGGAGGGGCTGAATGTACTCCTGCTGACAGAAGACATTGTGGAGCAGGGGCCATTGGAAGGGTCCAGGGCCCCAGCATGGCCACTGCGTGGGCCATTGTCCTCGACTCCAGGGGGTTGTCAACCCTGGGAGAATCCTAGGGTCCTGAGAATGTTTGGATCGAGCCCTGTCCTCTGAAGATACGGTGGAGGAGGAAGTGGAATAATGTCTGCGACTATGGTGTTGCATCCCAGGTGCTTTTATAGGTGATCTGTCCCGGGATGACCTACATCATGATGGGCTCCAGTGATCTATGCCTCGGTGTCGTCTAGACCAGGGGTTCCCAACCCATGACCCATGCGGCTTTTTAAAATGTCCCAAGCTCAGCTGCCTGGCTGCTGGCTGGGCCACAGCCACCCAGTTGCGGTGCGCAGCCAGGAGCCCTGCTGTGGCCGCTCGCCTCCCATCCGGTCCCAGCTAGGGCTCCAGCCGCTGCAGGCGGGGCCACGGGTTGGTGCAGGTGGAGGGCATGCTGGGGGGGAGAGGCGGGCTGGCATGGCTGTGGGGTGCATTGGCACTAGTGGTAGCTGCTAGCAGCACGACATAACTGGGGGAGGAGGGGCGCCACAGGCTGGCACGGCCACAGTGGGGAGGCGGGAGCTGGGGGGCCACACCCCAGCCCTGTTCATGGGCCTTCAGCCCCCCTCGCCCACTACCTCTCAATTTCCTTTTTTTAAATTTTTTTTTTTAAAAATTTGGTTCGAGGGCCACAAATATAATTTTTAGAACCCTGAAGGGCCACTAGTCTAATTAAATTTTTTATTTAAAATTGTTTAATTAGTTTTAATTAAAAATAAATGTGAAGTTAATTTAATTCTAATGTAAATTTAAATAAATAGACTGGTGGCCCCTCAGGGTTCTAAAAATTATATTTGTGGCCCTTGAGCCAAAAAGGTTGGGAACCACTGGTCTAGATGATTGCTGGTCCGGTGTACTAGACCGAGAAGAATAACTTCTTGGTACTGAGAGCTGTTATTCTGCAGAGGGAATCTTTCACCAACCAGTTAAGCCATGGTTGCTTAATATTGTTTAAAATAGCATACAGCAGCCTTACTACACACAAGAATCAAACTCAATATGTTAAGCCACTGTTACAAATCAGTTTAATTAATTTAGTCTACTTGCAGGACTATCATTTTAATACACAACCAGCCACCAATTGTCACACACAAATTCCACACAATGCCTTCTAGAACTATAAACAAGGAGTCCTGTGGCACATTTAAAGACTAACATTTATTTATCGCATGAGCTTTCGTGGGAGAAAATCCAAGTTGGTCAGAAGCCTTGTTTGTTTTGCTAACCTAGACTAACAGCTACCCCTCTGGAACTTCTAGAACTATAGAATTCTTGACATAGTACCATTTAGGAATCCTGAAAATCACTTCTGCCACTCCCTAGGAGCATAATCTGTGTTCCAAGAAATTCCCTGTGGCCAAGATACTCAACAGATCCCCGTTTCTGAGAAACATGCAAATGCAAAACATGAAAAGCTCACCTGAGAGAGGTCAATGAAATGATTTGCTTCAGCCATCACCTTTACACGAAAGTTCGTGCCATCATCAGGACTGAGGGCATAACAGAACACCTAGGATACAGCAGCACACGTTAGTATAAGTACCGGAAATTCAGCCTAGTAACTAGAATTTCGTAAATCCTACATGTTCTCATTCAAAAGAGAGAATTGTTTGGGACTAGGTTTAATTTTATAGCACACATACAAAGTAACTGGCTAATTTTTATATACTTCCAATATGAAAAGTCCTAAATAAGGGTCACAAAAATGCACATAAACAATTTAAGAGTTTGTTAGAAGCGTGACAATCTCATGACTGGTCTCACTTTTGGACCGGAAGTACACACAACCCATTTTTCCTTTATTGAGTCTCCAGCCAAACAGTAGATAGCTCTGGAGGGAGCAGCATCCAAATCTCCAGTTAGATCTATGAAAAAGATCCAATGGCAAAAGCAAAGGTTGATAAGGTATGCAAACAAATTTTAATCTTCAGTAAATCTAATGTTTACTGGCCACTGATTCAAACAGTCAACTGGCCTGAATTTGATTAGTTTAGAGCAGTGGTTTTCAAACTTTTTTCCATGGGACCCAGTTGAAAAAAATCATTTATGCCCAGATCCAAAAATTACATCTTTGAGCAATGGATTCCAGTCTTGAAGCGGTAGCAGAATGGGGCGCCATGATCCAGTACCTGAGGGTCTGCGACCCAGTACTGGGTCTCGACCCATAGTTTGAAAGACACTGGGTTAGAGAATAAGGTACTGACTTTTGCTGAAATGGCGGATTCAAGTTGTTTGGTGCTTATTTTTTCAGTGGTAGATAGTGAAACATCCTCACTCCAAAACGAGTTAGGATGTCTCTCTGCCCCATTCTGCTTAGAAGCCTACATAGGTATTTACTGACATTCTGCTACCAATCTTGTTTGTATCAGATTTATTTTTTAATGATGTCTAAAAATTTCCAAACATTCTTTAAGTAGTCCTGTCATGAAAATGACAGGGTGTCAGTCTTCAGTTTGCTATTCTTTCATTTCTGGGTTAAGCAAAGTAGCAATGCATTTTGTGTTTCTTTATCAGGAAGATAATGTATCAGACATTACAAGTGTCACTAAAAGAGAAAGCAAGTTGGGGAACAAGTTTCCAAAGTATATATGGAAGTACAGGTTAATTAAGGCCTCATCTCCCCTTAGACTCTTTGATCAAAGTCAACTTTTTGTGCCAAAACAGTGGTCGTGTACTGCAATCCAATTCCCCACTCAGTCAACCCAGTTCTCCTGATTTTGCAACAAAGTTGATGAGAGGCATAGAGCTTTTTGTGCTAAACTTTTAGGACCAAAGCATCAGGGCAGACACTATACTTGGTTATGTCTCAGTAAACAGCCTCCAGGAAGTGTCTCACAATGACAATCTCAACTGCTCTGGCCAACAGTTGGAATGTTACTACCCTGCAGCCATCTGCCACTCCCTCTTTAGAGTCCCAGGAATTTCTAAAACTCCACTTCCTGCTTGGTCAGTGGGGACAGATCACATCTCATCCTCCCAGATGACCATGGTGGCCCCATGCACTAAATGCTCTCCTGCTTGGAGAGCACTGGAGCATCTGGATCTGACTGGCATTTGGGGAGAGGCAGCTGTGCAGCACCAGCTCTGTTCCAGCCGAAAGAGCTTTGTTCGATATGATCAACTTTTTCATTTAATGGTGGAGAAGGGCTAAAAACGGGACATGGTGCACTACCATATGAAAACCAAGGAGCTGCAGCAAGGGTACCAAAAAGCTAGGAAGTCAAACCATTGTTCTAGGTGCTGAACCGAAGTCCTGATGCTTCTATAAGAAGGTAGGTACCAATGTGTAGGTACCAATGACTTAGGGAAGGGTAGGAGAGATGTCCTGGAAGCAAAATTTAGGCTACTAGGAAAGAGATTGAGATCCAGGACCTCTATGGTGGCATTCTCAGAAATGCTCCCAGTTCCACGCGCAGGGCCAGGTAGGCAGGCAGAGATTCAGAGTCTCAATGCGTGGATGAGACGATGGTGTAGAGAGGAGGGGTTTACGTTCATTAGGAACTGGGGAAACTTTTGGGATGGGGGGAGCCTATACAGGAGGGATGGGCTCCACCTAAACCAAAAGGGAACCAGACTGCTGGCGCTAAACATTAAAAAGGTGGTAGAGCAGTTTTTAAACTAGAGGATGGGGGAAAGCCGACTGCTGCAGAGGGAGCAGGTGGATCGGACACAGACTTCTCTTAAGGGAGAGTCTGATGAGAGGGAATCTCCAGGTTATAGTTATAGTTATAGTCAGGAACAGAGGACAGAAAAGGATGGTGAGGGGGCCGGATCCGATGATAAACAGACACATGACCAAGAATCTGGCACATTAAAAAAGGGCAGACAAATAAACAGGGACAAGTTTTTAAAGTGCTTATACACAAATGCTAGAAGTCTACATAATAAAATGGGTGAACTAGAGTGCCTAGTGGTAAAGGAGAATATTGATATAATAGGCATCACAGAAACCTGGTGGACAGAGAGCAATCAGTGGGACACAATCATTCCGGGGTACAAAATATATCGGAAGGACAGAACAGGTCGTACGGGAGGAGGAGTGGCACTATACGTGAAAGAAAATGTAGATTCAAATGAAGTAAAAATCATAAGCGAATCCACTTGTTCCATAGAATCGCTATGGATAGAAATCTCATGCTTCCATGACAATATAACATTAGGGATCTACTATCGGCCACCTGACCAGGATAGTAAGAGCGATGATGAAATGCTAAGGGAAATTAGGGAGGTTATCAAATTTAAAAACCCAATAATGGTGGGGGATTTCAACTATCCCCATATTGACTGGGAACATTTCACTTCAGGACATATTGCAGAGATAAAATTTCTCGATACTTTGAATGACTGCTTCATGGAGCAGCTGGTATGGGAACCCACAAGGGGAGAGGCAACTCTAGATTTAATCCTGAGTGGAGCGCAGGAGCTGGTCCGAGAGGTAACTGTAGCAGGACCGCTTGGAACTAGTGACCCTAATACAATAGCATTCACCATCCCTGTGGGGGAAAGAACACCTCAACAGCCCAACACTGTGGCATTTAATTTCAAAAGGGGGAACTATACAAAAATGAGGGGGATAGTTAAACAAAAGCTAAAAGGTAGAGTGACTAAAGTGAAATCTCTGAAAACTGCATGGGCGCTTTTTAAAGACACCATAATAGAGGCCCAACTTCACTGTATACCCCAAATTAAGAAACACTGTAAAAAAACCAAAAAAGAGCCACCATGGCTCACCAACCATGTAAAAGAAGCACTGAGAGGTAAAAAGACTTCCTTTAAAAAGTGGAAGTCAAATCCTAGTGAGGCAAACAGAAAGGTGCACAAACAGTGCCAGCTTAACTGCAAGAGTGTAATAAGAAGAGCCAAAGAGGAGTTGAAGAACGGCTAGCCAAAAACTCCAAAGGTAATAACAAATTGTTTTTTAAGTATATCAGAAGCAGGAAGCCTGCCAAACAATCAGTCGGGCCCCTTGATGATGATAATACAAAAGGAGCGCTTAAAGATGATAGAGTCATCGCAGAGAAACTAAATGGATTCTTTGCTTCGGTTTTTACGGCTGAAGATGTTAGTGAGATTCCCAAACCTGAGCCGGCTTTTGTAGGTGACAGATCTGAGGAACTGTCACAGATTGAAGTGTCACTAGAGGAAGTTTTGGAATTAATTGATAAACTCAACATTAACAAGTCACCGGGACCAGATGGCATTCACCCAAGAGTTCTGAAAGAACTCAAATGTGAAGTCGCGGAACTGTTAACTAAGATTTGTAACCTGTCCCTTAAAATGGCTTCGGTACCCAAAGACTGGAAGTCGGCTAATGTAACGCCAATATTTAAAAAGGGCCCTAGAGGGGATCCCAGCAATTACAGACCGGTAAGTCTAACGTCGGTACCGGGCAAATTAGTTGAAACAATAGTTAAGAATAAAATTGTCAGTCACATAGAAAAACATAAACTGTTGAGCAATAGCCAACATGGTTTCTGTAAGGGGAAATCGTGTCTTACTAATCTATTAGAGTTCTTTGAAGGGGTTAACAAACATGTGGACAGGGGGGATCCAGTGGACATAGTGTACTTAGATTTCCAGAAAGCATTTGACAAGGTCCCTCACCAAAGGCTGTTATGTAAGTTAAGTTGTCATGGGATAAAAGGGAAGGTCCTTTCATGGATTGAGAACTGGTTAAAAGACAGGGAACAAAGGGTAGGAGTAAATGGTAAATTCTCAGATTGGAAAAGGGTAGCTAGTGGTGTTCCCCAAGGGTCGGTCCTAGGACCAGTCCTATTCAATTTATTCATAAATGATCTGGAGAAAGGGGTAAATAGTGAGGTGGCTAAGTTTGCAGACGATACTAAACTACTCAAGATAGTCAAGACCAAAGCAGATTGTGAAGAACTTCAAAAAGATCTCACAAAACTAAGTGATTGGGCATCCAAATGGCAAATGAAATTTAATGTGGATAAGTGTAAAGTAATGCACATTGGAAAAAATAACCCCAACTATACCTATAATATGATGGGGGCTAATTTGGCTACAACGAGTCAAGAAAAAGATCTTGGAGTCATTGTGGATAGTTCTCTGAAGATGTCCATACAGTGTGCGGAGGCGGTCAAAAAAGCAAACAGGATGTTAGGGATCATTAAAAAGGGGATAGAAAATAAGACTGCAAATGTATTATTGCCCTTATATAAATCCATGGTACGCCCACATCTCGAATACTGTGTACAGATGTGATCTCCTCATCTCAAAAAAGATATTCTAGCACTAGAAAAGGTTCAGAAAAGGGCAACTAAAATGATTAGGGGTTTGGAGAGTGCCTCATATGAGGAACGATTGAAAAGGCTGGGCCTCTTCAGCTTGGAAAAGAGGAGACTGAGGGGGGACATGATAGAAGTATATAAAATTATGACTGATGTGGAAAAAGTGGACAAGGAAAAGTTGTTTAAATACTCCCATAATACAAGAACCAGGGGTCACCAAATGAAACTGATAGGTAGCAGGTTCAAAACAAATAAAAGGAAGTTCTTCTTCACACAACGCACAGTCAACTTGTGGAACTCCTTACCTGAGGAGGTTGTGAAGGCTGGGACTATAACAATATTTAAAAGGGAACTGGATAAGTTCATGGTGGCTAAGTCCATAAATGGCTATTAGCCAGAAAGGGGTTAAGAATGGTGTCCCTAGCCTCTGTTTATCAGAGGATGGAGACGGATGGCAGGAGAGTGATCACTTGATCATTGCCTGTTAGGTTCACTCCCTCTGGGGCACCTGGGCACTGGCCACTGTCGGTAGACAGATACTGGGCTAGATGGACCTCTGGTCTGACCCAGTACGGCCTTTCTTATGTTCTTATGAAAGCCATCTTAAGTAGCAACCTTACCTCCACCTAGGGTTACCAGACATCCGGCAAAAGGAGGACATGTCCTACGTCCTCCGTCTGGCAGGCATTTTAAAAATACGTGATTTTGTCCAGTTTTTTACTTATGATTAAAATTTCGGGTTTTTTATATGAAGCTACCGTATATGCTCACGTATAAGCCAAAAATTTTAGGGTCCAAAATATGCCTGATGTGCGCTAATCCACAGATCACAGCCAAAACCGGGGCGGAACGCTGCGCTCTGCCCAGGGGCCCAGCAAAGCGGCAAACTTGGGCACAATGCTTGTTCCGCCCTGTCCTGCTGCAGCCAGGCTGGGGAGTTTCAAACCTCCCGCTCTGAGCATTCTCAAACAGCGCGTGCTCAGGGCGGCAGGGGCCTGGCCCAGGAGCGGCTCTGCCGGCCACCGCTGCAGCTCCAGACCTCCGGCCAGGTAAGGGGGGCTGGAAAGGGACCACAGGATCATGGAAGGGGCTGCAGGGGCGGGCAGAGGAGCAGGGAACGGGCAGATATTAATACTACATTTTCTTCATGTCCCCTTTTTCATACTTCCCTGTCCTCCCTTTCCATGCTTTGGTATTTGGTAACCCTACCTCCACCGCCAAGAAATCGGTGGATATCTACATGGACTCAGGGGCGACAGGCACTGGTCTGAACCCTGACAAAGTAGTTATGCATGAGGAGGTCAAGTTGGAATGATGGGGTGCGGGCTGGGTCATCTGCTGACATGGGGAGCCAGCACCTCTTCTCAAACGCGGAGCCAGTCCCCACCCTCCAGCTCTGGCATGCAGGATGCAGGAGAGGGGAGCTCTGATAAGTAATTTTTGAACAATGCTCATACACTTAGATGCAAAGATCAGAAGGGACCGGTATGATCATCTAGTCTGACTTCCTGCACAATGCAGATCACAAAACCTCACCCACTCTTGCAATAAGCCTCTAACCAATGACTGAGTTATTGAAGTCCTCAAATCATGATTTTAAGATACAAAGAATCCACCAGCAAGTAAGCCATTCCCCATGATACAGAGGAAGGCGAAAAACCCCCAGAGCCCAGGCCAATCTGTCCCGGGGGAAAATTCCTTCCTGACCCCAAAAATGGCAATCAGTTAAGCCCTGAGCATGTGGGCAAGACTCACCAGCCAGTCACCCAAGAAACAATTCTCTGTAATAACTCAGAACCCACCCCATGTACCCTCCCTTTTTAGGCCACTGGGATATTTACCACAAGTAGTCAAAGATCAGTCAATTACTGATAATTAATAAAAGAGACCCAATGTCTTACGGGTAAGTAGGTATTTAAAAACAGCAAAGATCTATGAAATCTGCTGCGATAACTGATGTCTGAGTCCAAAAAAAAAAAAATGGGAGGAAAGTATTGCAGGTTCAACAGACCACTCAGTTAAGTGTGTACACACACAAATTATATATCCTGTATCAATATCTATCTATATCTTGTGGACTCCCAAGGGGCACTGATGCCTTCTTAAATATGAGCATTCATATGAGCTCCCCAACTTAAAAGAGACATCAGTAATGGTTGCCTTGGGTGTTGGTGTGAGGGACCCCACTCAAACTTTGTCTGGCTTTGTCCACCGAAGTCCAAAACCTTGGATAGAATTGTCACTTTGGAATTGATGCTTCCCCTCTCTAGAGAGTAGATGCACAGAAGGCTTGTCTGCGGACAATGGAAATGGAGCCTGGTAAATGGCATCACATATACATGAGGCAGGACAGGCACAATATTACTGAAGTCTAGGGCCTAGGGTGACCTGGTTTGTGATAGTACCCATTGTGACACTGCCTGAAAGCAACACTACAGAAACCCCATATTCATCCTGGTATGTCCTGTACAAAGCATGCTTTGTGAAGTATTTCAACAGTCTTGATCTGCCAAACATCAATATACTGTTGGACTGTATGCTACTAGTGTATGTGAAACTACGAAATACTGCTGTATGTGTTACTAGAACATGCTATGAGATGGGATACTCCAATCCAGCTTTTCAGGTACAACAAAGGAGTAACCGGATATGCTGATGGACCATTAAGTGAAGTCTGCTCTCTCAATATCCATGCCTAGAGATTTCACTGAGAAAGCACATATACAATGAGATACTGTTTGTCCAATGGGGTCAAGCCCCTAACATCGAATGCATGTACCTTTCCAGCAAACTAGAGGAAGCTATAAAAGGAGTGACATCACTCAGCTTCACTTCCCACCCCCACAGCTCATCACTTGAAGACAAAGGACTTTTGAAGGTGGAAATGGAAGCCCCAGGCAAGGAAGGTAGTCCTAGCCTGCATGTATAGAACTGCTTGTACTGATTAACAGGGACATCTAGTCGTTCACAACGTTCTAGAGAAGGAAGCAGGTGAAACAGGGAAAAGGATGGACCCATTTTCCCATCCAAGCTGCCACCACTGACACTTTTGGTCTTGACTGAAGAGGAAGGTCCTGCAAGGGATGAAGGTATTTCTGAAAGTCAGACACTTTCATACTGAAAGCTGCAAATCATGTGACTTCTCTTAGGGAAGTAATTACTTATGCCAATGTAACCATGCAGAATTTTTGGATGAATATACTTAGTCAGCATAGGTCAAGGATGGACCCTGCCTTCAACCCTCATTCTTTTAGAAGACTACATATGGGGAGTAGAACACTTTTCCCTAACCTTGAGGTGGAATTTTTTCTATGGCTCCATGGTGAAGAAGGGAGTTCACATCTTGACTGAGAATTTCTTCATGAGATTGATTCTTGAAAAGGGAACCAGGAAGGGAGGTTATAAGTAAGAAATGATAGAAACTTGATCAGATAGCTGCAATTAAGGGTTTTCAATATTCCTCTGTTGGTTGCTAGGGCCCTCCAGTTGCAGGCAAATTGGGTAATGTGACTCCAAAAAAATTGAAGGTGGGAGAAAAGATGTGGCAGCAACAAAAGAATGTGGGTCTAAACCTTACCAGCAGCAATTTTTCAATTGAAGGTTAAAGTGAGGTGTGGAAATGAATACTACAGGGCTGCATGTCTGGGCTGTGCACACCCTATCGTTTATCGAGGGAATGCTGGTGGCACTGGCAGTAAAAGAGGGCTGAGGGAGTGGTCTTGCTCTGTATTCCTGTCTGTGATGCTCTCACTCAGGGGCAGCGATATAGATGCCCAGAGAGCAAAGAACCATTCAAGTACTTAAGGAAGTGGAGAGACTCATCCATTGTCTCACTGTTTTGTTTTGTTTTTTTAAAAACGGAAAAAAAGTACTAAGGTGCCAGAACTCAGTCCAGCAGGAAAGGAGCGGAGCAGAGCGGCAGGGTGCGTGTGTGACAGACAGCAAGCAGGGAAAGACAACCCGCTCCTTTCTCCTGCTGACCCTGCCCCCCCCCCAGCTCACCAGCAGGACCCGCAAGGGACAGGAGCAGTAAGATCCCCATCTTCAAGTATCTGACGAAGTGGGATTTTCTCCCACAAAAACTCATACAATAAATGAACTTGTTAGTCTTTAAAAGTGCCACCGGACTCCTTGTTTGTTTTGCTGGACTCGACTAACACGGTTACCCCTTTGGAACTTGGCATTATAAAATACTTGTAAATTGCTGCATGCATTAATCTTTGTACTAATATCTGTATTAGGTTTTGCTTTATAACTGTTAAAATGCCTTCTCTGGACATGTGAACCCAGGCAGGAGGAGTGGTCCCCCCATCAATCAAGCAGGACTATCAAAATAAAGTAGGCCATGATGAAACAACATGAGATGTAAAGACTGGCTTAGAATCATAGAATAATAGGGTTGGAAGGGACCTCATGAGGTCATCTAGTCCAACCCCCAATAATAGGCTTGTTGGCCCTCTTACACCCTTGAAGGTACTATGTGCAAGAAAGCTTATCCAACAGCTTGAATTCTGGAAGGAGAAAATATAAATTGCAGACATGAAAATTTTTCATCTCTTTACTGTTTGGACTCTCTAGGAAACAAAAGCAAAGATCCACAAGGTAAACCTGAGTTAACCCTAAAAATTATTTAGTGCTGACAGATTACTACATTTGGAACCACAGATTAAACTCATTTGAACAAATGTTGCCTGCTTTAACCTGTAAGTAACTCTTTCTTACTTAATAAATCTTTAGTTTATTATAGGATTGGTTGCAAAGAGGGCCGGATTATGGCAGGGGCTTAAGCCCCAGGCCCTGGCCAAAAAGGAGGCCCCAGGCTCCAGCCCCTAAAACGCCTGCGTTAATCCAGCCCAGCTCAGCGCCACCCGGGGGTGGGGCCAGCTGGCTGACAGCACAGCATTCCAGGGCCTATGGCCCTGGGGAGCTGCATTGGAGGTCCACACACCATGCGCCGGCCAACCCCTCCGCATCCTGTCAGGAGATTCGCCAGAGTGGGAGCACCCTCTGGTCCCATCCCCCCAGCAATGGGGGGGTCCCGCAGTCCGGATAATCCAGCACTGGCTGCAAGCATCAAGTTTGGTGTGAGATCGAGGGCACACATTGACCTGGGGTAAGTGACTTGTCTCTTAAGAACAGGAGCAATCTGAATGTTGTGTGATCTTTGGTGTAAGTAGCCATTTATCACCAAGTCCAGCTTGCCTAGGTGGCAAGATAGACTGGAAAGCCCAAGGGTACGGTCTATGACTCCATGGTAGGACTGTTAGGGAACTTCAGGAGTTCGTATTTGTTACTAGGTGGATGAAATCTTAAAGAAAAAAGAAGCTGTTTGGAATGTCTGCTCTGAGGTTGGCACTGGCAGTAACCAGACACTCCAGACAGAGAGGAGTCATTTGGTATCATTGCAGCGGTTTTGGGGCAGGGCTGGATTAACATCCTTGTGGGCCCAGGGCTATAAGATTTTGTGGGGCCCCGGCTGGCCATTGGCCAGCCCGGGGGCAGGACAGTGGGGTGTCTGGCACCCAGGGGGGCATACTTGCATTGACCTCACCACTGAATCAGCAGCAGCACAGCTTGGGAGAGATTTGTGGGCCCATGGCCAAGTCCCACTTTCCCCCATCCCTCTGAAAACAGCAGCACCTGCAGGGTCTGGGAGAGTCTGTGGGCCCACGGCCACTCTCACATTGCTGTGGGAGCAGCCGTAACAGGCTCTTCCCCGCTCCCTCTCTTTACCCAGGTCAAGTTTGGACGACACCCTGGCTGTCTGAGAGCTGTGACAGCCTGGTCAGTGGGCGCCTGCTCTCACATTCTCCCCCCAGCCTCCCCTCCAGTCCCTTCCCCCCCCCCCCCCATCTGCTTCTGCTCCAGCTTCCTTCCCCCAGCCTCCTAATCGTCCTGTCCCCTGATTCGCCTGCATCGCCACGCCTCGCCTCCCGCCCCACACTGCCCCCTGCATCCCCTCGAACCCAGACCCCTCCCCAGCCCCCCTCTAGCCTCCTTACACTTCTGGCTCCCACAAGTCAAGCTGGAGCAGGCTGTATCCCCAGCCCTCCAAAGAAGGCAGTTAGCTGCTTCCAGGGGTGAGGGAAATCACTGTCAACTCAGCTGGGAACAGCCTGGAGCCAATCAATCTCCATGCAGCTGTGCAGGGGTGGGGACACTACCTGGAGCAGGGGGTAGTTAGGAAGGTCTCTCCTAATTCCTCCAACCAGTGCCTCCCTGGGAGCAGGGACAGCTGGCCAGGGTTGGATTTTTGGGGGCCCCTCCCTTAATCAGGGGCTCTGGGCTCCAGTCGCTATAGTCCCTGCATTAATTCAGCCCTATTTTGGGTTCTGCAGCCTAGGTCCCTCAGTGGCCACTTATACCCCTGAAGAGGTAGGTGCAAGAACAGAACACTCTCCCCATGGGTGAGCAAAGCAGCACTTGGCCTTCTCTGTGATGGGAATGTGCCATACAGTTTTGGGGCGCCAGAGGGGCGCTAGACACCCTGCAATCCAAACTGGGGTCCTGAACTACTGCAAGGTGTATTTGCAGCTTGGATGCCTCCCACTGAAGGAGTTCCTGGAACTGTCTGAAACGAGACGGACCTTAAAGATGGTGTAAGCCACCGTATCTGGGAAAAATAATGAAATTAATCCTGGAACTGTCAAATCTGGGTTAGCTTTGAATAATAATGGGGCTCATATACCACTCCCCGATGCCTAGGGTAGGGAATCCCAAGAGCTGCATTAATGCCAGTACAAGGGATCAACTTGACAGAGAACATTGCGACGCACCAGGGACCACCGTTCTCTAGAGAAGTCGTGTCCACTCAGAAGATGGAACACAGATCTCAGACAGTCCGGTGGCAGAAGCCCTATTTGGTAAGGTAGAGAATAGAGTGCTTCTGACTCAGGGGGAAAAAAAAAAAACAGGTCCTGGACTATGCTTAAAGTGTGACAGGAGACCAGCTCTGCTTCCTCGGACGAGCTTCTTCCTACAGAGAAACTGCCTAAAAAAGATGGAACCATGAGCAGAAATGAATGAGGACAGGAGAGAGCAAAATGTCTTATGGAGAGACATAAGTCTGACGAACCCTAGGGTGAAGGATGAGCTCATTGGTGAAGTTGTCAAATCTGCTGCTTCCCTAATCACTGTGGATGCCAAACCCCCCTAGGGCCACGATGGTACTGGCACCAAATTCAATCTGGACATCAAAGGGAGTATTGGTGGAAGTTTATCCTGCATTTGAGATGCTAGATGCCTCTTTGCACCACTTTCTCTTACCAAGTTTCACTTGAGCTGAAATCTTTAGCACCCATGCATGAGAGCTCTCCTGACTTCAAAGGCATCAGGGAGGAAACCTTTTTTCTTTAGGGTAGGTTCAGAGGGAAGTTTGTTTCTATATTTGTGAATGCCCCCTACACTCATGAGAAACCTCCTTAGTCTTAGAAGTCTGTCTCTGTCTCTAGATATATATATATATATATATATATAGCTAAGTCCTAGCTTCAGACCCCCAAAGTTCAGGAGGAGAACGAGCAAGAAATGCTGTACTTGGATGAGATGTGAACCTAGCCTAGGTTGTAGAGGCAGCACTGGTGTTTGTTGCTCAGATAACCCAGGAAGGACAGTGCAGTGGGCATGCTGTCTTGAAAGAAATTCATAAAAATATTCAATAAATACTAAGAAGCTTTATTTAGAGTACTGTGTCCAGTTTTAGGCAATCACTACAGGAAGGATGGGTACAAATTGGAGTGAGTCTAGCAGAGAGCAACAAAAATGATTAGGGGACTGGAGCACATGACTCACAAGGAGCACCTGAGAGGACTAGGCTTGTTTAGCCTGCAAAAGGGAAGGGTGGGGGGGATTTGATAGCAGCCTTCATCTACCTGAAGGGAAGTTAGAGGGAGTATGGAACTAGGCTGTTCTCAGTGGTGGCAGATGACAGAACTAAGAGCAATGGGGGAAGTCCAAGTTGGATATAAGGAAAATATTTTTCATTAGTAGGGTGGTGAAATACTGGAATAGATTACCTAGGGAAGTGGGGGAGTCTCTGTTCTTAAGAGGTCTTTTTTAAGACCTGACTTGATAAAGCCCTGCTTGGGATGATTTAGCTGGGGTTGGTCCTGCTTTGTGCAGGGGATTGGACTAGATGATCTCCTGAAGTGTGACGGGGACAGGCAGCAGAAATTCAGACACCATTCAGTAGCATTACTGAGTATCCTGATCCTGTTGAAACAGGTCTACCAAACAAATGAGAAAGCACGAAGAGATGTGAAATATTAAATGAGAAAGATTGTGCTAGAAGGTATCTTGGGAAACACCATAATGTCAGCCACTTACTTTCTCCTGCCCTTCCCACAGGCATCTCTAGTTAAGCATGGGATGAGTTTCCACGTTTCCCTACTACTTTATAAATGGCAAGAGGAGCTGCTACTGGAATATCTCCACTGCCAAAAGGTGACACAACCAGCTTTCATCAAAGAGGAAGTAACCTCAGACCCTTAACATAACCATGCGCTTTACCTCCCCCTCAGTTATCCTATAAACCATTATTAGCCATATTTAAAACTTCAACAAGCTATGTTCTCTTACCTCAAATTTGTCAGGGTTATGCATTCCTGGGATTGATTGCATTAGGTGGGAAGTTGGATGATTTCCGAAATCAGAGCTCACATAGCCAACACGAAGCCGGCCTTCACTAGCCTTCAAGTCCTTCGGATGCTCATACGGTGGCTTGTGAAGGACATTGATCTGGCAATCAAACAGACAAGATTTTGAAACAAGTTAAACAAAATCTGAAGTACCAAGAGCACAGACAATAGACGATCTTCAGATATACATGTAGAGTTATTCTTCCTTCACATTTGAAGGTATGTCTATGCTGCGGGCTCCATGGCAATCAATGTAGTGGGAAATCAAATTGAGCAGGTCGTGTAGACCCACTCAAATGATCCCAGATAGCCTCTCTGGTCAACACTGATAATCCACTTCCCCAAAAGGAGTACGGCTGTATCGACGGAAGGGTGTCTCCCATCAATGCAGTGCCATGAAGACGCTGTAGTATGTCATCCTAAGTACATCAATGGGAGAGTTGCAAGCTACGTTATGTAGCCTGTTTATCTCCCGTTGACAGCTGGGTAGACTAGGCCTAAGTTTCTATGCAGCTGCAACATTGTTTCAATTTCAAATCATGCATGTTTAACTTAAAATGGGCAAAATCCCACAAGCCACACTGAAAGAGGTCAATCACAATTGGTCAAGTAAGGAAGCCCTAGAGTCAACTCAATGACATTACTTTTTATCACCCAATAATAATCAGATATGGTTTTCAATCAATTCCCAAACTTCAGGAAGAGGGTTGCATACTGTGTTGCTCATGCAGGCCTAGCTCTGTGTTATACAAATTTGAGTCCAAGTGGAGGTCAGGGTGAGTGTAAAGCTTGGTCTACACCCTCTATTTAAAGAAGGAAGCTATATGTTAAAATTGGATCAAAAGATTAGTGCTGGTGCTCTTGTTCCCTTAGTACACTAAACTGGTGCATAGAGGTTGATAAACATTGAATGCCGTGAACTGGCAACATTATTAGGCAATGAAGAGAGCAGATTATGTTAATCTAAGCAAAAAGATCAGTTCATGAAATCTAATGAGTCCTATCACATGGCCCATGGTCAGGGTAGGTCAGTGTGAAGATGGGGCAAGATCAGATACTGAGGGAACACAGGATCCTAGAGACAAGGTGGGTGAAGTAATGTCTTTTATTGAGCCAACTTCTGTTGGTGAGAGAGAAAACCTATCCTGGTATATACACAGCTAAAACACCACAGAGTACACAAGAATTCTCTCCGGTTGTGGCAGGAGGTAGGAACCGTCAGAATAAGAGGTACTGGAGCTCATCGTTGCTGATGGCTGTTAAATCTAACTGACCTCTTCCTAGTTTTGTGCACTTTGGTACTTTGAAGAGACCTATTCAGTTTCAACAGGGTGGTAAATCTGAAGCCTGAGAAAGACTGATACTTATCTTCAAAGTGTCTGATGAACTGGGGTTTTATCCCACGAAAGCTCATGCAATAAATAAATCTGTTAGTCTTTAAAAGCATCACAGGACTCTGTTTTTCTGCAATAGACTAACACAGCTCCCACTTTGGAACTTGTTACTTACCTAGTAACTGCTGTTCTTCAAGATGTGTTATTCATGTCTGTTCCTAATTAAATGTGTGCACGCCCCATGCACCGGAGCCAGAGGTTTTTCTCTAACACCCCTTGCATCAGTGCATGCTGTCAACCTGCTCCTTCTCAGTTCCTTCTTGCCAGAACTCCAACTAAGGGACGACTGGTGGGTGGTGCTCATGTCCATTTAACACATCTCAAATAACAGTTATGAGGTAAGTAACTGCACTTGGAGTACTTGCTCATGTCCGTTCCCAATTAGGTGACTCACCAGCAGCATCCCTGGAGGCAGGCAGTAATTGGTGGACATGACGCTTGCAGTACTGCTTTGAAAAAGTCAATATTGTCCGTAGCTTGCTATGACATAGTGGGATGCAAAGACGTGTACTGATTACCAGGTAATGGCCCTGCAGATGTCCTGTATTGGGACAAGTGCCTGGGAGGCTGCTGAGGACACTTGGGCCCTTGTCAAGTGGGCCATTAAGGATGTGGGAGGCACAACCCATACCTGTTCATAACAAAAATCAAATACAAGCTGTGATCCACTTCATGATTTGCTGGGATGGCACCAGCAGCCCTTGCATCAGATCGGCAGTTGCAATGAAGAGCTGCATAGAAGAGTTTGGTCCTCTCAATGTAAAAACCTAATATCAAGGGTATGCAGATGTCTCTCCACTGAAGAGGTGAGGTTTTGGACAGAAGACCAGCAGGAAGATGTCCTCATAGAGACAAAAGTACAAGAACAACTTCAGCTAAAGGGTCAGAGGCAGGAGTAGTTAAGCCTTGTCCTTATAGAAGATAGGGATGTTCTGAGGGTAACACTAATCTACAAGACTCACCATGCTGATGTAATGGCCACCAGGAATGTGACCTTCCAGGGCAGGTGCATGGGGGAATATGAGGCCCAATGAACCTGGAGAGGATCAGCTTGAGATCCCAAGAGTAGTCAGGTCCCATGTCAGTGAGAAGACCCTTTCCAAGTCCTTGAGGAATCTGGGCATCATCTTGTGAGAAAAGATTGTTTTACCATGAACAGGACAATGAAAGACTGATATGGAAGCTAGAGGGACCCTCAATAGATAAGAAAGCCAATTCCTCCAAATTCCAATGAAGCAGCTAGTCCAAGATCATTTGGACCAGGGTCTTCATTGGGGAGGAACCACGATTAGTTACCCAGCAGATAAAAGGTCTCCATTTGGCCTAGTATGAGATTCTGCTCAATGGCTTTCTACTTTCTAATACAATATGCTGAATTTGGGCTAAGCAGACTTGCTCCTCCTGGCTCAGCCATGGAGCATTCATGCCACCAGATGCAAGCAGGCAAGGTTCGGGTGAAGCCGGTGACCCTGATCCTGGGACAAAAGATCTGGCCACGACAGGAACATCCACAGGTGGGTCGCTGAGAGCTCAAGCAGCATGTTGAGCCAATATTGACAAGACCACACTGGGGCCAACAGGATGACCTTCACTGTATCCCTCTTCACCTTTACGAGCACACTGTGGACGATCAGTATTGGCCAGGAAGGCATACATGAGATTCCCTGACCAAGGTAAGAGAAAGGCATTGATCAATGAGCCATTGACCAGCCCTTGTCAAGAGCAGAACTGACTGCATTTCCTGTTCTCTCTGGTGGCAAAAATATCCACTTGGAGATTGCCCCACCTCTGGAAGATGTGATCAGCCACCTCTGGGTGTAGAGACCACTCATAGTGAGAGCAAAAGGTTCTGCTGAGGCAGCCTGCTAAAGTGTTGGTCACTGAGAGATGCCATGCCCCCAAGTGTATGTTATGATTCACACAGCAGTCCCACAGACATATGACCTTCTGACAGTGCTGGGGACCAGGCCCTATTGTGCCTGAAGATATAGTATGCTAAGGCTGTGTTATCCACAAGCACATGCACTACCTTGTTTGAGAACTGCAGCAGGAACACCATGCAGACCAGATAAATCACTGAGTTCCCCCAATGTTGATGTGCAACTCTAGTTCCTTTGCAGTCAGTTGCCCTGACTCTTGAAGGGGCCAAAGTGAACTCCCCATCCTAGGTCCGCAGCAACCAAGACTAGCAATAACGTCAGTTGTAGGGCCTCAAAGGGTATTCCTGAGAGAATTTGTTGCAATGCTGTCCATCACGCCAGGGAGGTAAGCATACATGGAAGCACAGAGTACTCAGTCCATGTGATGCCTAGCTAGGGAATACACCGATGCCATACATATTTGGAAGAGTCTGAGATGCAGTCTGGCATGTTGCACCATGTGACCCAGCAGGCTGAGGCATACTTTTGAGGTGGTGAGAGGATGGACTGAAATTTGGATTATAATTTCTGAGATTGCCAAGAACCTTCCCCCAGTAGGAGTACCCAGGCCTTGTTGAGTCCAAAATTGCCCCCAATAAATTCTTTTGGACTGCAGTGAGCATTGAATTTAGTGCTTGGGAGGTGGTTTACACCACCAGTTCTCAACTACTGTGTGAGGACACATTAATGGATTCGACTTGTGGGGGGTAGGCTGGCTTGTCCTGTATGGTCACGATACACCACCACCTGCAAAAGGCTGAGAAACACTGATTTGGACAATCACAATGCTGCCCTGGACTTTGACCTGCCCTTGATGAGCCAGTCATCCAGATAAGGAAAGCTCTGCACTCTTCTATGTTGGAGAACGGCGAACACCACTGCCATGCACTTGACAAATACTCATGGTGCAGATGAAAGCCAAAGGAGAACACTGTGAAATGATAATGGTGATCTTCTACAATGAACCATAGGAACCAACTGTGCCCTGAGAAGATCGAGATGTGAAAATAGACATCGTTTAAGTCGAGGGTAGTGTACCAGTGGCCTAGACCCAGTGAAGGCACAATGGTGGCTAAGGAGACCATCCAGAACTTCAACCTGTTGAGGTACCTATTGAGGCCTCAAGTCTAGAATAGGCCTCAACCCTCCCTTTGCTTTCAGAATAAGGAAGTAGATGGAGTAAAATCCTCTTTCCCCTCAGTTCTTGAGGGACCTCCTCCATTGCGCACTTTTAAGAGTGCTTGCATCTCCTGAACGAGAAGTTGCTTGTGAGAGGAGTCCCTGAAGACGGATGGGGAAAGAGGGTGGGAGCAACAAGAACTCGAGGGGGCATCCAGCAGCTACTGTGGCGAATACCCAGCAGTCTGGTGTTATAGTAGCCCAGACCAGGAAGAAAGGGGCTAGGAGAGAAGAAAACAACAGGGAAGCAGGACCCTGGTTTAGAACTGCCAGGTCACCCTTGGGCTCACCTCCAGAAAGGTCTGTTTTCCATCTTGATGGTGGTAGCAGCTTGAATTTGGCTAAGCCAGTGGATGACAAGTGGCCCTAGTACTTCTTGTAAGCCCCATTCCTTTTTCTGTAGGACTCACTGCAGGGTTGATCTGCAAACTGCTGCAGCTGTTGGGACCTGAAATGCCTCCTGGTTAATGTCCATGGGTGTATAGGCCAAGGGGCCGGAGAGCCACTCAAGTCCTTCATGCCATGCAGGCTGGAGTCACTCTCTACTCAGCAAAGAGTGATGTACCATCAAAGTGAAAGTCCAAGATAGACTGCTAGATTTCCTACAGACTGCCCAATCACTGCAACCATGACGCCTTCCTAATCATAGAATAATAGGGATGGAAGAGACCTCATGAGGTCATCTAGTCCAACCCCCTGCTAAAAAGCAGGACCACTCCCACTAAATCACCCCAGCCAGGGTTTTGTCGAACCGGGCCTTAAAAATCTCCAAAGATGGAGATTCTACCACCTCCCTAGATAGCCCATTCCAATGCTTCACCACCCTCCTAGTGAGAAAGCTTTTCCTAATATCCAGCCTTGACCTCCCCAGCTGTAATTTGAAACCATTACTCCTTGTTCTGTCCTCTGTCACCCTCGAGAACAGCCTAGCTCCCTCCTCTTTGGAGCACCTCTTCAAGTACTTGAAGGTTGCTATCAAATCTCCCCTCAGTCTTCTCTTCTGTAGACTAAAGAAGCCTAATTCCTTCAGTCTCTCCTCATAAGTCATGTGCCCCAGCCCCCTAATCATTTCCATTGCCCTCCGCCTGAATCTTTCTAATTTGTCCACATCCTTTCTGTAGTGGGGAGCCCAAAACTGGACACAGTATTCCAGGTGCGGCCTGACCAGTGTCGAATAGAGGGGAATTATCACATCCCTCGATCTACTGGCAATACTCCTACTGATGCAGCCTAATATGCCATTGGCCTTTTTGGCAACAAGGGCACACTGTTGGCTCATATTCATCTTCCCATCCACCATAACCCCCAGGTCCTTTTCTACAGCGCTGCTACTTAGCCGATCGGTCCCCAGCCTGTAGCAGTGCATGGGGTTTTTCTATCCTAAGTGCAGGACTTTGCACTTGTCTTTGTTGAACCTCATGAGGTTTCTTTCGGCCCACTGCTCCAGTTTGTCCAAGTCTCCCTGGATCCTGTCCCTGCCCTCCAGAGTATCTACCATTCCCCCCAGCTTGGTGTCATCCAAGAACTTATTAAGCACACAGTCTATTCCATCATCAAGATCAATGAAGATGTTGAACAGAACTGGCCCCAGGACCGACCCCTGGGGCACTCCACTCATTACCGGTTGCCAACTAGACATTGACCCATTGATTCCTACCCGCTGAGCCCGTTGATCTAGCCAGTTTTCTATCCACCTTACGGTCCACTCACCCAACCCATACTTCCTTAACTTGCTGACGAGAATGCTGTGGGAAACCATATCAAAAGCTTTGCTAAAGTCAAGGTATACTACGTCGACGGCATTTCCCGCATCCACAAATCCAGTCATCTCATCATAGAAGGAAATCAGGTTGGTCAGGCACGATTTGCCCTTAGTGAATCCATGTTGACTGCTCCTGATCACTCTATTTTCCTCCAAGTGTTTCAGGATGGATTCTTTGAGGACCTGCTCCATGATTTTCCCAGAGATTGAGGTGAGGCTGACCGGTCTGCAGTTCCCCGGATCCTCCTACAGCCAACGTCACAGTCCCGGCTGCAGAGTCTGCTGCCTTTGAGGCCACTTGCAGGGATGGATGGCCTGGGCTACTCTTTTCACCAATGGCCTTAAATTCTTCTCCGGGGGCTACAATAGGAAGTCCACAAGCCTTTCCAGCAACTGCCAGATATTAAAAATGGTATCTGCCCGACAGTACTTCTTGGTTAGATACGTGCAGTTTTAGGCTCACAGTAGAATAAACTGCGTGTCCAAACAAATCCAATATTTTTGCCTCTATTTTTCAGTGCGGAGCTCACTTGGCCCTGCCTGTCCCTCTTGCTGGCCACCATGATCACCAGTGATCCCAGGAAGGATGGGTGTACAAGTATTCAAACCCTTTAGCCGGCACATAGTATTTCCTTTCCGCCCTTTTGGATGTGTGGAGCAAGGTGGCTAGCATTTGCCTCAGCATGTTGGCGACTTTCACCACCTCTTCATGAAAAGAAAGGGCTACTCAGAGAGGAGCTGCTGATTCCAGGATGCCAGAAAGCTCATCCACAGGTTCATTCAGTTCCTCTATTTTGAGGTCCAGGTTGGAGACGGGTTCCTGCCACTAAACAGGCCTGTGGGACTCCTGGGGAAGAGGAGAGGGGGGAATGATACCCTCACAGCTTCCAGTACTGCCATGGTCTGGGCCACCATCCCACAGGCTTTACCCCCATCAGTGGCATTGCAGGAATGTCTGGTGCCAGGGCCAAGAATCGTCCCAACTGTCAAACCACATCCTTGCTCTCTGACATCAAGGGGCTGCTGTCTGAAGACCGGGGCGGTGCTGCCTGGGAATATCTCTTGGCACCCTACTGAGTGTGCTAGTGTTCCAGCACCAGGAATCAGTTCAGGGAGCCTGAGCATGAAGCATCCCGGGACTGGCTCTTGTCTTTAGGCTTTTTGTAAGTACTAAGGGACCAGGGTCAGGGTTTCCGGAACCCGCACTGGTTGTCTGGAGACTGGTGGCATTCTGGGGTCCAGTACTGTGCTCTACCAAGGAGTGCCGGAAATCCTGAGACAGACGGTGGGAGCCTGAACATTTCGCGGCATTGCTGTGCAGGTCTCAGTGTGGGTTTGCCCCTCGACAGACTGCTCGCTGGTTTTGTCATTGAGTCCCGGTACAGAGGTCAGCTCTCCCTAGCGCCTGATGATACCTGCATCGCCAATTCTCTCATTTCTTGAAAGGCCTCCAGAGTCAAGAGCACTCTCAGGTGGCATGGCCCTTTACTGCTACTTGGGAGTTTGTGGCAGGCCTGGTACAGGGCAACAGCGAGTGAGCCTTCAGGGGTTGTGGAGTTTGGTAGACCGATCTCCTGCACTATTCTTTTCAACCAGTGAGCAACCTCATTTGGTGCACGTCTTTTTTGGCCTCTCCTCTAGCACTAGAGATGGTGATCTGTGCTGTGAAGAAAGTGGTCCTGGAGGAGCACTGCATGCCAAGGCTGCGGTGCTCAGTGCCAAGTCTGAACAGCCTGACTCCGATGCAGCGTGACTGCTGACATCATTAGCATGGCCTTGAGCTGAACGTCATGGCCCTTTTTTATTTATGAGTGAAAGCTTTTGTAAATTTGACACCTCTCTCAGAAGTGAGCCTTCCTGAGACCCGTCAGGCAGCACTGAGGTGGGTTGTTCTCTGGCACAGGATTCCTAAACAAAGCACAGGGCTTAAACCACAGGGAATGGGGCATGCCCTGATCCTGGGTCACTATCGACAAACTCTACAACTACTTGTAAGGATTTACTACAGACACTTATAAACAAAGACAACGACTAAGCTTGAAAAGACTTGCAAAAGCAAGTGAAGTTCTAGCACCATCATGATGATAGTAAGAAGGAACGGAGAGGGAAGAGGGGCCAGCAGTCCCTCTATGCAGGCACTTCTGCGTGCCGCTGTAGTAGATGTTGAAGCCAGCCCTACCAGCACCTCTAGGGGAAAAATATCCAGCAACACTGCACATGGCACGCACATACCTAACAGGGAATGGACGTGCACAAGCACTCAGAGAAGGACCACTGTTTTAAAATCAGCATTATGTATCTGAATCCTAACTCACCCTTGCACCAACCAATTTTTCATTAGATATAATGAAGTATATGGGAAGTCTTCAAACACCTTACCTTATCCAAACACAGATTTCCATGTCTCTCTGCAATAGCCTTCCTGAAGCTGTGAGAAAGGGGGTACAGCATACTGTGATGAGGGTGGACAGAAGGCAGTCGATTCTTCTCCAGCTGATCAGCTACAATGCTGACCAACTTTTTCATTCTTTCATCATAATCTGTCCAGTCACAGACAATCTAGAAGGACAAACAGAACCACCAGGGGTCCCCCAATGAAATTAATAGGCAACATATTTAAAAGCAACTCAAGGAAATTTTTCACACAATGCAGTCAATTTGTGGAACTCACTGCCAGAGGATGCTGTGAAGGCTACAACTACAAACTGGTTCAAAAATGAAAAAGATAAATTCATGGGAAAAGGTCCATCAATGGTTATTTGCCAAAAAGGTCAGGGGTGCAACTCCATAGCTCTGGGTGTCCCTAAGTTGCTGACTACCAGAATCTGGGACTGGATGACAAGGGATGAATCATGTGATAACTAACCTGGTCTGTTCTGAAGCATCAGTATTGGCCGCTGTCAGAAGCAAGGATAGTGGGCCACTGGCCTGACCCACCATTGACCTTTCTCAAAGAAAATTAACCACTGGTAGAACACCTTGAACAACTCCACTTGACCCATGTCAAAGCTCTGGGAAGTTCTGTTTTCATGGGACTGTAAAATTTTTTCCATTCCATCAGATACACTAATCAAGTACCTTTTTAAATAGCCAGTACAGCTAACTTGCCTTTCAAATCACTTATGAGCCAAGCTCTGTTCTGTAAGAGAAAATAGCTCCCATACTCTTATTTTCTAATTCAACTATGACTTATTTCAGTTCTTTTTAAAATATATAGAAAGTATCATCTCAAGAGAATCACAGTAGCTGCTCACCTGCAGGCAGTGGGCCAAGTTGCAATAAGCATCTGGGAAATCAGGTTTCAGTTTCAGAGCAGTGCGATACGAAGCAATGGCTTCTGGTATGTTCCCTGAATCCTGCAAAAGAAGAGAATAAATCAGCAAGCAAAAGCAGATCCAGGAACGAGTTTACCAAATGTATCCCCATGCTATAAGGAAAAAAAAACGAGCCATGGACATAGCTGTACCTTGTGAATAGAAGCCAAGTTACTGTGGGCATCAGCAAAAGCAGGGTTTATCTGGATGGCGCGGGTGTAACATTGTAACGCCCCCTGAACATCCTGCATCTCCTTTAAAGTATTTCCCATATTGGAATAAGCATCTGCAAATGTGGGGCTGATTCTAAAATATAAAAAAAACCACACAGCACACTATAAGTTATCCACTGTACATGCTGTGTCTCCTCTAAGAAATCCCATCCAGATTGGTATTCAGTTACTGGTTTGCATAACAGCTGTAAACCATTTTCTAGAAAACTCCCATGACCATCCTTTGCAAAATTCAAATTCTTACCTAATAGCCTCTTTGTAATGCATCAAAGCTTCCTGTAACTTTCCTTGCTGCTGCAGGACACTTGCTAAATTTGAATGGGCAGCAGCAAACTCTGGAAAGACCTGTAGGAAACGAAAGAAAGTTAGCTTGCTCCTCAAGCCCACCACATTATAAAAACAGTTGTCTACAGTTACGCTCGGGGGTGGGGATGGGGGGGACACCACTTCTACTTCTTTATTAAGAACAGTGAGCCACCACTACTATGTTCCCAGCTTTTTGTCCATACCCTACCCTCCTTCTTATAGCTAAATGTACCTCAAGAGCTTTTCGGTACAGGCGAACAGCCTCCTCAATGTTTCCTTGTTCCCGCTTGATGTTTGCCAAGTTATTAAGGGAGTCTGCATGTGTGGGACACAGACGAAGAGCTGTATTGTAACATTCTTCTGCTTCAGCAACCTTAGAAACAAATGTAACTGTGTTCAAGAAGTACTGAACAAAATAAACACAAGGAAATTGTTGATTGACACATTTCGTGACAACACCGCATAATGAGAAAGTCATCACTACCAATTTCTCCTACAAGTTTACAAGCAAAGCACTAAAGGCTACCTCCCACCTGAAAAAGATCATTTTCATTCAAGGCCTTGAAACAAGCATCAGTGGAACCTCTTAAATATAGCAGACTGCAAGAAAACAGAAGTCAGAAATGCTCCTTACACTGCCTTTCTCCTTTAGAGCATTGGCCAGATTACAATAGGCATCAGGGAAGTGTGGCTGCAGCTCAATAGCACGTCTGTAGGTATCTATTGCCAGATCTATCAGTCCTTGCTCATAATATACGCAGGCCAGGTTGCCATGCACAACTGCATGATTCGGACTCAGACTCAGGGCTCGAAGATAGGCTGCTACAGCTCTGTAACGAGAGGTGTGATTAATGTTCACATGGCCTACATAAGATGACAGCAGAAAGCTATTTTATATTCAGCTTAGTCATAAGGGTAAACTACATAGAAGAGAAAATAGGATTTGTCTCTTTTGCTGTTTTGAGGTCAAGGCATGAAAATCTCATCTACCCTGCAGAAGTAAGGACAACTGGAGAACAAGGATATGACATTACAGAAATTAAAAGTGAAACCCAAATGAGGAGACAAACGATTTATTTCAAGCTGTTTAAAACAATACTTTGCTTGCTTTTTTTGTTACATTATTTACTTAACACACTTGGGAGAATAAGCAAGGAGTCCTGTGGCACTTTTAAAGACTAACAAATTTATTTATCGCATGAACATCAGTTAAGAGCTTCCAAACCATGTTGCAGTAATCAGCAAATCCACATCCCTCCTCTCCCCACCCCCCTCAAAAAAGACTTAAAAGCCCACAATATTTCAGAGTAGACAAGAAAACAAAACAACTCTCAGGTCTCCCTTATGTACCAAACTAAAGGAGGGTCGATTTCCCCCTTCCCTACCTTTGCAAGTTACCTATAAAGAAAAAATATATAAATGTAAATGTATTTCTACTAAGTTAAGAGAAATCAATTTTTTATACGAGCATCTCTAAAAGAAAGTGTTTACATACAGAGACATTTAATTCCTGAAAACAAGGTGCATGAGGGTTAATGGACAAACTAAGTAACTTCTAGAAGTGGTCTAAGATGCTGCACATCTACATACAGAGAAGGCTTTCCCAGGCCACTATCTTCACTGTCCAAATCCCTCCGCAAACCCCCTTCTGTAAAACCAAGGGGACTGTCCTTAATATACAAGGCCCATATAATAATTGTTCCATAATATGCTTTTCCCTAAGCAACCTGGAATTCTTCTGGTTCTCATCCCTGTTCCTTCCCCAATGTCCAATCCCTACTGTTTTGTTACTTTCCCTTTTGTTAAATACCTCAAATCAAAATTAGACTTGAGTTCTTCAGGACAGAGACCTTGTGATTAGTCTACAGTGGGCAGCTCCTAACACATTTAGCTGCTACAGAATATTATTTCTTTCCTTAATTAGTCCCTGATCCAGGAGTTTCATCTTTTGCACACAACTATATTTAATCTCTTAAGGGCTATGTTTTACTTTTGCAGCAATGCTACCTCAGCATGTTTTTGACAGCATAGTGTGATGAAGTCATACCCAAGGGCTACAAAAGGGGACTTGAAGGCAAGTATGTCCAGCACTAGAATACTAAAGACCCTTTTCCCTGCAGGAAGAAGATGAGGTTACTGCAGGTTAATTGGAAAAACCTGAGGCCAGTCATAGGCTACTTCTATGAAAACCTCACTTCTGCTAAAGAGAAATGGGGAGAGACACACGAGTTACTGGAAGGCTTGTAGCAGGAGGTGGAGAGACTTCCCTAGAACAGGAGAAAGCATTTCTCTGCAGGTGTGGAGCAGAAAAAGGAACCAGCCTAGGGTCAGGATTGAGACCGTTCCGACACCACACCAACAACTCCAGTGAAAAGCCAAGGACAGGTACTGCCTGGAGTCTGGGCATCAGACTTAAGTCACTGCCTCATGGGATGGAGGGACATTCCACCGGCCCCAATCAAGGCCCACCTTGAACACTCTAGCCAAGAGACATTGAGGGGGAAGCAAAGGACTCATCCAGGGTGGGGCAGATTTACCTCAGGCCTGTCCCACCAGGGGAGACAACAGTACTCCTGGCAAAGCTGAGAGGGAGCTTTGCCACAGTAGACAAGCTCAGGTCTCTTCATCAGACAACTTTAGAGTCTGTTTCCAATAGAACCCTTCTGCATTATTTACTTTATTTTACATTTCTCTGCATTGTATATGAATAATCTAAATCCATTTGGGATGAAATAAGAGTGCCTTTTGCTTGCAGTTACTCTTATTTTAGCAGCCAAAAGGAGTAGAAGATCTTGCTTTAAACATCCTAGCCTGACCTTTACACCAAGTTTTTCTGTCAAAATATATCAACTTAAGACAACTAAGTGAGTATATGGTAAAGCATTCAATCTCATATTATTGCTCATCTTTCCATTACTCCGCCTTCTTATCTCCAACCTATTTGTAATTCCTTGCTCTGTTATGTCTAGTTTAGATTGTAAACACCTACTTAAAAAAAACATTTTTACTTGTATGAAGATCATGATTCCTAGAAAATACACTAATTTAATAAGTAGTGCATCAAATCACCAAAACTTAATCACCAGATCAGATATCTTTAAGAAATGTTCTATTTAACCACAAGTTACTGAACTAGATATAGGAGTTACTGTATCAACTTCTATAATCTGCACTGTGTAAGTGGTCAAAATAGAACATAGTAGGTCTTTTAGGCCACCTATGAAATCCAAGAGCTAAAAATTATGGAGTAAAATTTGAGATTTATGGGTTCAGATTAACAATATCACAAAACTAACATGAGAAGGCAGAACAATGAAGATATTCATGTTATGTGTTGCAACAGTCAAAAGTACCATAACGTATTTGCTAAGGAAGATAAAAACATATAGATCAAAGATTCGCAGATGAAATATAGTGCTCCAAGTAGAAAAATATGGAAAGAACAGCAGTATCGTTAGGAGGATTAGAAGGTCTGGAATTAAGTTGATATAAAAAGTATATCAAACAAAATGGTACAGAAGACCAAGTAGACCAGAAATAAAAGGTATTCATAAAACAAGAAGGCTAAAATCAACTAAGCTATCATTGTATGTGTTCTTCCTTGGTCTTACAGTACACTGCATTAAAACATTAGCTCAAATTATTAACCTGAAATGCTTAAAACTGGAGATGACCAGTAAGGAGCATAGAAGCCATTAAAAATAAGTGGTGTGTCTAGTCTGGTTTTCTGAGAGAGATTTCTGTAGGAGAGTCTTCAGAGAAAGTTACAAGAACCAATGCAGTATCATAGAATAATAGGATAGAAGGGACCTCACGAGGTCATCTAGTCCAACCCTCTGCTAAAAAGCAGGACCACTAGCAGTTATGAAAAACAGTCCCCATACACTAGTCCAGGGGTAGGCAACCCCCAGCACACATGCCAACAGTGGCACACGAGCCCATTCGGAGCGGCACTCAGCATCCTCTGTGGCTCCACAGAAATTGCCACTCCTGCCACCAAAACATACTCCAAGTGGCTTCTTTCAGGGGCAGCTACAGTGTGGAGGTCCCTGCCATACCATGGAAAGAAGCCACCCAGAGCGGCTCCTCTCTGTGGCGTACCGCCACCAAAAGAAGTGACTCCAGGTAACAGGCGATAGGGGTCCCCAGGCACACTGCTGAGAGAAGCCCCTCCAGGTGGCTTCTTTCCATGAATGGGCTGTCAGCACCAGCTGAGGGTCGAGGAGGATGGGCCAGCACAGGGGTTGGCAAAGGTTGCCACCCCCTGCACTAGCCCCATTAGAGGTTGCCTTATGCCGTGAAACACACGAGTTTGTATTTTTAAAAACAGCAGCAAACCCCTCCCCATTAAAATCCTTACTTTTTTAACTTGATGTTCATTACCCACATCAGTTTTCAAAACTTTTCAAATTCTAAGCTCATAGTTTTAACAGTATCCAGCAGCAGAGAGAACTGTGCATTTCCTTTTATCAGTTTTAAGTCTGCTGGTTAAAGTTAATTGATTTTCTTCAACTCTGTTATCAAAATAAATAGCAGTATCTAGAGATCGTGTTATTTTGAGTCTTTTTAGTCTTCACAGAGAAGCTTCTCTAAGCCTTTTAATCACTTATCTCCAGCTTCTGAACATCCTCTATTTTTAATCATACTATTTTTGAAATAAGATGTCCACAGCAATGCTATACTCCAGATGCTGGCATACATTTGAACTTCATAATGTATCTTCAGAAACATCTTAACACCATTTTCTTTTTTGATAACCACTGCACTGTGAGCTGTCCACAAAGATTGACAAGTCAGTTGTTTCTAGTTTTTACATTAAATTTAGAGCCCAATAAAGTATGAATATGGACAGTTCAAATTATCCCTCCTTAAGTACATTACCTTTTACTGACAGTGAATTTCATCTGCCACCACATTGCCCACTCATTAATTGCTCAGTCTTCTATGGTTTTGATTAACCTAAATAACTTATGTCCTCAAAGGTCATCTACCATTTCAACTGTGACTCTTCAAAATGACCACTTCTATGGATCCACACTCAAGGAAAAACGTTTAGCCTCAGCAGCTGAACTTAGACGTTTCCAGGAATCATTAGCACCTTGCTTATCTGTTCACACATCTAATCAGAAGACAAAGTGCAGAAACCACTCCCTAATCCCTCAATTCCTTCAGCATGAAGAATTTACTGCAAGGAGAAGAGAACATGGATTCTTGAAGGCAATAATGAGGAGATCTTAACTATGCAAATTAACTGTTCTTTAAAACTTGGCAAACAGTCACCATGGGATATTAGGTTTGTTTTTTTTAAACAGTGAGAGAAGTCTGATCTCCTAAACCGAGTGCTGCTGCACAGGAACATGGATGAACTCCCGGTAGCAGACCTGAGTCTCTCCATGATGGAGACATTTCTGGAACTTGCAAATAAGGCTGCCTTAGGTATCACGGAACATGCTCCAACACTTGCTGGTAGCAAAATTCCACTAGCCCTCAGCAAGAGTATGCTGAGAAATTCACTGCAGTAGTATCTGGATAGAACCTGATCATCTTCAATGCTATGGACTCTCAAGCTCTACAATGTCCAGTTAAAGGCCCAGCACAAGACATTAATTCACTGATTAAGGATATATCTTCTGATTGAGAAAGTGCTCATTTACCAAATATGGTGCCACCGCACGCAGAACAAGCCAATTGGCTTAGATTGGGCCATTTAGGAACTGGTTGCTAAATGAAAGATGGAAGGCAATATGCATAAAAGTAATTATGAAATGATTTCATGATTCCAAGAAAAGGAAGGAGAGGGAGAACAGAATAAAGACAACATAAAAAAGGAGGCAAACTCAGATCTGGTAGATAAGGTTCAGAACAAATATAATCTAAGGGATAAAAGCATTCAGGAGAACTGGCAGTTGCTCAATGAAATATTAAAGCACAACTGCAAACTATGCCAAGGAAAAGGAAAGAACAGTAAGAGGCAAATATGGCTCAACCAAAATCAAAAAGGAATCCTACAAAAACTAGAAGCATAGAGAAATGGCTAGGTGTACAAAAGCGTAACACCAGCATGAAGGGACAAAAATCGAAAGGTTAAGGCAAAAAATGAGTTACTCTTAACAAGGGACAAAAGGCAATAAAAAGATATTTAAATATACTCGGAGCAAGAGAAAGACAATGGAAATTAAGACCTCTGGCTTAGCAGTAAAGAACTAACAACTGACATCAAGAAGGCAATGGTGTTTAATGCCTATTTTACTTCAGTCTTCAATAAAAAAATTGAATGGTGACCAGATACTCAAAATATCAAAAAGGGGAAAGGAACTCAAGACAAACTAGAGAAACAGATCAAAGAATATTTAGATAGATGCAAGTTGGTACGGCCTCTTGAAATTCATCGTAGAGTACTTGAGTAACTAGATGAAGCAGTCTCAGAACTGATAGCAATTATCTTTGAGAACTCATGGAGGATAAGTGAGGTTCTTTAGGACTGGCAAAGAGCACAAATAGTACCTGTCTTTAAAAAAAGCACACAAAGAGGACCCAGAGAATTCCAGATCAGTCAGCCTCCCTTCAATATCTGGAAAGGCATGGAAATAAAATCAATCAATCAATCTGTAAGCACCTAAAGGAAATAGGGTTACAAGGAATAGGAAGACTGAATTTGCCAAGAATACATCATGCCAAACCAAATAAATTTCATTCTTTGACAAGGCTACTGGTGTGGCAGATAGAGCAGAGATGATAGAACTTGATTGTCCTAAGTCTTCTGACAGTTCCACATGACATTCTTAAATGAAGTCATTACAAAGTAGGTTCACAAGGGGTTGAAAGACTACTCCATGAGCAGTTCTCTCTCAAACTGGGAGAGCATATCTAGGGGGGGTCTTATGGGTCAGTCTTCTCCTACCCAATATTTTTCATTAATGACATGGTTAAGGAGCGCAAAATATGCTTATAAAAATCAGCAGGTAAAACCAAGCTTGGAGGGGTTGCAAGCACTTGGAGGACTGGATTAGAATTCAAACTGACTGTCAAATTACAGAATGTCTGAAATCAAGAAGATTAAATTCAATGAGGTGCAAAGTACTACTTCAAACGCACAACAATAAATTGGAAAATAACTGACTAGGTGGCAGTACTGCTGAAAAGAATCCATGGGTTATAGTGGATCAGAAGTTGAATCAGTCAACGATGTGATTCAGTTATGAAAAAGACTAACATTCTAGGGCATATTAACATGAATATACTATTTAAGACGTGGAAGAATTATCTCCTATCTTATTCAGCACTGGTGAGGTCTCAGCTGGAGTACTGTGCCCAATTCCAGGCACTACCCTTTAGAAAAGGCATGGACAAAATGGAGAGCGTAACAAGATGTGATAAAAAGTTTAGAAAACATGACCTATGAGAAAAGGTCGAAAAAAAGGGCATGTTTTGTTTTGATAAAAGGACTCAGATTCATAGCCTTTAAGGTCAGAAGGGACCAGTACAATCATCCAGTCTGACCTCCTGCAAAATGCAGGCCTCAAGACCTCACCCACTCACTCCAGCAACAGGCCACAAACCTATGACTGAGTTATTTACCTCCTTATAGCATGATTTAAGGACTTTAAGATACAGAGAATTCACCAGTAGGTGAACCATGCCCTGTGCTACAGAGGAAGGCGAAAATCCCCCAGAGCCCAGGCCAATCAGCCCTGGGGGAACATTCCTTTCCGACCCCAAATATGGCTATCAGTTAAACCCTGAGCACATGGGCAAGTCTCACCAGCCAGTTACCCAAGGAACAATTCTCTGTAATAACTCAAAACCCACCCCATGTACTCTCCCCTCTTAGGCCACTTGTATAGCCGCCACATGTAGCCCAATATCAGTCAATTTCCAAAACAGGGTAATCATACCATCCACTCCATAATTTTATCAAGCTCAGTTCTAAAAGCAGTTATGGTTTTTGCCCCCACAACTCCCCTTGGAAGGCTATTCCAGAACTTTACTCCTCTAATGGTTAGAAACCTGCATCTACTTACAAGCCTAAATTTCTTGATGGACAGTTTATAACCATTTGTTCTGGTGTCCACATTGGTGCTGTACTCAAATAATTCCTCTCCCTCCCTGATGTTAATCCCTCTGACGTATTTATAGAGAGCAATCATATCCCCCTAACACCTCACTGTCTGTACTTGAAATACCTCTCCTGATACATCCTAGAACTGCATTAGCTCTTCTCACGGCCACGTCACATTGGCGGCTCAGTCATCCTATGATCAACCAGTACTCCCAGATCCTTATCCTCCTCAGTCTGTTACAAATTATGCGTCCCCAACTTATAGGAGAAATGCTTGTTGTTTGTTCCTAAATGCATGACCTTGCACTTCCCATTATTAAATTTCATCCTATTCCTGATACTCCAGTTTACAAGGTCATCCAGATCTTTCTGTATGGTATCCCGATTCTTCTCTGTGTTGGCAATACCTCCCAACTTGGTGTCATCCGCGAACTTTATTAGCACATTCTCGCTTTTTGTGCCAAGGTCAGTAACAAAAAGGTTGAAGATCATCAATCCCAAGACAGATCCTTGAGGGACTCCACTGGTAACTTCCCTCCAGCTTGACAGTTCACCCTTCAGTATGACACGCTGTAGTCTCCCTTTTAACCAGTTCCTTATCCACCTTACTATATTCATATCAATCCCCATCTTCTGTAACTTAGCTAATAACTCCCTATGTGGAACTGTATCAAATGCCTTGCTGAAATCTAAGTAAATTAGGTCCACCTAAAAAATCTGTTATCCTTTCAAAAAAGGAGATCAAGTTGGTCTGGCACGATCTCCCTTTTGTAAAGCCATGTTGTATTTTATCACAGTTACCATTATCCTCTATAGCCTTAAGTACTTTCTCCTTCAAAATTTTCTCCAAGACCTTGCATACTATCAAAGTCAAACTAACAGGTCTGTAGTTACCTGGATCATTTTTATTCCCTTTCCTGAAAATAGGAACTACACTAGCGATTCTCCAATCATACGGTACAACCCCCAAGTTTACAGATTCATTAAAAATCCTCGTTAAAGGGCTGGCAATTTCATGAGCCAGTTCCTTTAGTATCCTCGGATGGAGATTGTCCTGGCACCCCAATTTAGTCGCATCCAGCAGCTCAAGTTTGGCTTGTACCTCAGGTATGGTAATTTCCACTTTCATGACCTCGTTCCCATTAGCTTCCCCTACCTCTATCCCCCAGCTCAACTTCACTCTCATTGAAAACAGATACAAAGTACTTATTTAGACATTCAGCCATGCCTAGGTTATTCTTGACCTCCACCCCATCCTCAGTTTTTAAACGGTCCCACTTCTTCTTTCTTTGTTTTCTTCCTATTTATATGGCTAAAGAACCTTTTACTATTGGTTTTAATTCCCTTTGCAAGGTCCAGCTCAGTTTGTGCGATCCTCCTAGGGGACACCTTCCCAGATGGGCCAGGTGCCCTATCCAGGTCTGGACTCAGGGGACGAATCAGACCCTGGAGAGGGCCTGTCAGGGGTCTCTCACGAAGGCCCCTTACCGTACTCCTCATCTTCCCCAGAACCAAGACTCAATCTCACCATCGGAGGTCTCACGGTCCATCAGGGACTCCTAAAAAGAATGGCCACTAACCTGAGGCTCCAGGTAGAGGATGTGTGGGCGGACTATTGACTCTCTTTTCAACGTTGGGAATACAGCAACCACAGCAAGAGTGGCCCTGCCTGTACGTGAAGGGGTACTCAAGATTGCCTGTGCCTGTTGGCAGACCCCCTCTTCAATTCCTCCAGTCTCCAAGATTTAGCAATTCTCCAGTCATCTGGTACAACCCCGAGTTTACAGATTCATTAAAAATCTTTGCTAATGGGCTGGCAATTTCATGAGCCAGTTCCTTTAATATCCTTGGATGGAGGTTTCCAGGCCCCCCGATTTAGCCTAGGAGATTTAGTGGGGACCTGATCATGCTGTTACATCCACTGTTAGAGGACAACGATTATTTGCTCTCCATGTCTACTGAATATAGGACAAACAGTAAAAAAACAACAAAGGGCATAATTTTCAGCAAGAGATACTTAGGTTAGATACTAGGAAAAAACTGTGTATAAGTAAAAAGCAAGTCCTGGAACAAGTTTGTAATGGAGGTTATGGAATTCCATCACGGGAAGATGGACACACATCTGTCAGAAATAGTTTAGATTTAATTAGTTCTGAATCATTGCAGGGGCCTGGACTTCATGACCTCTTGAGGTCCCTTCCAGCCCTACTCATCTATGATTCTGTGAACACAAGTCATCTACAATGGAGCAGGAAAATCTCTATGAAGGCCAGAGAAAAAGAAAAGCCCAGTAGAAGTACGGTTCTGGCAAATACCCTAACTGTATTAATAAATCAGATTAAAGCCTAACATCTCCTAAGGCTGATACTAACAGTAGTGACAGACAGTGCTAGATTTCTGCTCCCTGGAAAGCGCCCAGCTTCAATATCCAGAGCATTGCTTCACCTAGAGTTTCAGTCTTAACCAGCAATACCTGAGGAAAGAAAAGCTCTCTCTTTTAGGAATGCCAATATAAGTTTGGTAAAGCATCTGATTGGCTGCTGAAAGGATGTTACACACTTACCTGTCAAATATCCTTGCTTCCTTCAGAACATTTCCCAGATTGATGTAAGCATCCAAGAAGTTTGGGTCAAGTGTCACAGCCTAAAGATATTTAAAAAGGTAACTTACAAGTTTAAAACATTTCTACATACCATTAACAGAACCCTAAGAACCCAAAAAACCTTTTTATTGGATATAATCCAACTTGTGAACAGTTATTTAAAGGCTCCATACAAAAAATTTAAGGCATTAAGAAGATTAAAAGCAAGCATAAAACGCTAATACATGACATATTTCTGCTTGTTTTCTGGGGTGAATTTAGCACTTGTGAAAGATATCGAGTTAACAACAGTGAAGACTGAATTCCTGTATTTATCCACAGAACAGAAAGGAACAATACAAGCTCCACTATTGGCCTACCAATGTAGCAACTCTGACCTAGTTGCATCTATGGTCATGAAATCTCACACCTGTCAAAATGGATTCCAACATACAGCAACTGTAGTTTTATGTGATACAAATTAAAAACACTACTTGATGAAAGTTATTGATATTTGCAATATCATACAGAGTCACTTCATCATACAGTGATGCTGAAGTTCAGCTATTCAACAGACAACAGTGTTTAGACGGTTTTGTAACTTGTAACACTAAGTGGAAATCCTAGGAAAGTGTTTGTGTAATTACTCATGCACAAAGGTGTGTGCACCCCTTTCTATATACCTTCCTCAATCCTCACACTTCTGCCCAAAAGATTTGTTAGACATTGGGTATACTTTGCTTTACCCCAACCAACAGAATGCTATATGTTCCCTACCTGTTTTAGGCAACAGCTCTCCTTAGTTTACAGGATTAAGAAACGCAATCCAACTCCCTAACCTGTGGCAAAATACTAACCCAACTGCAATTTTCTCTCTCTGAGTGCTCAAATACTTTTTAGAAATGCATGTAATAAAGCAGTTGTCACTGGAATTAGAGATGGAAAAAAGCTATTAAGCCACTTATCCCATCCTCTGTCGGCAGAATTTTCCCAGCTTTGATACTTATGAATATTCCTTATTACAGCAATTCTAAAACACTACTTGAGTATCAACTGGGCAGCTCTACAAATGAATACGTATCTCTTGACAAGCTGTGAATAATTAATATACCACATTAGGTAGCAGACTTGAATACTACCACCATCAACAAAAGTGCTTATTAGTATGACAGCAATTAATCGTGTGCTAGAATTAACTGATGATTATGACATGCTTAAATGTTACCTTTTCAAAATGATGAATGGCGAGCCAAATTTCTCCTTGAGCATTGAAAACACAGCCAAGATTACTCCATGCTACCGCAAAATTTGGTTGAGTCTCAATTGCTTTCAAGTAACAGGCCTTGAAACAGTTAAAGAAGAAAGATACAGAGGTAGGGGAATATTTGTAAAAAGAAAAATGAGAAAAAAAAATAACCGTCAGTATTCCTTCTCTAAACATCCAAAAGTGATCCTGCAGTATAGGCTAGCTTGCGCCAAAACTAATGCGCTGTAAACAGCTGGCTGATCCTGCGCTGGCGCAAACCAAAACCTAAGTGCAAGCCCACCATTTTTCAGTTATGCTGATCTTTAGATAATATGCCATCAGATACTAATTCACCTGAGGACTTAAATACAGGACTGAGGATTTTTCTTCCAAATCATTTCTAATTCCAGCTTGTCTGCCACATCAAATAGTTATCAAGAAATTATTCCATAAATCAATTGATTTCCCTTGGATGAAAAGATCTTAAGTCAGAAGAAATGTACATTATTTTAAAGTTCCCTGAAGGTATGGATATAAATGTTTTAAATGAATTAGTAGCAAACTAATAAAACTACTCCAAGTGGCATAATCATTCTTGAAGACTTACCTGTCCTTTCCCATGTCAGAAGTTACATGGAAGTTGTACTTTAGTCTGCTATTTCTACTCATAACTCCTCTCTTGAATACATTTTAATTGAGTTATGTCAGCCTCAAAACCTCAAATAACAGAATTGCATGAAGGTTTAGGTCCCTGTAATGCAAGCGCAGAAGTCGCTGGCGCATCCTAACAGCACGCTGCCACGCTATCGCTGCAAACTGCTGTGCTACACAGAATGCCCCAAGCTAGAGTGAACGGCCAACCAGAATCATTAATCTACGAGACAGGCCCATGTAGAAACTTCCATGTTAAATCTGACATCTAGATTAAATGCACTGTGACCCAATTTTATCTAAAAAGGGTATGGCATGGAGTTCAGGCAGCCACCCAATCAAAGATTAATCATCTAGTCAACCATTCACAAGGGCTTAACCGCACGCAATGCGCGTTACCGCTGCGCAGCCTTTGCGCTACTGCAGGATCACAGCGCATCATCAGAAGAGCAGAACGCTGCAATCCAAACAAAGAAGAAAAAAGGAAAAAAATGAACAACCAGAAGAGTTAGAAGCTTTTACTATAAGCTATCTCCAATTTTTTTAACATCTTAATTTACTTTTACTTTATTTCTTTGAAAGAATTGTGGCTAGTAGTATAAAACATTCTCTTACATTACTTGCTTGTAAATAAAATATTTTAAGCTGTTTCTGAAGCCACAAGACAGAAGATTCAGGCATGGAGGCAAATGGTTTTGCTGTGGCAGTTACAAACCCGTTACCATATTTCTCATCATGTGACTTTTCGGAGCGTTCCTTGCTGGAAGAGGAGGAGGTGTGTGTCTGCCCTAGATCCAGGCCTCGAGCTCCCTTCAGCGAGGCACCTTACGCATGGAATAGGAGGTTTCACCCACCTGAAACCTTCTAAATACAATATCAGTGGTGAAAAACCAAAAACAAGAGAGAAAATAAAACAAGATCATTAGTAAAAGTTCAACAAAGCAATTGAAATTCTTTGGATATGTCTAACACGGGAATGAGGACAATCTGTAACATAGGAGTCATGCAGAAGGGAGAGGGTTAATCAGGGCAAATTGCATACAGCAGGGACTCTTTTTTTGGAAGAAAGGCTCTGGAACTCCTACCAAGAAATTAAATTGTGTTTCACACTAAGGAATTTGCTGGCTTGATCTTTCAAATGCACTGATAAAAGAAATACATTGCAATTTACTCAAGGTATTTTTCTTGCTCCATGAGTTTTCACAAAAAACAGAGTAACTTGCAAACTAGGTGTCTCCAGAGCTCTGAAACAAAGAAGTCAGCAACCTACAGCAGGCGCAGTGTCTTGGCCTATACCAGTCACACTAAAGCTGCAGTGAAGTGCAATTCATGTTAGCTGTCCACTTGGTGGGCTGAGAACCAAGCGTCTCAAAAGACATTTATAAAATTAGTAAACTACTATTTCAGAATCTGTTCAACTCAGATCTGACCAACTATGAATTATGCTGGCCTAGACAAGTATACATCCAACATGTCAGAAAAATGTTATGAACAATGCACTTTAAAGTGACACTTCCCCTATCCCATAATAGATGATGCTGAAAGCAATAACCCTCCCCAGATGGTGCTGCAGCCAAACAGACAGCTACGCTGTTCATACACTCCACTTGTTAGCATGCGCGTGGGGCTTGGAGTGACAGACTTGGAGTCCAGAGTCACTCTGGTTTCTCCACACTCCTCACCCCTGCAGCGCGGACGCGTAAGGTGGCTTGTAACAAGACCATTTTGTTTTGCAATCCAAGTTTTAAATATGTCAAGAGCTTTAAAACCCATCTCAGTATTCGAATTCTCAGTTTGGGAAACACAGACTGCTAGAAACCACCTTTCCACTTTTGCAAGTTTTCTTTCAATCAGTTCATTTCCCAAACAAACCAGCTTTGTCCTTCTGATGCTTTATTTTGGGGTAAGACATGGAAGCACTCGTTATTTAAGGGATGATTTACTGCATCTATGATCATTTACCAGCCTTTCTTCCACTATAAAGGTGGGGGGAAAAGGTTAAAGAATAAAATCTTTAAAAGCCAATATCACAGAGTAACATTTGGATAAGCGTCTTCTCCACTTACAAGCTGCAAAGGACTTTAGAAGAGCAGCATTCAATAGCACCTGCATTGCACAGGCTCTCTGCTTGGCAAGCCTCAGATTTGAAGGAATGTTATTTATTTCCAGATAAGATCATGGTAGAGGCCCTGCCCAAGACTTCAGAATGATATCAGATAGTCTATTTCAGCAGAAAGACTGAGTAAAGTTCCGGTTCTTGTTTTAAACCAACATTTAACATGGACGTGCCAGATCTTGCCCTGCAACTACTCTGGGGGCAATTCAGTGCCTTCAGTTTTCAGCAGTTTCTCAGACTGTTTGTAGATCAACGCCGGTTTGAAGACTTGGTGAAAAGTTCAAGTTTTCAAAACATTGGTGTTTAAATGTATTCAACCAAACACCTACCTTGGCTTCTTCCAAGCGACCCAGGGCTTTAAGCAGGTTCCCCAGGTCACTACGAACACAGTACAAGTCCTGAAAATCAGAATCATACTGTCAGCACCTGCTCTTGGGAGTAGAGAAACTTTAAAAGTTCTGAGAGATCTTGTCAAAGTGCTCAGACTTCTTTAACCCACTAGTGCTCCCCCCCCCCCCCCCCACGAAACCCTTCACAGTGCTTCATACCAAGCTTGATGAGGCATAATGGCTTCTGTAAACCTACAGTCTTTGATGCAGTGCATAATTAAACTGTTAAACAGTAATACGATGAGTCCTATAAAGAGAACCACCCAATTAATCCAATTCATCATCATGGGAAAATGCAAGCAAAGAAAATAAGTATTCAGGTCTCTTTTTTTCAGGGCCTCAATTCTTTTGATGGAGATAGTGAAAGTAGTTTTAGGAGAAACTGTATTATAAAATCTCTTAGTTCTCAAACCCACCACCCTAATCATAGCCTCACCATTATCTACACTTTTACTTCAGATACAATTGGGATAAAACCCTAAGCACCTGGACAGAAAGTAATACTGCCCCTAGGCAATGTTTCCTTTCCACTTTTGTTCATCTGATGGTTTCTATCCCACATCATTTTCTTACTTTCACTGTAACTGGACCAGGAAGTCAGAATTAAAAAGTATTACACAGGCAGCAAACAGGAGGACCAGGAGAGGAAAGCACCTCCACTGTCAGCTCCCCAGAGATACACACATTTTTAAAACTTGTATTAGATTGAGTAACACATTTATAAGAAAATGTATTCCTGAACAGTGGATAAACCTACAGTGTGAGGCAAGTAAAACCTAACAATTATTTTATTTTAAATCGAAGAAGTCAGACCCAAGTGTTTTGGGGGGGTCTTTTTTTTTGAGGGGGTTAAGTGTTGTATGGAAGGAAATGTGGAATGAAAAGTGATTATTGGCCTTTGTTAGGCCTATCTTTTTCCCATTTCCCCCTCACTTCTACCACTGAAACAATACTGGAGAAAAGATTTATCCATGATATTAGAGAAATGCTCTGTAAATACATGACCATTTGCTTGAAGGCAAACATAGTAAAAACACTAATACTGTAATTGCTGAAGGACCAGTATTGGGTTGGCCTGGTAAATCACCCTAGGGAAAGGTAGCTAGTCCCAGTGTATGACATATTCTATTTAAAAAACTGTTAGTATACAGCACATTACACCTAATTTTACTTACATATTCAAATTGTGGTTACACAAGGCAGTAGAAGTGTAGTTTAATTTACAAATGTACAAATAACAGAACTGAGTGAGCATAGTACTCATGTATTTATAATACTGAGCATCAGAATATCTCTATACATTGTAATTAGATCTCTCACAGAAGATATACATGACTCATTTCAATTTTCCATATTATTGAAAGAAAAGTCAGAAACATTTGATTATATGAAAAAGACAATCGTGCAGGGTTGTAGGTTTGATGTATAAGCCATCAGAAGCATGCATAGCTGCAGACTACCTGTTCAGGTCCATTTGGCCATGCAGCATTCTGCAGCAGAAGACCAATTTCAATATAGAGGATAAATTGTGCCTGCTCTTCAGTTTTGAAGGGATGTATCCGAAGGTTGAAATGATTTTTCTGTGCTTGCTGAACACTTATTTTGTGCAGTTTCCTAGTTTAAATTAGTATTTACCTTATCAACACACTGTCCTAAACCCATTTTTCCCCAGGAAACTGACAACCCTGGTAGCTAGTTAAAGCATTGTCTCATTGCAGTCTCCAGGGTTGTGTAAAATATCTGGAGAGCACAAAGCAGACCAGAAGTCAACTCAGGCCTAATTTAAAACCTGAAGTAAGCAAAATCCAATGTAAATCCTACCTGAGCATGTTAAGTCATTGACAGAACCAACCTAAACTTCACCTTTCCCCTCCTCCCTCCCACAGAGCTTACATGACGGCTACCATGGCCTCATTGCACTGTGCATGATGCAGAGCAAGAAGTGCTGTATTCTTACTCCACAATACAGGGCGGCTGCTGTGGCCAGCGAGAGAGGGACCTGCAGTTACTGACACGCTGACCCCATGAGTAGGTGGTGACAGAGCCTATGTGACAAATGAATCGACTTATGCTCTGACCTGACCCAGACCCAACAACTGTGTTTGGATCCTGTCAGCTTGCAAGGCTCTACTGCAGACTAATTAGAACAGTGGTTTTCATCAAATCACAGGTCAGGACCCAGTAAAAGGTCCCAGAACCTCAGGTACTGGGTCACGGAGCCCCCAGCGGCCGCTGCCAAAAGACTAGAATGCATTACTCAAAATGTAATTGTTGGGTCACAGGCATAAATGATTTTTTTCAACTGGGTCCCAAGAAAAAAAAAGTTTGAAATCCACTAAACTAGAAGATATTGAACAATCTAATATCCTGGCATTAGTGTGTAAATGTCATTAAAGCAGATGATATCCAAGGAAAACTGTACAATATTTTTTACATTTTCTTAATCTATAGCATGCATTTATTAGTATAAAAATTTCAGGTTTATATTTTGACATGCAATTTAAAACTTTAAAAAAGTTACAAGTGACAATACAGCATTCCCCCATTCTTAGTTCAGAGATCAGTTTTTCCCTACTCTCCTCCTCACAGAATTTTCCAGGCAAGTCAAAGCAATCATTAGCGAACCTGTTAGAAAAATCTAAAACCTTTCATAGATTCCAAAGCCATAAAGAATCACTAAGATCATTAAGTCTGATCTACTATATAACAGGCCACAAAGTTTCCCCAATGTTAGCCTACCTTGATTTAAAGGTGGCCAGAAATGGGGAATCTACCCTAACCCTTGATAAACTGTTTCAGTGGTTATCCAAACTTATTAAAAATGTATGCCTTACTCCCAATCTGAATTTCTTTAACTTCCAGCCATTAGATCATATTATACCTTTTATTGTTACACTGAAAAGCCCATCATCAAGTATCTATTCCCCATGCAGACACTTACACACTACATTTTGGTATACACTACCAATACATGTACTACTCAGTGGGGTGGAAAACACACACCTGACTGACACATATGCCAACCTAACCCCCCAAAGTAGATAGCGTTATGTTGGCAGGACAGCTTGTCCCATGGACATAGCTACTGCCGCTCAGGGAAGTGAATTAACTATGCCAACAGCAGAGCTCTTGTCCATCAGCACAGAGCATCTTCATTAAAGGTGCTACAGTGGCATGGTTGGACCTGCTCTGAAGACAAGCCTTAATCAAGCCATCCCTTAACCTTCTCTTTGTTAAACTAAATAGTTTGTGCCCCTTGAGTCTACCATTATAAGACATGTTTTCTAATCCTTTATTCATTCTCACAGCTCTTCTCTGAACCCTCTCCAATTTACCAACATCCTTCTTGAACTGTGAACACCGGAATCAGATAGTTACACCACAATGCAAAATACAGAGGTAAAAATTCTCTGCTCCTACTTGAGATTCCCCTATTTATGCACCCAAGGACTGATTTAGCCCTTTTGGCAACAGCATTGCCCTGGAGCTCATGTTCAGTTGACTATCCATCCTAACCCCCAAATCATTTTCATACAATCACTGGTTGGGAAATTTCCTTTATTAGCCCAATTATACAGGTAAGCAGACAACAACCAGTAATATAACATTCCCCCAAAAAAACTTCTTTGCAGACAAAAAGCAAAGAATGCAATGTCTTTTAAAAACCGAAACGCTGTTAGTTATAAGAAACCTGACAACCAGAAACTTCAAGTCTGTGGTTAGAGTTCCACCATCATGCAAATCAAAGACTTTTCTCTCTGTACTGAAGCAGCAGCGTGCATGATGGTGGGATATAACAGGGAGCTCTATGAACAGAATGTTACTTACAGGATTGTACTGAAGGGCAGAGACATAGGCCTGTACTGCCCCTTCCATGTCACCTGCAGCTACCAGTGCAGCAGCCAGATTAATATATCCATCAATGAAATCTGGTTTGAGGCGTAGCGCATGTCTATAGTGCTCAATAGCTTCTTGCAGCTGCCCACGTTCCTTGTACACATTCCCAAGATTCGAGTAGGCTTCGGCCAGCAACGGATTCTGTTTAATAGCCAAAGTGCTGAAGTGAGCAGACCTAGAGAAAATTAAATAGGTTAACACAAAACAACTTTGCCTTAAATTGGAAGGGTTTACAGGTAAGCCTATGACCACAATTACCGGTACTATCTCAAGTCAATCAAATATACAGACAAAACCCTGGTTGGGATGATTTAATGAAAGCAGTCCTGCTTTTAGCAGGAGGGTGGACTAGATGACCTCGAGGTCCCTTCCAGCCTTAATATTCTATGATTCTATAACAAACAACTAAGCAACCTGCAAAACCATCCTGCCAGTTTTATCCACACAGACATTATCTACTAATCCAACATCACAATATTTTACAAGCTTATTAAACACTGATTACTTGTCATAGCTAAGTAGACTTTTGAAAGGCATCTAACCTAAGGCAACACCTGATGGATCAAAAACACTGGAAGACTTCATACTTTCCATGATTTGCATGCTTTGGCACTCCTTCTAATCAACCTACAGCATACGTTTTCTCTGACTCTTTCCAATAAAATAAAACAGAGGGGTTGGTGTAGAAAATTTTTGTTCCCTAAACTTGGGAAATATTACTCATGACCTAAACCACATAAAATGATCCCAAGGTACTATTGTGTTTATACAAGATGTTTATAGCAACAACTTAACAGTAAGCAAGCTTTTAAACACCTCAGGTACAGTAGAAAAGTAAAGTTAACAGAGGTAAGGGTACACCAGTGGGTGAAACCTCCTTAGCCTCAAAGTTGACCAACGTTTACTATCATGAAGACGGAAACATATTTTGAGGGTAAATAAGACATCTTGCAGCCTACCAGCCAGTAGAAACCCTAAATAATGTATAAATGTCTTTGCATGCACCTTGTACATAAACTTGAAGCCAATTTGCCCATTTATGTCATTAAGAGATGTTATTCCTGTCACATGTTTAACTAACAACCTGTTTTGAGAAATGTGTATGTCTCTCTCAATTCTTCAGTTCAGTTACTTTGAGCACAAACTCAAAGCTCTGACAGGATTTAATAAAAACTAACACCTCTTCACATTTTTTACATAAAGATTGTCATTTCAGAGGCTCCCAGTCCTAAGCTGATGGAAAGTGCATTTCACAGAGCATCTTTTATGAACATTGAATACAACTGTCTACCGGAAGCTGGAGGGGAAAAAACCCATGAGAGAGAGATTAGACACTACCTTGGAGTAGTTGGGTTATAATCCGGGATCCTAGCCACCAGTACCAGAAAAGGAAAACATCTATTAGTGCCCTGATCTCCTCTGTTGTCAAGGAGCAACTCATATCAGTTTTGATAATAAAACTGTCCAGAATTATGACCAAGTTTCTCAAAGCTGCAAATGACATTAAAAGATTCTCTTTTAAGCCTACAGTTAACAATACAAAGAGTATAAATGGACATGCCAAGTCTCCTACCTGTCCAGTCTGCGACACTGGAAGTGAATGGATGATAATAATAAAAGCACCCCAGTGTTATCAGGCTCCTGTCTCCATAGCTGCATGCAGTGTCTCTCTGCGGCTTCAAAGTCTCCTGCCTGATATTCACGATGAGCCAACTCCGCTAACCCTTGGAAGGAAAGCATACGTTTCGTTGGTTCTGGAGAATCACCAAAACATTTAGGGGGGAAAACAAAAAGTTAGAAAATGGAAACAAAAAAGTTGTAAAAATATGGTATATAAAATTAAAGGACGAAAATGCTTGGAACTACGTCAAACACTACAGCGTCTGCCACTCCTAAACCCTCTTTTCAACACACTTTCATGACACCTCGAGCATTCATTTATACACTCATTTTGCAATAGTCCCTTCTTTCAATCAGCGCTGGGAAATATTAAATGAGAATTTACAGTCAATATATTAAAGTTTGATTGTTTTCAGAAATAACCCTGCAGCCCTTTCCATAGCACAAAGTTATCAATAAATAATACAAAGGTATCAGAGACTTCAAGCGGCAATAATCAGGCCCTCGCTTTAAGCAAAGAAGTCAAGAAACAAAAGAAAGGAAACAAAGACTATTGCTACATTTGCAGACTTGTTTCAGATTATAAATTGTTTCAAAGTTTCCAAATGGTGCCAGCAAGTCCTGAATGAGGGGTGGGGGGGAGAAGCATGGCAATATTAAAATGGATCCTGGGGCCATGGGCAATGAAGTGAAAGCTTCCCCTCAGGAAGCTAACTACCTGTCCTGCCTCTTAGGCCCTTGGCCCCTACCCACAGTGTACCCCAGCTCCACCCAAGCCCCAACCCCTTCCCTACCAGCTTATCTCCCTCCTCCTCCTCCTCTCTACCACATCCCCCTTTCTTCCCTTGTCCTCCTCTTCACCACTGTTCCCTCTCCACTTGCCCCCTCTGATACTCAATGCATCCCCCCACTGCCACCTGAGGGAAGGAGGAAGCACTGAAGAGAAAAGGGGGACTGGACATGGTGGCGAGTGAGCCAAGCACGAAGGGGCAGGGCCCAAGGCTGGGGCAAAAGGGGTGGGGCAAAACTGTCCTATCCTGGGGGCCAAGATGCCCGTCAGCAGGTGTGAACAAACTGAAGCACAGGGATGATACTACTAAACAGAATTTGAAAAATCTGTTCATTCCAGAAGACATGAAAGTTGCCCTGACAAGTTCTGTCTGAACATTTTGTACCATAGATTGTTACTTGTAATACTGAAGATTACTGTAAAGAAAAGATCAAAGACTTCTATTTGTTTTTTAGGGTTTGGATTTGTTTGGTTTTGGTTTTTTTTTTTAATATGTTACTATATATTTGTGCAGCCATTTTCACACAAACATTTCCTAACATAGCCTGGCTGACCTTTATTTTATTAAATGTAACCCCTAAGTATAGCTGAATCTTCTGTAATACTCAGGGACTCAATTACACGTATTTAATTTACATGGGAAGCAAGTAGATACTGGAGAAATCCCTGAGTAAGTTTCCCAAGCTTGCAAGTATCTAAAAAAATATCCTGCTGCGTGAAATGTAGGAAATAGTGAAAAAGAAAGAGGAAGAAGTCAAAGGAATTAAGTGTAGTACCCGAAACTACTGATTTAGTTTTTTTAATACACTAATTTCAAATTGATGCAAAACAAACAAGTCCTGCGGCACTTTTAGAAACTAAAATTAATTTATCACATGAGCTTTCATGGGAGAAGATACCACTTCACCAGATGCTTTGAAGATGGTATCCCTTTACACTTTCATTTAAAAATTAATCTTTCCATTGCAACTGGCTGGAAGAAAACATTCCGTTCATGTTTGGAAGGCTAACTTGATTCAGTGTTATCTTCCAAAGGAAGACGACAACCTCAGTATCAATCTGTTCCAATTTAGGACAGCATGTCAAAGCTGTGAATTAGCAATGCTCTGGTCACTTTCATAACTATGTATTCCTCAATATTATCACACAAGCTGGGAAAGCTCCTAAAGGAGACTGCCTCAAGACAAGCCCCAAAAATAGGCTGAAAGAGTAAATTTGGTACTCCATTTTCAGATCTAGTAGCCACAGGCTACAAAAGTTGGACTCTTCTTGGAGAGACTGAGGACATTATTCCCAGAAACTTGATTTGGTGGAGAACAGGGCAGCTCAACAGTGGATTTCCGGGACCCGTAGTTCTCAATTACTGTCTCGCCATACAGAGGTAAGTATCACAGAGAGCCAGGGAGATGACAGGATTCAC
>ML685771.1:173658-286457 GCA_007922175.1 Pelusios castaneus
AAAGCTCATGCGATTAATAAATCTGTTAGTCTTTAAAAGTGCCACAAGACTCTTTTGTCTTTCTACAATAGACTAACACGGCTACCCCTTTGGAATATTATTACACATGTATTTCCAGTAAAATCACTAGTGAAATGTACGTTAAAGAAACAGAGGAACTTCTCTTAACAGTTGTTTTAATGTAAGTGAAAGATGGAGTATTTAAATACAAGTCAGGAAATTCAACATTTTTTATTAAGGTTGGATTTGCGGTTACCACCATTTGTAGATATGTGCTAAGAGGATTTTTCCAAGTACAAGAAAGAATTTTGAAGAAACCCAGAATGACCAGTACCACGGTAGCTATATGAACTAGATATTAAGTTTCATTTTGAACTTGTTCTATTCTCCTCCTTTCTATCCCATAAATGGAAGAGCAGCAACATTCTTACATGGAAACACAAATGGACTGGGCTCTGCTGTCACAAAATCTCAGGGACACTAGAATAGATCATGTCAACCTCTAATGAAATCATATACAAGGAATTCATCTGAACTTTGACTTTATTTAAGGATTATATACAAGACAGATGGCTCTATCGCATTTCCTATATGGTTCTATGCTTTCTCTTCATTTGATTAAGACAAGAAACTGAACGTACTCCCAGATATTTCAGACCACAAGTAAAACCCAAATAATTCCTGTGCAGCTCCTGAATGAAGACTTGTGTTAGCACTTACGGATTTCAGCGACAAACTCTACACTGAGCAAGGAGCTTCGAAAGACCTGTTCCTTAAGTAGTACCCAAGAGACCTAGTAACCATTATGACAGAATTCCAGCGAATGCATTCATGGCTTGACTAATTTTTCCTGAATACTTGGGGTACATTTCAGAAAAATAAAGGACTATGCCCTTCTCTTTCATAAAGGGAATACAGCTGCTGTAGTTGTTAAAAAGAAATCACTCATTTCTGTAGAATATTCACTACTTATTTCTTATAGAAATGCATGGGCTGGTTAACTAAGCCATATCAAAGACATACAAGACTTTAAATATCAGCATAATATTTGTAAGTAGTTTTCAGTGTACATATGAAGAGAATGATGAAACTAAATCAGATTATAAACCTGTAGCTGCCTTCAGTAACTAGCGACTTACACAGGAGTTCAGCAGGTTATCTTTGTCTAAATCCTGTCATTCACGATTCATATAATTTAATAATAAATGTACTGTAACAAAATTCTTGAGCTGTCCCATAATACAAAACAGTATGAGGGAATTTTATTCATCTAAATCCAGACCACAGATGCTACATCCCTCATAACAGAAGGTGTCTGGGTAACTCATTCATCTGAGTCCAGGTCACTATCTCCTGCAATAGAGTGAAAATCCTCACTATCTTCCTCATCCTCTGACAGACGAACTTGACTTAACACACTTGGCCCACAACGCTGTTCTTCCTCCTCTTCCTCTTCCGAGATCTCATACCCTCCAATGCTGCTAAAACTGGTATCTCGTGTGTTGGATTTTGGATCTGGCTCTTCATAGCTGCCATAACTAAAAGAAAGAACGGAATCTCATTATATTAACATATCATTATACTAACATACCAGCTTCAGGGCTGAATAAGGACTACGGAGTTTTCTCTCATTACAACTGGTGATTTGACCTCACTTTTCTCTATATACTATACCCCAGTGTTTGAATCTAAACTACCGCATTGATCTGCTGTAACAGTCTGACCTAATCCTATGACTTACACTTCCCTGCTTTTATTTTCCTCCCATTCTGTAAATCCCCCATCCTCAAAGCATCTGACGAAGTGGGATTTTCTTCCATGAAAGCTCATGCGACAAATAAATATGTTAGTCTTTAAAAGTGCCAAAGGACTCCTTGTTTGTTTTGCTGTACTCAACTACCACGGCTACCCCTTTGGAAGAAAGAAAAAAAGTCTGGTAACCTGCTCAAAAGTGCCAGAACTTGCGTAGCTGAGAGATTCCTCTACAGCCAACTCTCTTACCCCATTCCCTTCACATCTATATTATTCTTGTAGGAGAATAAAAAGTTCGCACTAAAGTACAGGCCACAGCTGAGCCACAAGTCACAATGTAGCGGGGTCACTTCTTGGGCAAACTATATATTCTTAACCATATATTCTTATATGTTTTCCATCCTGACCATCTGTGTAAGAAATACAGTCAATATTACTGCTTTTCCTCCCCAATACTGTGGCCAGGTGTTATCTCCTTTCCCTCTCTAAAACTGTGTTCTCTTAAAGAATGTAAGGTCATTCTCATAGGTAAAATGATGATCTGAGAGTAAAGTGCTTGCGTTATGTATGCAAAACCTGTAAACAGTAAACAGGGGCGAGTATAATTATATAATCCTCAATATTCATTATCAGGGTGTTAATCTAACCATATATGGGCCATGGAACATTATCAGTCCTGTATGCATTTCCATACTGTTTTGAATAAAAAAGGTGTAAGGCAGCCCCTTGTTGCTCACTCGAGACGTTGAGAGGAATGAGCAGGTAATAAAGAGTAACATTTGACCCAATCCGCCTCTGGGATAACCTGTTTGTTTATTTAACATCCAACAATTCTCAATTTAGATTACCTGATATTGCTGTCCTCCATAACATGAGAAGTCTCCCCACCATCGCCCTCATAGGACATCATACTCTCTTCATTGTCCATTCCCATTCGTGTATTCTCTTGAAGAACATGAGGTTGTTTGGGTCTCATTGCACTGGGCTCCACATCTGAATCACTGCCACTTTCACTCAGCTGGATAGCTGTGCAACAAACAGAAGGAAGCCTGCTGATTAATTTGGACAGAGCTGTTACACCTTGTAGATTTATTCACTTCTTTTTGTAGTTTATTGCAAAGGTACAATATTGGCTGGTTTCCCATAATAATTTTCCCTTTTTTTCAAAAGCCATTTATCTTCCACATGCTATCTTATTTGCCATTCTTGCACTGAACCCCCCAACTCTCAATCCTGTCCACATTTAGCATTTCTCTACCACTCCATTTCATCTTTGCTTTCAATTCATCTGGTTCTTTTCTTCCTGTTCTTGGTATTTCCTTTGTAACCTCACCATAAACAATGTAACCAATATACAGGTATACAAATGTCCTATATAGCTACAATCAAAGGCTGAAGTGTATGCTACTGTAATTGAAGGACATGGAAATTGGCTGGGTGTGGGAACAATTGATTCCTGTTCAGTGCTGTGATTTAAAGAGCCAGGACTCACACGAAAAGGGATTATCGCCTTCTTCGTCACTCCCATCATCATCATCCTCTCCATCTGACATAAGCAAATCTTCATAAAGAACACTGGCCTGGGGCTGTTGTGCTGAGCCTTCTTCTTCATCAGCAAGGTCACCATCCCCATCTTCAACTTCCTAGGTCACACAAAAAGGGAATAGCATAGGTCAAAGGTCATATACAAAGCTGCAGCCATCCCTAGCACATTGACATATTGTATTGACAGTTTTATGACTACAGATAAGTGTCTAATTAGTCACTGCTGTGGATTCTGCTGTCATTCCATGTGCCAGACCCAGCAGACTTCCCCTGCTCTGTGGAGTCTTCTATCATGAGGATGCAAGTGGACTAAGATGGGATTTCTGTATAAATACTCACTGGGGCTGGAGTCTTAGGTTTCCCATCCTCATCCTCATCAAACCCTTCAATATCTACGTCAGAGTCTTCCTCGCCCAGCCTACCTCGTCCCTGGCGCATCTGAATGAGGAACACAAATAGCAATACCATTGAGGAAGGTACCAGCATTGACTGACACCCACACTACAATGAAAAATCCACCCATGGAAGAGGGATTCTTCCTAAGTATTCCAAGATCACATAGCTTTATCTGCCACTTGGCTTCTCTTGTTGCACTCTTCCTAAGGAGTCCAAGAAAATCGCAGGCTTTAAAGCCTGGGCTTCTCCACTTTCCTAGCTACTTACAGAATTGGCCATTAGACCTTAAACTGCACATTTTCCTAGGCATTGGGCAGGCTCCAGGGACTGTTCCTCAGCTACATGGGCTAGGCAGGAAGTTCAGCACTTTTGCAGACAGTATCAACTCCTGTGGGTACTAGACACGCCGCACAAGGAAGCATATTGAGAAGAGCAGACATCAATAATATCAGACTACATTTTACAACTGAACTCTGTTCTCCTCACTCTTCTGAGCAGGCTGCTCCAAGGTCCTCCCTGCTCTCTCACGGTACCTTTGCTGCCAACCTCAATATCCCTGCTCTGCCCACTCATTTCTCTCCCTTCTGCTTAATGAAACTGTCCTTCATTCTCATACTCATGCTCCTATTAATAATACATTCTCTCATGACAATTCCCCCTCACTCCATGTTTACTCTCATATGAAAAAATAAAGAGACAGTGCCTCATCATCCTGACCAGTTGAATGTCTGTTGTCTCTCTCTTTTGTTGTTGCCTTTCAAGGCTTCTGTACACTAGAGCAGCATTTCCCGACCAGTGTGCCATGGCACACGGGTGTGCCGTCAGGCCTGAACAGGTGTGCCATGGAAGTTTTTGAAAAACTACTCGAAGAGTTCTGGACTGGCTCATGAGTTCCTTTGGAGACCAACTGGTGGTGTGCCTCAAAATAACTACAGGTATCAAGTTGTGTCACAGCAGAAAAAAGGTTGGGAACCACTGCCCTAGAGACCTATGGCCAATATTCTTAGCCCAGCACAGCCCAAGTGTAGATACAGCATAAGCCAGCAGGAGTTCTGCCAGAACAGCTACACCCACTCCATAAACTATACAGACGTAGTCGTCTTCACCACAGTTGAGTCTACGCCCGGGTCTTTACAGACACGGCTTTTTCGGCCAGGGGGTTGATTATTTCACACTCCTAACCAGCACAGCTATGCCGGCAAAACTGTGCAACGCAGACCAGGCCTACTGGAGCAGTGCCTGTCTCTTCCTATGTGTCTGTAAAGCACCCAGCATGCTTTGATGCTATTGCAATTTTTAAAAAAATTTCTCCCAGACCCACTTTTCCTGTGACCGGACCAAATTCAAGAGATACTGCACATCAGCCTTTGTAGCAAAAGTCACCACATGACCCTGTCCTGAGTAGTACAAGTGAGGGTCTCTGGCACAAGACAGCTTCTCTCACAGCAGTAGGTTCCAGCAGTTGCTGCTTTTCATTGTTGTCTTCTCCATTGCAGCAGCCAAAATGCAGGAAAGCAGGCAGCTCCCTCAAAGGTTGCTCTAACAATAGCTCTCCAGCCGCCTCCACACAGCCACCCATTTCACTAATTGTGTAGCCCTATTATAACTGTCTCTCTACTTATATGATTCTGGTAATACCAGAAATCCCATCAGCTACCAGAGCAAAGAGACCCTATTAACTCACCAACTTCTCCCTCCAGGGAAGGGGTGCAAAAACGTCAGTCATCAGACTGCAACGGCTCTTTCAGCCTCCCTGGTCACACAGGCCATTCTTTAGATAAAGAGAAGCTTTTTAACTGCACTGGATCCATCTTGGCTCAGGGGAACCACTTGTGTGACCCACAAAGCTAATCACTGCCTTCCAATAAGTTACTTCAACTTCCTATCTCTCTACCACATGAAAAATGGGAGTTTTCTGACCTGTGTCCTCCGCTTCTCTGGGGTAGTGGTGGGAGTGTCCATAGCAGATAAGTTGCTCTCATCTTGATAGACTGAAGCATCACGTGACATACTGAGAGAGGTGTTGGTATCATACAAATCTGGTGGCTAGAGTACATGAGAAACAGGAGCTGGACCAAATCTTTGAAGCTCTCCCACAAGAGATAAGAATGACTCTGGAGTTCACTGCTTTTAGAACTAAACACAAAATGCATTTGTGTGCCCTGCGTCTCATTATTAAACACCTTATAATCAATCTAAGCAGTTTAAGGGAGAAAAAATATTCTGACTTTTAAAAAAATGTGTACAACTTGAATGGACCCAGTATAAAGACAGGAAAAAATGTATCTACTATATTAACAGACAGTTAAAAAAACCCCACAACTTTTTGGCTATTCTGAAGCATCTATTCAGCAAACTGGAAAGACTTTAGAAAACAGAAATAAAAGAGAGGTAAGGTTACTTACCTGTACAGTAACCTGACCTAGTCTAGATGTTTTGTCCCTATGGGTGCACCACTGTAAGATGTGCGCGTGCCCTGTCACTCTCAATTGGAAATAGCAATGTCAGCAACTGTGCAGAGCAGTCTCCTGTGCTCCCATGCAAGAGCATACAGGTCGATTCCCAAGCAAGAGCTCAATGTGGAGGCAGTTACTGAGGCGGCAAATCGAAGGCACTTTGGAAGACTGTCACCAAAGAGTCTGTTAAGCTCTGGATGGAGGTATAACAGCATAATATTTGGCAAATGTGTGAACCAAGGATCGGCTTGCAGTCCTGTGGCCATCCTTAAGGAGGGCTAAAGAAGTGCACTGACCCCTGGTGACATGAGTGGTCACTGTACGTATCCCAGCCACTCCATAGCATGTCAAGGTACAGCAAGAAACTGACTCTGAAAGTCTGAGTGGAAATTGGCTGACTCTACCCCTTTTGGCAAAGGACAGAAAGAGTCTGGGAGAGGCCCCAAAAGTCTCAGTCCTGTAAAGGCAGAGGATGAGGACTGCCCTGACATCTAGTATGTGAAGAGTAGCTTCCCTCTCTCCAGTTAGGATGCTTTAAAATACTTTTAAACAAATCTCTTGATTAAAATGAAATTCAATCAAGACTTTAGTGAGGATGTCCATTCAATGTGACCCTGTCGCAGCAGAAGGGTGTGGCAGGTCTCCAATCATTCCCCTAAGTTCTCCTTTTCTTCTGACTGACATAATGGCCATCAGAAAGAAGTCTTAATGGAGAGGCCAGAGAGAAAACAGGCAGCCACTGGTTCAAGTAGGATTTTTCTTAACCATTGAGAATCAGAGCTCTTGTGTTTTTTCACCTTCCTCTGTAGCATTGGGCATGGCTCACTTGCTAGTGGATTCTCTGTACTTTAACATCTTGAAACCATGATTTGAGGCCTTTAATAACTAAGTCATAGGTTAGAGGTTTATTACAGGAGTGAGTGGGTGAGGTTTTGGGACATGCATTGTGCAGGACATCAGACTCTAAGATCAGAAGGGACCAATAAGATCATCTAGTCTATGATTCTATCAGATGAAGATTGTAAGGGAAGCAGCATTCTAGACAGGGGAAAATCAACTGTGTAAGCCCTTATCTGACCACTGATGATGGGCAGAGTCTGAAACCCTTTCTATAAGTGAATGGAAGGCTGTGACAGTCAGGTATACTCTGGCTAAGATCGTCAACACACCATGTGCCTTTATGTTCAATAGGTAGCCAGGATCCTTGGGTGTGGCACTTCTAAGATATGCAAAAAGTGGGGAGAGCACCAGGAATCAAATGTTTCCAATGGTATTCATACCAAAAGGATCTAGGTCCTCTGCTGGGCTCTGGACAGTCCTTCTCATCTCCCCTGAGCTGAAAGGAGAAGGAGGACTTTTGAGCATCTGTGCTGGAGTCAGTGGATCAGATGCTGTTCTGACGAGAAAAGTTCCATCTTTAGTTGTCAAAGCAGTACTGGGGAAGTGGTTTGTTAGGAGGGGTGACTCCAGTTCCTCCAAGATGAGAGCCTCAGGGGAAAGGATTCTGGAGGACTATTACACAGGAGCTTGAGGCAGTACCAGAACCTGAAATGGAGATGCATGTGGTACTGGAGAAGCTGATCAGAGGATGTCTCCATGCTAGAAGCACGGATGGAGTTAGGTGCCAGTCCGGCTGGTCTCTGTGGCTTTGTGATGATGACAGTAACAGAGCCCTTGAGACAGTCTTGGCGTCCCTGTTTTACAGCCAGGTCTCTATTACCACTTATGCTGGCAAATTTTATTTGGCTCAGGGATGTGTTTTTCAGTTTTGACGCGACAAGCAGCAATGTGCACAGCACTGTCAGCAGGAGAAGCTTTTTCCAATCACCACAGAGCAGCTACATGAGCCATCTTAGAGCAGCACAGGTGTGCCACTCTCAGCTTACTAGTGTAGACACAGCCTTAGATTAAAAGGCCACGAGGGACCATTCTGAGCTCCTGTACAGCACAGCGCCATGAAATTCCCCCAAATAATTCACAAAACATGGACTTTTGAAGAACCACCAACCTGGAGGCGTCTTGGTGCCTAGAAGCATCAGCTGCTACTGTAGTAGGGCTTCTCAGTACTCTTTAGCTGAAGGGCTCTCCCCTTGGCAGTACCTGTGCCAGCCAGAGCCATGCTGTGCCCACTGTGCAATACATGGTCTCCCAAGAGTCAGTTCTGCAAGGTGACACACCCCTCTTTTTACAGCCTCTAGTAAAGAGGTGCTTTCTTCTTCTCAAAAGCTTCATCTCTGGACTTGCCCCTTGAACTTCTGAAGGCACAGGAGCCACCTGAGAGGTTAAGACTAATGTACTCAGAGGGAGGGAGGCGTGGACCCCATCGAAGCTAGGAAGCATGCCATTAAGAGCTTCAGTCGCCTCAGTATCTCTGCAGGACCTGCTGTTGAGGCCTTACACTTTGACAGGATGCGAGTTTTTACAAGAAATTTGAGAAAACTAGAGTGCCAATTGCTCTGGAGAAGAGACCTGGGGCAGCAAAAGCACAAAATGTGCTATAACTAAGGAGAAAAATAACTAGAAAAATAAAATAAACAAGAGAAGTAAACAAGAAAGGCAGGAAAGCAGCAGCTACCACAAGCTCTCCATCTCAAGCCACACAGAGCTGAGAAGACACTGGAATGGTGGCAGAGCCACACCTCCTTCTATGGCCTTGTACCGGAGCATACGGCTCTGTTCTCTGCAGGTATGGACCTGAGGACTCACATCCGTCTCTGGCTGAGAGGGCATGGGCATGCACATTTCCTATGGTGGACCACCCATAGGTACATCGAGAACCGATTCAAATCTCCTGGAGGATTATAATATGTTAGATATGGAATAGAATGATATTTTCCCCCTCAGACTAATCAATGATTGTTCTCAGCTGTACATTTACTTTGAAATCATGTTTTAAGTGTCCCAAAGGATGGGGCTTCTACAGTTTCCCTTGGAAGACTATTCTACAGCCTGTCAATCCCACCATCAGAAAGATTTTCCTCATATTTAGCCTAGTTTCTCTCCCTCTTAAATTCACTCATTATTCCTATAGTCATACCCGTTGTATCATCTTAAACCATTCCTGTTCTCCCTTCTGGGGAGTGCGTTACTTGCTATCTCTCTGGCTTTTTCTAGTCCTGTCTGCCTACCTTTTGGCCGCTTCTCACTGCTACAGACACCCACCTAACCCCATCCAGCGGTTGCATTTGCAATCTACCCCTAGCCAAACCCCTCCTCCCACACAGCTCGGCTTGACTGGCCTTGCATGCGTCTTTTATTTAGAGAAATGGCCTATATTGGCTCATACTCATATTGTCTAACTCCATAAAGGAGAGTAATGGGTTCTTACATTTTCTTGAATGAAGGGTGACCAGCACATCCTTCAACATAACAATTATGACCATGGTTTTATTAGTTACGTTAAAATGTGTGAAATAGAAACCTCCATGTTTCAGCTCCATATGTCTGCAGTTAGGAAGAAACTTTCCCTACAGTCAGATAGTTCTATGACTGTTTACTAGACCATTTTTTTGCACCTTCCCCTAAAGTATCTGGTATCGGCCACTGCTGGAGGCAGATACTGCACTAGCTCTACCTTAGGCTGATTTGGTGTGTCCATTCTTATTTTCCTAACCATGTACCTTATTCATCCACTAATTTTTTTCAGGCAACTTTTTCAAGTATGCCCTATGGGGATTATAATATGTTAGATATGGAATAGAATGACATTTTCCCCGCCTCTGACTAATCAATGGCTATTCTCAGCTGTACAGAGTAGGTTGTGGATCTATGAGTAATACAAGAGGAAGATATTCCAAGTCACATACATGCTGGGAAACCTGAGATGCTGAAACAGACCAAGATGGGAGCCAATTAGATTTAGAGGACAGCAAATTGGACATCAGTTTGAAAAGTGATACAGCTGCTCAAAAGGACCAATGCCATTTTAGGCTGCATACACAAAGGCAACACGTGTCAGAGTTGGAAAAAGAGAATGCTCTACAGAGCTCTGGTACAACTACACCTGCAAAAATGTGGGGGTTTATTAAGAAATCAAAGTGAAATGAATGCCACAAAGAATGTCTAGGAGGCTGAAGGGATTGGTTTATGCCAGAGATGGCCAACTTTTTGGACTGAAGGCCACATCCTTCTTTAGGCAGGTCAGAAAAGGCAGCGGAGGAGAGGGGAATCCATTGTTTTCTGGCCAGGGCACTGCTGGTGGCCCCATGCAGTGGGAGGAATGGCTGTGCTCTGGAGCTCACATGGGTGGTGAGAGGTGGTATGCAGTCGCACTGCTGCTGGACGCGGTGGGGAGAGAGGCAGGGCCAGGAGGGGGAGCAGCTGCCCGGTTCCAGCCAGGCCCAGCTGGATGGCCAGAGGAAAGGCTCCCACAGGCCAGTTTCCCCGCCTCTGGTTTATGCACATTAAGAGATTATGCACGTGTAATGCTTGACAAAGCAACAACTAAATATAGGGACACCACAGCGGAGATGTTTGAAAGGAGGACATCAGTGAGGCATAGAGGGTTATAAAAAAGAGTAATATGATTCATGAAATTTAAAGCTAAATAAGAAAGAAATGGAGATTAGTTCTTGTAAATGGAGGTTCTTCAAGATGTGTTGTCCTGATCTGGATTCCATCCACGATGTGCATGCCCTTGAGCTGGGACTGTTCGGAGTTGTGTCCACCGACCCACACAATGCATCTGAGGTCTGTATGGCTGCACAGGTTGAAGCCCCTGGAGGTCCCTCTTACTGACAGGTGCAGAGCCCGCAGCAGAGAGGATGGGGAGGGGGGGCGGGCGTGGAAGCCAGATAGGATTCAAAGAACCTCCAGTTACAATAAGTAACCTCTATTTCCTCTTCCAGTTGGTCCCTAGGTGAATTCCATATGTAGGTAGCATAGCGAGCAGTACTCAGCATGGGGATGGGAGCAGGACAGAGTGTGTAGGACCGCGCACCAACTGCTGCATCAGACGCAGAGGATGGCACAACGGGGTAGTGAGCAGTGAACGGAGGACCACGTAGTCACCCTACAAATGTTCTGCCATGAGATGTCTGCAAGAAGGGTGGACTTAACCGCTTGTGCCTGCATGGAGTGGGTAGTGATGTGAGGCAGCAGAGTCTCAACAAAGGGAGCAACATTCTGTGATGCCCTGAGAGATCCACTTGGAGAGGTGCTGGGAAGAAAGAGCACAGTAAGGGGCAAGTTGCCAGAGGCTTGAAAGACGAACCCATTAGCGCTGAAGGAACTAAGTTCACTGCCCTACGCAGGCAGAGGATTGTGAACCTGTGGGAAAAGCCTCTCTAAGACTTTAAGGAATCTAGCCAATCTGTAACAGGAGAAAAGTGAACTTCCTCGGCTTGCACAATGAAAGGCCACAATGGCTGCATGATGAACTTTTATTGATGAAGTCGCTCTGCCACGGTGGGCAAGCTTTTTATCCTGAGGGCCACATCTGCTGTATGGCGAATGACAGTGGCAGAGGGCTGGGGGTAGGGAAAGTGGCAGGGCTGATAAAATAAATAAGTAGTAAATAATCAATAAAATAAAAATATAAAATACAATAAAATGATAAATAATTTTTTATTTATAAAATAAGTTAAATAAAATTATATAATAATGAAGGGAAAATAAAATTATAACACCACGGGGCCCCTGGGGGAAGTGACTGCTACGCTCCAGCTAGAGCAGTAATTTTCAAATATTTCCCCCTCACGACCCAGTTGAAAAAAATCCTTGATGCCTGCAACCCAACAGTTACATCTCTGAGCAGTGCATTCCAGTCGTTCGGCAGCCGCAACAGCAGGCGCCACAACCCCATACCTGAGGGTCTGCGACCCAGTCCTGGGCCCTGACCCTAAGTTTGAAAAGCACTGAAGCAGAGTGCCACAAGGAGGAGGGGCCGCCATCGCACTGCAGGCAGGATGCAGCAGGGCCTGCAGGAGGACGAGTGGAGCTAGGAGGAGAGGCAGTTGCCGATCTACAGCCAGAATGTCGCTGGGCCCTACGGAGAGCGGCTGCCGGGCTCGGGTGCTGCTGGGCCCTCAGGAGGAAGGAGCAGGACTGGGAAGGGAGAGTGGCAGCTGCACTCTAGGCCGCTAGCCAGACCCAGCTGCTGGGCCAGATCCAGCTGCAGGTTGCAGTTTGCCCACCTCTGCACTAGACCCTGCCATTTAAGATGCAAGAGGTTACCCAGTATTGACAGACTAAGCCAGGGGAGGCAGGAATCTCTGGCTTGATGCCCAGCAGGAAAGTCTCTATTTGGCCAGATAAGATGCTCTCTAGTAGAAGGTTTCCTACTGCCCAACAGTACCTGTTGGACCTGAGATGAACAGTCCTGTTCATAAAAACAGAGTCCTGGGGCACTTTTAAAGATTAACAGGTAGGAATCAATGGCTCGATGTCTGGTTGGCAACCGGTAACGAGTGGAGTGCCCCAGGGGTCGGTCCTGGGACCGGTTCTATTCAACATCTTCATTAATGATCTCGATGATGGAATAGACTGCGTGCTTAGTAAGTTCATGGATGACACCAAGTTGGGGGGAATGGTAGATACTCTGGAGGGCAGGGACAGGATCCAGGGAGACTTGGACAAATTGGGACACTGTGCCAAAGAAACCTCATGAGGTTCAACAAAGACAAGTGCAAAGTCCTGCACTTAGGACAGAAAAATCCCATGTACTGCTACAGGCTGGGGACCGATCGGCTAAGTAGCAGCGCTGTAGAAAAGGACCTGGGGGTTATGGTGGACGGGAAGATGAATATGAGCCAACAGTGTGCCCTTGTTGCCAAAAAGGCCAATGGCATATTAGGCTGCATCAGGAGGAGTATTGCCAGCAGATCGAGGGATGTGATAATTCCCCTCTATTCGACACTGGTCAGGCCGCATCTGGAATACTGTGTCCAGTTTTGGGCTCCCCACTACAGGAAGGATGTGAACAATTAGAAAGAGTCCAGTGAAGGGCAACAAAAATGATTGGAGAGCTGGGGCACATGACGTATGAGGAGAGACTGAAGGAACTAGGCTTATTTAGTCTACAGAAGAGAAGACTGAGGGGAGATTTGATAGCAACCTTCAACTACTTGAAGGGGTGCTCCAAAGAGGAGGGAGCTAGGCTGTTCTCGATGGTAACAGAGGACAGAACAAGGAGCAATGGTTTCAAATTACAGCTGGGGAGGTCAAGGTTGGATATTAGGAAAAACTTTCTCAATAGGAGGGTGGTGAAGCATTGGAATGGGCTATCTAGGGAGGTGGTAGAATCTCCATCTTTGGAGATTTTTAAGGCTCGGTTAGACAAAACCCTGGCTGGGGTGATTTAGTGGGAGTGGTCCTGCTTTTTAGCAGGGGGTTGGACTAGATGACCTCGTGAGGTCCCGTCCAGCCCTATGAGTCTATGATTAATCGCATGAGCTTTCGTGGGAGAAAATCCCACTTCGTCAGAGATATTCAGCCTCCATGCCATCAAGAGTAGGGACAGCAAGCCTGGATGTAAGAGTTGGCTGTCATTCTGCAATGGCAGGTCTGGTCATTGTGGGAGCACCAGCCTGGGGCCAATTAAGAGTTCCAGCAATGCTGTCTTAGCCGCGCAGGAGCTACTAGAATCACATCTGCCTTGTCCCCCTTGGTTTTCAAAAGGACCTTGTGTGCCAGTTGTGTCAAGCCTGTGCATGGAGCAAAATGGGTCACATATCTTGTTCAGGCTAGAAACAAAGACATCCACTTGGGGAACTCCCCACCTCTGAAAAATCACAGCGGTTATCTGAGGGTGAAGTGACCATTCGTTGTGAGGTAAGAAGTACCTGCTGAGCCGGTTGGTAATAGTGTTCCTGTTCCCAGGCAGGTGGGATATCATTACTTGGAAATTATTCTGAACAGCGAGGTACCACAGATGTACAGCCTCTTGACAGAGGGCAAATGAGTGAGCTCCGCCTTGTCTGTTAATATAAAACATCACAGCGGTGTTGTCTATCAGAGTCTGTGTCACTCTGCCTTCCATATAGAAAAGGAATACCTGGCAGGCTACTCTTATCGCCTTGAGCTCTGACATTTATAAGGAGGCCGCTGTCCTCCTGGGACCAGGTCCTTTGGGTGCTGAGACCACTGTTGATGTGAGCACCTGCCCCAGCCCGAGGCATCGGACACCAAGAGAGCTTGGTCTTCAAACAGCATGCCCTGCATCACTGATTGTGGGTTGGACCACCAGCTCAGGAATGACTATCTATACGGAGTATCATCACAACTTAGTTCAACCTATGCCTGTTCAGGAAATAGACTGACATGGTGTGAACCATAGCCATGTATGTTCAAGCCACCATCTGAGCCAGTAGCCGAAGGCAAGAAGTGCGGATGTCCCTTATGATGGCTGACATGGTTTGGAATTGGGTCTCTGGGAAGAAGGCTCTGGCTTGTGTGGAGTTTAGAACAGCTCCAATGAACTGTCTTTGCTGCAAAAACACTCTCCTCTAGCGCTTTTGTCCAAACACTGCTGCTGAAAGCACTGGGGATGGGGGGCGGGGGGGCAGCAGGAATAAAGCGCCCTTTAAGGCTGAAGGACCATTGGGGAAAAAAGCATCTCTCACTCCCTCCCCAACGCTTTCAGCAGCACTTGGCCAAAAGCTGCAGGGAGGGAGTGCTTTTTTTTCCTGCTGGCCCTTTAAGGCTGAAGGACCATCAGGAAAAAAGCAACCCCCCCACCCCCCCTCAGCACTTTGGGCAGCAGCCACTTTGTCGAAAGCACGAGGACAGGGAGACACTTTTCTCCTGCTGGCCCTGCAGCTTTAAAGAGCCAGGAGGAAAAAAGTGCCCCCCACTCCCATGTTGCCAAAAGTGTGGAGGGGGGAGGAGAGCTTTTCTCCTGCTGGCCTTTAAAGCCACATGGCCATCAGGAAAAAAGCGTCCCCCTGCCCCAGCGCTTTCAGAAAGCTTTGGGAGGGAGGGGGATGCTTTATTCTGCATGGTCCTTAAGCTTCCACCTATAAAAGGCCAGCAGGAAAAAAGCCAAACTGGATAGCTTCGCTCTGCCAAAAGTGCTGGGGGCCACTTTTCTGCTACTAGCCCTTTAAAAACTGCTGGAGCAGCAGCTTCGAAAGAGCCAGCAGCTGCAGGCCGGGGTGCTTTCCTGCCACAGCACACCCACCACTGCAACACTACACATTTTTATGTTGGGACTCAGTGGTTGAGAACCGCTGCTCTGCTGTATTTATAGAGACCAATAATGTCTCCCCTGAACCTTCTTTTGGTTAGGCTAAACAAGCCAAGCTCTGAGTCTCCTCTCATCAGGAAGGTTTTCCACTCTGCGGATCATCCTTGTGCCCCTTCCCTGCACCTGTTCCAGTTTGAATGAATCTTCCTTAAACATGGGGGACCAGAACTGCATGCAATATTCCAGAGGAGATTTCACCAGCGCCTTGGATAACGGTATTAACAGCTCCCTATCTCCACTGGAAATACATCTTCTAAGGCATCCTAGGACCACATTAACTTTTTTTTACAGCCACATTGTGTTGGCAGCTCAGTCATCCTGTGATCAACCAGTAAGCCCAGGTCCTTTTCCTCTTCCATCCCTTCCAAGTGATGTGTCCCCAACTTATAGGAAAAATTCTTATTTGTCCCTAAATGAATGACCTTGCACTTCTCGTTATTAAATTTCATCCTATTCCTAATACTCCAGTTTACAAAGTCATTCAGATCTTCCACCATGATATCATTTTCTATATTGGCAGTACCTCCCAACTTGGTGTCATCTGCAAACTTAATTAGGACATTCCCGCTTTTTATGCCAAGGTCAGTAACAAAAAGGTTAAATAAGATCAGTCCCAAGACCTGAGCAACTCTACTAGTAATCTCCCTCCAGCTTGACAGTTCACCTTTCAGCATGACCTGCTCTTGTCTCCCCTTTAACCTTATCTACCTTTCTATTTTCATATTAATCCCCATCTTTTCAGTGAACCAATACTGGCAAGGCTAAAAGGGAGCAACAAGGATGAGGACTGCCTGGTCCCACCATATTTTGCATAGGATCTGTAGGAAAAGCCGTAGGGGTGAGAATGCATACTGAAGTCCATATGTCCAGGGGAGAAGGAGCACATTGCCCTGAAAGCCTCGCCCAAGAGAGCCCCTGGAACAGAAGAGAAGCTTGTGGTTGGCTACAATAGCAAAGGGGTCTCAGGAGCAGTGTGTCCCACTGGCAAAACATGAAGCAGAGAGTGAGGTCATGGAGTTTCCACTCATGGTTGTTGTGAAAGGAGCGGGTGAAAAGATCTGCTCGGGTGTCGTCAGTGCCTAGAAGATGGACAGCACGGAGAGTGATCCCGTGCTGGAGGCACCAGTTCTAGAGGTGAATCGCCTCCATTGAAAGGGCTGGAGACCTGGCTACAACCCTATTTATTCATGTAGACAATGGCCGTCATGTTGCTGGAGAAGAGATGCACATGATGTAAATGGTTAAGAGGTAGAAATATCTGGCAGGTGACGCAGACAGCTCACAGTTCTAGGATGTTGATGTGTATCCTCGCCTCCCTGGGGAACCAGAGGCCCTTGCCCATACAGCCCTTTATATGAGTGCCTCACCCCACAAGTGATGCATCCATAGTGAGAGGGGTGTGGGATGTAGAAGAGTAGTAAGGGATACAGGCCATGACCTTGGACAAGTTGCATCACCAGGAGGGGAAGTCAAGACCAAAGGAGAAGGGGGAGGACCCCTTTGTTGAGGTGATCCGGCTGCGGCTCATAAACAGTATGAAACAACAGTTGGAGGCATTGCATGTGCAGGTGGGAACATGGGGTGACAGAGATGCAGGCTGCCATATGGTCGAGAAGGGAGAAGCACCATTGGAGGTGTGTACAGGGACGATGTCACAGTTATGTGATGAGGAAAGTCAGGGCAGCAAAGCAGTCCATCCCACAAGGGAGCCCAAGCAAGCTCCTATGAATGTGAGCACATGGGTATGGACATGGGTTGACTTGTCCTATCTGATGGTCTCAGCAGGGGTCCCAACGGTGCCAGTAGGATCAGATGTATGACGTCCCAATCTGCAAGACTGGTGGTGCAAACAGGAGTAGAATGGAACCTTGACAAAGTAATAATTGTTCATCCGCCAGTGATGGGACCTCACAGTCCCCACTGATCCGGGACACAGTGGGGAGCTAGCATAGGACAGAAGCGGTTTAGCCATGGGCGAGAGTGGAGACAAGCAGCTCGGTGTGTGCAGAACTGAGCACAAAAAACTGGGCAGTCCCAGTGGTATGGACGGAGCCAGAAAAGACAGTGGTGGCCCAGTGATGGAGGCCAAAGATGACACTGGCTAGTCTCAGCGATGTTTAGTCATAAGCTTACATCCGAGACTTTTTGGGAGATGGAGCAGCTGGAGCAATGTGCGACTTCTCACCCAAAGTGGCACTGTTTGGGGAGGCAACATGGCTTTTAGGGGCAATATCCATCAGGGAGCCCCATATGCCCAGGGCTGTGCTTCTTTTGAGTACAGGGGTGGGGGGAGTGGGGGCTTCATCTGTGCTTTCCTGGAAGAGCCAGAGATGAGCTCACATTCCAACATTTCAGTGTGCACTCAGGTGCATTGTCTCTTCCATGAGGTGCTTTCAACCCTCTCATGTCCATGGTAGATGTAGCAGCGGCCGTGATGTGAGATTCACTGAGGCAATAAAGACAGCGTTGGTGCTCATCACCCACAGAGAATGAGCACAGACATGAAGACACCTTTTAAAGCAAGTGTCCCAGGACATAGGAACTAACTACCGAAGAACTATAGACAAATAACTGGGGGGCAGAGGGCAAGGGGAATGTCTTATTTGGACCCAAAAGAAGCTATGTAGTGAAGAAGAATGAGGAGGAAGAGGGGTTCTGTCTCTGGCTATGCAGTGGTAAGAGGGAATTGGAGGGGTATCGACCCGCATGACCTCATAAGATCGCAGACGTGCCGTGTGGCAGACGCACATGGATCAACATACACAGAGTTCCAGCTCCAGTGCATGTATGGAATCCACAGAGGGCCAGTACTTGAAGAAGCTTGCTGACAGATATACTTCACTGTGGAACAGTCTCCTTATTGTACAAGAGGGGCTCTTAGGACACCCAAGTTCTACAACCGAATTGGCCAGGCACTAACGTGTTCACTGTAAAGAATTTCATGCATTGGCTCTTGGCAATTGCCTGGATGATCTAATACCTACTATGATTTAACAACTATTCAATCATTCAGTCCATCCTGGGGGAGCCAATACCGGACTCATCCTTACTATAAGCAAATTGTTCCAGAAGACAGGGACAGCAGGAAGACCCTCTGGACCAGCCACCTAGTGACAGATATAGGAACTGAAAAGTGGAAATATCACTTCATCACACTCACCTGAGGTGTGTAGGGCCCAGGAGTCATAGGGTCAAGGCTTTCCAAATCTGCCTCCTCCAGTGCAGCTTCCTTAGCCGTAGAGATGTCTCTCTCAAGCTGCGTCAAGTGCTCATCATACTAAGAAAAAAAGCAGCTCATCAAAACTGCAGAGAACTAGAAGTTGACTATACAAAGAGATCACAACAGACTAGACCACATACCTCAGCCAGTGTCTGGCAACAGATGTTCACAATTTCCTGAGCAGTTTTTGTGTACTGACTATCAGGGCCTGCAACGAGAACCACACCTTCTCAAGTTGTCTGATCTCTCCTCAAAGCTGACATCTTGAATAAGCCCTTTCTGATTTTTTAACAAAGCCCATGAAACAAGACAGATCCCACAACTTGTCTTCTGGTCTTTCTGTGACTAGAAACAACCTATAGCAGGGCTGAGATTCATGCGGAAGTATGACATACCCACATCTCTCTCCAGCTGTACCCTGAAAATTGAAATTTTGGAGTACAATAAAAAAATTCTAATTGTTGTGGTTGCAAAGAAAATCTTAAATGTGAGTCAAATAACTGATGCAGAAATGTCTACATGAATCTGTGGCAAGCCCGCAACAAAAGCTTTGAGATATACGAGTCACCCAAATTGATCTCAGCAAGGTTAACTCAGATGCCAACCTTGCTAACCATTTCATTTCTTGTGGAAGAAAGGAAAGGGAGGGAAGTGCCACAAGCAGGTAGATACCACATCTTCTCTTTTGTTCCCCTCATGGATGAGCCAGGTTCAAAGGAGACTAGCAGATCCTAGGCACGTTCAAGTCCTGCTGAGAGTGAACTATGCTCATGAAATAAAGCAGAGTGGAGAAAGCAAACTGTCATATTTTGAAGTATATCTGCTCTGAGCAGCTCTCTTGAGAAGTGTATTTTGTGGGGAGAACGTCTAAGAGCAGCACCCCTCCTGCCCTACATTTTTGCTCCTTTTATACAAAGACACTAACCAAACCAAATGGCAAAGATCTACTAGCTCATAGTCAATTACAGCCAGATATCTTCAAGTGCTTCGTCCAACTCAATTTTAAGGACCGTCACTCACTCACTTTCCTTAGTGAGCTAGTCTATGGCCTAACACATCTCAAGAACTTTAAAGGGATATTGGATGTAGCAATTTAAAGGAATACTGCCAACAAGAAGTTTGTCAATTTAAAAAAAGTCACGACTAATTTCCGATCATACTTGTGCCTGACTCTGATCAAACATGTTAGTGTGTTCAGTCTTGCTCATATGAAACACAGTGGAAACTAACAGGGTGAACAGTGAGGACGGACGGACACAAAATTCAGGCAAATGTTCAAAGAAAAGAAAAAATATTTTTCCTCTCTAACTGTAGATGTTACTTGACGCAAATAGACTAAACCAGTGGCTTTTAACTCTGTGAAGCGACAGAGCCAGTATGATTGAACACATTGCCTTACTGTTCATTGCCAGGTGCTCTCAGACAACTAAGGTTAGCAGACTTGAGAAGAGCGGTTTGTGTATTGCTGGAGATATGCTGTGCATTTTGCGTCAGTAACTGAAGGCATTTCTTCACAGTATGCTGCAAACTTTATCCTCTACTGTCCTTTTACGAAAAGCTAAGGTTGCAGCTATATGGATATTTATTCTGAGCATCTTCCAACAGTGACCACCTTAAAATGAAACATTAATTATTCAGAGTCCTCTGGGGGGCACAACGATAGTAGCCCATTGTCGTCATTTTTTCCCCACTCCATGCTAGCCAACATATAGCAGACACTTCATGATTTGAGAAGATTCTAGCACTGAAATCTCCTGGCAGACAGTGTTGCTTGGCCAATGGTAGCTTACAAATAATGCTGTCAAGTTTCTGACAGGACAAGTCCTTCTCTTCATAGTTGAAGGACAGCATTGAGGAATATGTATTGATGATGTTGGAAAGTCACACATGGTAGTGATGCAATACGTTTTGATGTTGCAACAGGACATTTGGCCCCCGTGCTAGTGAGTTTCTGACAGCAAAACCCACTGTGTTGACGGTGGCCTCATTCACTTTTCCCATGCTAGAAAAAGGTGCATTGTAGCTCATGTAAAGAGTTCATGTCAGTTACTCTGATTTCAAAGAGAGCAGCTACATCAATGTCAAACTTCTGTGTTAATGAGGGTGTATTTACTAGGATCATTGATCTCCTTGTGACCATTTGACATAGCAGTACACAGTGACACACTGCACCCCACATACACCTGTGTGCTGCGATCTGTGTATCACACATGTTCACTCCTACCGTGTAACTGTGCATCGTCGAATGCAAAGTATGTCGTGTACGGTGGTTTTGGAACGCTCTTGGCATGCTGAACATTACATTTATGGTAGCATGTTTCCTGCACCATCATACATATGTACAGATATGAAACTCTCCTAGGTCATGTCCCCAGATGTGTCTCACATGGCTTGAACAGATGCAGACAAACACAAAGATGTGTTTCTGCACCCAGTGGAGGCATACATACAAGAAAAAAGGACTATCTTCAGCACCCTGGTGCAAGAGAGAAGGATCATTCCCCTTCTTGGATACAGATGATCATATGACACCAGGGGGTGTTGAGGAAAGAGGCCCCCCTTGCCTAAGGGCATTCTCCACTGGAATCCACCTTCTATGCAACACCAATGACTGAATACCTAGTCATGGGAGGGCGGGGATTTGAGCTGCAAAACACATCGCAGCCCACCTGTGTGATAAGCTGAAAATAGACTGGAACAGGGGACTTTAGTTTAGAATACGAGTTTTCTTTTATTTGATTATGATTAACTCCTTGACTTAATCATTAGACTTTATAATACTCTAACTTGGGACCACTCAAAATCTTACTGTAGTCAATACATGTATTTTTGTTTTATCTGAAGTACCACGTGTTGATAGAGTGACGCCACCGGTGTATGTCAATTTCTTTGATAAATTGACGGACAAGCGTAAATGAGCTGGCAGGGTGCAGTGGGCAGCACTGAACCCTGCGAGATACTAGTTCCCAGGACAGGTCTACCCCATGAGCGGCTAGTGAAAGCGCTCCTCCACTGGGTGAAGGGCTGATTACACGCAGGATGCTGAGTGTGAGCTGACCCAGGAGTGAAGGTTTTACACAGCAAAGTGAGGTAAGTTGGGGCCGAGCAGTGGAGAATTGGGGTGAGACAGCTGCACACCCATCCAGATTGTAGGAGGGGAACATCACAACATTGTCCACATATTCCAACAAGCAAGTTTGAAGAGGGCAACCAAAGCACACAAACAAATCTGTATGCCTGCACAGAAAACAAACAGGCAGAAGCCTGCCGTCTCAGCCGCACTGACAAGGCTTGGAAAGCAAGCCATTCTGAAGCCAGGAGATACTGGAGGGCGGAGGTGAGTGGCTGGGCAAAGTGCCTGATGTTTTCCTTGGAATGGATTTTGTTCGGTGTTTTCTCTGCTGGTCTTTGTTCAGCCAAGAACTAGCTGCAAGGCAGCAGTGCTGGGCTGATTTACCACTTTATATTCCAATGAATATCTGACCCCCTCACATCACTCCAAGCATAATTTCCAATGATCGCTTCCATGAACAGGCCAGGAGCTATAATGCAATTGTGCAAGCAGCTTCTCATTCAGAAAGAAGAGAGTCTCTGTCTGGACTAAACCCCTGAGGAGCAGACTGAGGCAACAGTCAGTGGTGACCAGGGTCAGGGGCAGCGTAGCCAGAATCAGGTTGACTGGAACGCCATGTGGGAAATGCGATGGCCGAGCAATTGCAAAGGAACCCTTTCAGTCATAATCTAATCACATGTCCTACAGGCTAGCAATGCAGGATGCTGTTCGAGCTGTAGCTAGTGTGCTACAGTAACCACCAGACACTGCCCCACACCCTCATGAGACCCACGGACACTGCCACCATGAAGCCAGCAGCTCATGGGTGAATTATCTTCAGCCAATCTCTCCAGCTAAGATAGGCAAAGGCTAGTGATGAGGCATGGACAGCCACCCCCACTCTGCTGTACAGAGGGCACTCCATCTGGCCGATGGGGTCAGGGAATCACCATACCACTAAATTCCACAGTCCCAATCCAGAGCCAGTACACTAGAGAAGAGGAGAGAGGAGCAGAGAAAGAACTGCCTCAGGCACTCAAAGGTCCATGGCCTAATGATGCCCCTGATGGCAGAGCTGCTGAAAAAGATGCTAGCTGTACCTACCGAAGCAGCAGACTCAGGCTGTGACTCAATTCTAGGTCTAACACAGGGATAGCAATACAATGCCAAAACAGTGTTTTCAGCTGCTTCTGTGGCCTGTACAGTCAATCTCCAGCCCGAAGGATTTTACTGGGTATGAGATGTTCCTACGGTAAGGCCAACGTATGAGCCAACTGACTTGTGCACTGAACCCAAACCTACAGTAACGGGATATGACATGGAGCTGAAGTGGATGTCAGCAGGTAGAATATAAGAACAAAGACAGGCTTTGGAGGAAACGAATGAAAATGCTCATCACTGAGGGAGGAGACAGTGTGTTCTGATCACTGAAGGGTCCAGGTTGGAGGTGCTTAACCTTCTGTAAAGGAGAGGTGGAGACGGGAATGTGGGGATTCATTGCAAGTTAGAAAGAGATTGGGCTGGAGGGCTCTGCTCCTCAGTCTTACAATCTCAGAAACGGGGAATGGTTTGGTGATTATCAGAGAGACCCGCTGAAACTCTCAGCCTTCCCCTCCTGCCTCTGAACTGTCATATTTCAACTCGGGGCCTGCCTAGACATTGACTTAGTGCGCACAAATCAGGGAACAAATCCACAGCACACTACCTGGCACTGAACTTTCACTCGAAAGTACACTTCCACACTCATGCTGCACCCGCCTGCATCCCCTCCCAAGCATTATTCAAAACAGACAAACCAGCCCTTCCACCAGCCCCGCCCAGCCCAGTCTGCTCTGGGACAGGGATTTTGCAGCCAGCTTTGCAGCTTCTTGGAATAGGACATCCCCTATCCCAGAACTGAGTGCTGATGAGGTGTGTGACAGGAGAAACTCCACCACCATAGGAGAGGCAGCCCTTGCCCACTCGCATTCCCCCCAGCTTTATAATGCAGAGCCCACATAAAGAAGCGAAAACATTGTTACCCAAATCCCACAATCCTTTGCACTCAGCAATGCCTCTGGATCACAGGATGATTTTCCAGTCATTTTGTGGGTTACATTCAAAAAGGGGGAAGGGAAAAGTAGCAGCCCTCCAGGTCAATAATGCCCATCCTAGGCCAATCAGTCCTTTCCACATTTCTATTCGTACTGTTCAGAAAGTGATGATTTCCATTTTTGGCTCCATTTGAAACCATCCTTGACAGACAGCACTGTGCATGCGAACACTCCTACCTCTCTGACTGCAATTTTAGGTGGTTATTAAGAGAACAGGTCACTTGATGTGAAGTGACCTTTAGGTTTACAGAACTACAACTGAATTCTTTAAATTTAAAGCAAAGGAATTAGACTTCTGAAATGTCAATATAATCCCATGGTCTGCAGAAAGATTATTAAGTACTAATTCACATAACTAGGTCACGGCACTATCCGTTTTACAGTCATTCAGGTGTTTTGGAGTGGTCAGATATAGTTTCAGAAAAGCTTAATGGCCAATATTAGAATTACTTACCATTGTACTTAATGCTGTTTGTAAGAATCAATTTAACATCATCCAGGAAGGTCTCCCTGTTTTGATACTTGTGTTTGGAAATGTTCTGGAAGAGATTACTCAGTGATAAGTAACAGAGCTGAACACTTTCTTAAAAGCTGCTTAATTCAAAATTACATACCTTGCGGATAGTCTCCAGGTCCATTGGATTGATGATCACTTTGTAATAATCTGGGACAAACTTTTTATTAACTGGATGATGAAATGGCCAAGACTGCAAGAAATAAAAACACAGACATGGTGATAAGTGGGAATAATTCCTTGTAAAAATGACTGTTGGATCTTGGAGTCAAGAAAGAGAAAGTTTCACAAAAAAATCTCCCAGAACTGTTAACAGAAACTCAGACGCAGATTCTTTATGGCCTGGAAGCGTCTCTAACAGTGATTCTTGCATTCAGCTACCAAGTCTCGGCAAGAGTCGGCAATAAACACTGGACTAAAAGAGCTAACAAGAAAGTTACTTTTCTAACGATGTCTTTCAATAACTAGCAGCAGAGATAGGTACTATATAGGAATACTCAAAGCAGCCCTTTGATGCTATTTAGTATCATTGTTACTTTCCAAGTAGCAGCTAGAATCACTATCAAGGACATTAATTCCTCAAAGAATCAATGGAAGAAAAATATCTAAGTTCTGGGCCCGTAGGAAACCACCAACTGGAGCCAATCACCTAAAGGCTGAGATTTCTGTGGTGGCAAAGAAAAATTCAAAACCCTGACTCTGCCAAGAGTCTGTCAAAGTTTTAGACAAACAGACACCAGGGTATCTTATTCACTTACACACAGCTAATCAGAGGCACAATCTTGTAACACTACCTCATCTAGAGATGGCACACTATAAATCAGTGAACTAAGGCCTTGTCTACATATAAAGTTATACCAATTTTAACTGAAGGTATGATTTTATACTGATTTTGTTTAACAAATACAACTGTGTGTGTGGACTCCTCACTTTAAAACTGTTTTATTTATGTTTAACTTGCACCTAGAAATTTACCCATACAAGATAAACTAATATAAACCAGATTTAAAATGATACAAGAGAGCCCTCACAAAAGTTACAACCATTTAGTTAAACCAACTTATGTGTCCAGACACACCCTCAGAGTGCCTTGTATGAGGCATTGATGGAGTCCAGGGGTCTGAAAGATTGCTTTCTTGCTCTGCCTGGTCAACCATAAGAACAGTGCTGAGAAAATGTTGGGGAGTTGGTGTTATGTGATGTTCTGTGCACTGAGAACCAGTATTGCATTTTTAACTCACTTCTTCTCCATCTCAGTTACCCCTTTGCAAATGAGGATAACAGCACTGATTTAATTAAAAAATAGCCAGAGTGCCCCATTAAAAACTTTACTTACTGATTTACTAAACACATTTTAGCATAAGAGCTTGTCTAAACAAAGCCAGTTTGCAGCAAGTTGGTGTATAAATGTAACCCACACTAGTCTGTCACGCACTAAGTGTCCATGTGGATTCTGATGCCGTGAACTAAAGGTTCGCTAGTGCTCTTCAATCTAGCCTGGTATGAAAAGGGAATAGATTAAAGCACAGGAAGGAATTTTTAGTGCATTGCAGCAGGGTCAACAAAGACATGTAGTGTGCAGCACAGTAGCATAGAGAGATTTACCCCAAGGGCATCATTTGCTATAGAGCAAGATGGGTAGTTGCCTCCCCTACACTTCTCATAAGAAAAAGTTACTTACTGTAACTACGATTCTTTGAGATGTGAGGCAGACTTTGTTCTATATAGGTGTGTACACGCCGCACATGCAGAGCCAAATTTTGCCTAGCAGTACGGTACAGTTTCTCAATCTGTGGTACATGTACTCCCAGGGGTTCGCCAAACACAGGCTGGGGAAATGTGTGGCAGCCACCTGCTTCCCCCAATTCCAGGTCCCAGCTGGGAAAAGGCTGAGCGTTGGGGTACTTACTAAAATTTTTCAGAAGTTTGGGGGTACTTGCTACTTAAAAGGTTGAGAAACACTGTTGTAGAGGGAGGTGCTCACTGGGCTATTTGAGGTACCGCAGCCCCAATCACCCTCAGTTTCCTCACACTGAACATCCAGAGAAAACTCTGATGCAGAGGAGATGGAGGGCAGGTTGTGGAACACACATTCGCTCGGCAGGTTGTGGAACGACAGTTACCACAAGTAACAGTTTCTTCTTCAGGTAGATGTAAATGGGTATTCCCAGTAGGTGACTAGCAAGCAGCACCTCCATCCGCAGGGAGGACTCACTGTCTACTTGAGTAAGGGTCACAGGACCACTCTTATGACATTAGCGTCCACATTGGAAGAAACAACAACTGCATAATGATCTGTAAATGTACGAATGGATGATCATACAGCTGCCCTTCAAATGTCCAGTACCGAAATGGAGAAACATTGAGGAACGCCACCAACACTGTCCTATGCTCTCAGCAGATACAGGCAAATTCGATGAAGAGGCATACCCGATGGCATCTCCTATGCAGTCTTGATACCAGATTTTAATCCATCTAAAGGTGGTCTGTGCAGATACCACTCGTCCCTTCACATGGTCTGTGCGTGATACGAACAGACAAGGCAAAGCACAAAACTGTTCAGTCTTGTTCAGGTAAATGGCTAGACAGGATTTACCAGCCTATGGAGACACTGTTCCTCCTGGGAGAAATGGGGGGGGAGGGGGAAGGAAGGCAAATACACTGCCTGGTTCAAATGAAACCAAGTGACCACCTTGGATACAAACACTGAGTGTGGCCACAACATAACTTTGTCCCTGGAGAACTGCATGTAAGGAAACCCAGACATCAAGGTCTACAGCTCACACACCTTTCTGGCAGAGGTAATGGCTATCAAAAATGCAGTTTTCTGAAACAAGAGGGGCAGTGGACAGGTAGCAAGAAGCTCAAATGGAGGCCCTATTAGGGCTGCTAAAACCATGTTCAGGTCCCACAAGAGGACCAGCTTTTGGACTGGAGGATGCAGGCAGAGAAGTCCTTTCAGAAATCTCATCACCATGGTGTTGAAGAAACCCTATTTCCCTTGGATAGGTGGATAAAAACACCAATTTTGCCATCAAGTACACTGTCTAAGATAAAATTTCTCAACCTGTGGTACATGTACCCCTGGGGGGGTACATCAGACACAGGCTGGGGTACGTGTGGCAGCTACCTGCTTCCCCTGGTCTCAGCTCCCAGGTGGGAGGCAACTGAGTGTTGGGATACTTATTAAAATTTTCAGATGCTAGGGGGTACTGGTTACTTAAAATGTCAAGAAACACTGCTCTAAGAAATGAGTGTTAAGCTGAACTCCTTAAGGTGCAGCAGGTATTCCAAGATGTCCTGGATGGAATTCTCTACCGTATGGGTCCCACAGGCCAAGGACCACATGAAAAACCTCTTCTACTTCACCAGTAGAAGTTAAGTAGAACTTCTTGGACAGCCTTCAAGCAATGCTCTTCCTTCCTGTTCAGCCATCCAGCAGCCACATCATAAGGTGCAGGGAGCAGATTGCTGGATGCAGGGTGTGCCCTCAGAAAGAAAGTGTCATGGAAGACAGAGTGAGGAGATCTGAGAACCCCCACGACCATGACCATGCTGGGCAATCTAGAAGAGCCTGGCTTGATCTATCCTAAACTTGGTGATGCCCTGCAGAATGTGTACAGCAGTCAGCTGCCAACTGCAATGGAAAGTGTCAGAGAGGGAGCCAAGGCTGAGCACCTTCTGGGATCAGAACAGGTAACACTCCCAGTTTTCCCTCACCACAAAGAGGCTGATTGGGGGAATGCACTATGCTGCAAAAACCATCCGAAGGACCTCCACCATCAGGGACCATTCGTGGCTCAGAGAGAAAAACCCACTGAGGTGGTTCGTTGCCCTTGAGAAGAGGACAGCTTCCTCCATCAGTCGCAACAGACTGATGTCCTCTTTGATGCAGAAATCATCTCTAAGAAGAGTGATCTGGAGTGAGCTCTCCTGGTTTGTTCACATAGTACATCATGATAGGGTGGTCGGTGAGTATGTGAACCAGTGAATGCCTGCTGCAGTCCCAGAAGGCACAACAAGCATTGTAGATGGCCCAGAACTCCAGCACGTTGATGTGGAGCGAGGCCTCCTGTTCCAACCACACCCCCTGAACCCTCAAAAAGTTCAGATGCATCCCCCAAGCCAGGAGGGATGCGTTGGTAACTACTGACTTAGTAGAAGAGAGCCATGCAAAGAGAATCCCTTAGCACAAATTGCATCGAGACTCCCACTAGTGCACAGATTCCAGGACTGTGGAGAAAGGTGACTCAATCTGTCTAGAAAATACAGGGCAGGGCAGTAAATCATCTTAAGCCATACACAAAGAGGGCAAAGATGCAATGATCCGCATGTCCAGCACGATCCAGAGTTCTGGAGCCAGAAAACCCTCTCTATAGTAATCACCAAGGCCACTGTCCAGCCAAAGTTTCTGAAACATGAAGGCAGACCATATTGCAGAGACATTTTAGCCACCAAGCAGCCCCCAAGCAAAAATGCCCAGAATTCATCACAGAAAGCCTGGGGCTACTGCTCCTCAAATTTGGCCACAGCCAATTAATTGAGGAAGTCATACTTGGCCAGCAAAGCTTGCTCGTTCGCAATCTGTAGTGAAGAGGAGGTATATACCCTTCTACCTAAAAGGACCAGGCACTTTTAGTCCTTGGGGGTGGACATGAACCTGCTCTATCCAACTCTGTCATTCACCGCCATGATTGCCATGGAGTTCAGGGCAGGATGGGAGTAAAATCTCTCACATTTCTGCACAGGCACAAAACAAGCACTTCTCGAAGCACTCAACTACCAGCATACCCCAAAAGGTTCTCACAAGGTCAAGAAGCACCTCATTAATTGGGAGGGCCACATTCTGAGAGGTAAAGGGCTGGAGAATGTCCACAAACGTATGGGTACTCTGAAGAAACCCTGCTTCAATAACAAGAGATGAGGCAACTCAATGTAGGTGGTCGTGGTACATTTTAAAGTCCTCCCAGATGGAAGGGGAGTAGGGTAAGCTAGGCAGCACTGCATAATCCAGCATGAGGCCGTTGGCTGGGCCAAAGATAGGTCCTATTCCTCAGGCAGCAGCTCCACAGGAAAGGGAACTGCAGGCATCTGGACTTGCGGCTGATCCACATCCATCAATGCCACACAGGGGGTGATCTCATTTTTTTACTTGGCTGGCAAGAAAGAGCTCTGGGAAGAACCAGCTTCCCCCTGAGCCCAAAAGGATCGCTGGTAAAGGTAAGGCACTGGAACAGGGGCCTTCATCCCAGCCTCAGGATGCATGTCAACTCTAGCAGCCCTACCCATCTACTGGTGGCCTCCTGACCTCCTCCAGCAAAGGGGAGTGGGAGAATGAGGATCCTGAAAGAACCCTGGAGACAATTTTGAAAAAAACCTGGTTTTGTCCCGATTCAAAACAAACCCAGAATTTCAAAATGTCAAAACTGCCTGTGTGACAGATATTCTAAGTTTTTTCAACCCACTCTACCCAAGAGCAGGGAGTCAGCAGCAAAGCTGCATCAGAATGCCTGTCTTGACTCCTACTCCAAGCAATAAAGACGGGGTGACGGGAAGAGATACTGAGTCAAGCTATGTCTTCATTAAAAACACTACAGCAGCACCAATGTAGCGCTTTAGGGAGATACTCACTACAGTAATGGGAAAGGTTCTCCCATCCTGTAGTTAATCCACTTCCCCAAGAGGTGGCAGCTAGTTTGATGAAAGAATGCTTGGGTCAGCTTCACGTTGTCACTCAAGGATGTGGATTTTTCACACCTCTGAGTAAAAATAGGGTGGTCAACTTTACCTTTCAGTGTAGACCTGACCTCAGTCACAAAATCACAGCCGGACATCCTGCATAGCATTTCTTGTTTACGCTGCAGTACTGTATAAGTGTGTCATAACAGCCATAAAAATGCAAACATCTCTCTGTAACGTCAGGCCATAGCCCCACAACTAGTGCATGCCTGCTCGTTTACAGGAAATAGGGAATGGCTCTCCAGGACTCCATTTTGAGTACCACCTTTATACCAACATCCTCACTAATGCACACACTGCATTTGAGTCACATACATCTGGAACCACCATCATTTTCTGAGTGACGATGTTATCCAATATGAAGGAAAAAGCCACTTGGTCGTCATCATCCAAGAGAGGATTAATTGCTTTCTCTAAACGAGCCAGTTTATCTTCTTTCTGAAATAAAGTTAATGGATGTCAGTAACTGATCCTACAGCAGCACCTATTCATCATCAACACACTCTGCACCTTTAAGGGGCAGGCTGCATCCATCTGTTCATGAAGATAATTCCCAAGTTACTGTGTGGTAGCTCATCCTGACAGCATGTGACTAGGGGAGCAGAAAAAGTGTCTCTCAAAGAACAGAACCCAGTGTAAAATGTTGGATGCTCCAGGAACAGTAAAAATGCATATAAATACCCAAGAAAGCAAGAAAGGACCCTCTCATTCTTCCATCTACACTTCCAAAACCTCTCTGCCTTCAAAACCCCAAGCCCCCCAATCCTTGTGCCACTCCCTCCTCTACAGTCTTATGAGAGCCAGTTACAAGACTTGCCTCTTTTAGTTTTTCATCACAGAGGTCCAGCATGGACTGAGAGATCTGGGTCAGTGAGTGTTTTGGCCCTGCAAATACACAGAAAGGACAGTGATGACCTTGGCTTTTGTGGAGGAAACACCTGAAGTTTTATGGTCACAGAACACCTGCGAGCATTAGGGGCTTAAAGCTTATTATGGTCTCAAGGAAACTCCCTAGGAATCTCTCTTTACTCATTACATGCATTACTGACTAGATTTCTATCATAGTTTGAAACATGTCCTCAGCAACATATTTTAGTGCTCCCCTCCTATGGCATACTGTCACTAGAGTGTATTATGGATATAATAATAAAAGGCTTATTTATTATTGAGTATCGTGTCTACATATTCACACTTGTGGGATACACCCTGTGGAGTCACTGAATTTTGGGAACTCCCTAGAAAAGCAGCGTCCATTGGGAACCATAAAGTACTCCCTGACAGCACCGGACACTCAGAGCAGAGGCCAGAGTCCCCATTCCCTTGTGTTAAAGCCAGTTCTCAAGTACAGAAATCTGAGGGAGGTGGATAGGAAGTGTGAACATGCAGAAGCAACAATTACTGAAAAGCAGAGCCCTATGCATGTCGGGATTCCACAGATGTGAAATTTACCATAAAAACCACAACTTGCCACAGAACTGCACTCCAAAATCTCAGCTTCAATTTAAAAAAGAAAACCCAACACATTAGTCCTCCTTTGTGAGGAAAACTACCTGAGTAAAAACACGGACAGTGCTGCACCGTTGTGAGCGAAGCTGCTACACATTTTCCAGACTGCTGCAGAATCCAGGGAGGCCTACCAGAGTGCAAGTCCTTCTTGCTGCTGAATATATGGGGCTTGGACTAAAGCAAGGCTCAGTGCTCATCCAATGCCTAATATCTTTTAAAAATACTTGTCAGATAAGAAGCTGTATTAACAGGGGTCACAATAGGCTGCCTCGCAGTGTCTCAGTGAATCAGCACTTTTACCCAGAAGTGGCACGTTGTTCTAGAAAATTTAAGGATACATTTTTCAAAACTAGATTTCTGGCTGGGATGAAAACTTTCAAAACACCAACCAGCTGTAAATACTAGAGTGACATTTGCCTGAAGCAAGCCTACGCTGCAAAGTGCTCTCAGTATTTTATGTTGGTCCGGGTGTGAAAGAACCACGCCCGTGACTAACATACTCTATGCCAGCAAAGCCCGCATACAGACACAGCTATACCCACAATATTCCTTCCACCGGTGTAAGCTGCGTCTCTGTAGCTGGGTTTGTATCAGCAAAGGCTTGCAACACAGGCCAGTCCTCAGTCTGCTGCCCCGAGAGGTGTGAATTGCCCCAATTCATTTTAAGGAACATGTAAACTCCGAAGCATAATACTGAAAATGTAAATACTAACATTGATAACTATCTCATTGCTGATCAGAGTTTGAAAGAAATGAGAAGGGTTATCATATTGTAAAGAGCAATCTACCAAGAATGACTTGGCTCACCTGTGGACAGAGCTTGGATTATGCTCAGAATTTGACAGGGTATCTCTAGCCTCTCAGCCACAAATCTGACCCGTAATGATAAAGCCTTCATTACTTCTTAAATGCACAAACCTCTTATTCTGTATGGTATAGACAGATTTTAGAGTTCACCCCTTGCCAATAGAACAAGCTGGTTATTTATTGTCCTATTGATATAGTCAGAGAAGTCTGTTATATTCACCTTAGCCATTTTGATGATGTTACCTTTGCTGCTTTTCTACTGTTTTCACCTTTTCCCTACAGAGTATGAGAATTTTTCCACTTTCCAGGCCACCAAACTCCATACACAAGGCATACACAGAATGCCCTATCATAGTGCTACACAGCAGACCAGAAGGCAAATAAAATCTCAGTGCTTTAAGGAGCTTCCTACCATTATATGTTGAACTGTTCTTCACAATCAGTTCTAGGTGTTCACGAAACTCTTCCCGGGAAGGGTATAGGCGTTTGCGGACATTTTCACGCAGGGTCTGCAGGTCCATGGGCCGTGTAATGATTTTGTAATAATCTTTTACAACCTTTGCATTAACAGGTGTGTGAAATGGGTACGTCTGCGGATGACAAAAAAGAACGGGCATTCATTCCAATGAGAACTCCGCAGGCACTAATATGGTCAGTCCTAACTCAATCTCCCCAAGCAGCAGAGCCGGCAGATCCCAAGCCCTTTAGGGTATGTCTACACATAATTTTGGAGTGAGCCGCTCAGTCCATTCAATAGACTTGGGGTATCATGGCTCCTGCTAGCTGCATAGACAGTGCTTTGAAGCTTGAGCTCTGAGCTCCACTCCTCCCAAGGCTTAAGAGCCCAGCCAGCAACTTCAAGGCGCTGCCTGCACAGCTATTTCTAGAGCGCTGACAAGCCCCACTAGCCAAGTCTATCAAGCCAGATTGGGAGGCCTGCTCCAAAATGCTGTATAGACATTCCTGTAGAGACTGAAGCCTATTGACCACCACCTGTACATCACTGGGAGATTTTGGTTTTCTCCAGAGAATTTACTAAGCAAATATTAGTCTGTTAGGACTGTGCCACCACTCTGAGGGAGAGCATCCTGCAACAAGTGCCGTTCGAGTTCCTGGGCGTTCAGCCCTTTTAAAAGTCAGTTTACTAATGCTGGACCCTAAATACCGGCAGGTCGTAACTTTAGGCTGCAATTTGTGTAAATCTAGGCTCATATTTTAAAATCAATTTTAAAAATGAGAAACAATTAGATATTGGCCAGAGTCCCACAAACACAGAGCTGCAGTGTCCTTTTCATACTTGCTCTATAACTGTGCTCCAGTTTCTAAGCTTTAGTTTTTCAAAACTTCACTAATTCTTACCATTGCAAAGATAATCTCCAAGTATGGAACAGAAGTGAGCCAACACAGCGAAGTCTAAGAGAATGGGGACTGCTTTGAAAATGCAGGTCAGGTGTGTCAGCTCTGAGGCTCAATGAGGACACACGTCAGCATTGTGAATTATTCCTCTGCTGATCATTTAAGCAGAAACATGAAGCTAATGTACTTATTGTTGGATTAGTAACCAGTAATGGGATGGGGAATGAAGAATCTAATTCCCTCATCCCACACTGACCCCCACCTCCCATCACTGCTTGAGTGTCAGACGGATGCCAAAATGGCTTGACTGTTTCCCAAAGCCTGTTACCATATTACCGAGTCATCTGCGAGTCAGTTATTTTTTTATTGAAAACAAACTGAAAATCTGAGGGCAACATTCAAGGGATGCTAGTTTGACTGAATGGGACCAAGGAAGCAGTGAGAGGGAGAGAACACGTGGGGACAGTGCAGTATAATTCTGGGTTCTCACATTCAGCCACGTAACATGGGTTTATCAGCCTGCTCAGGACACAGAACTTTGACCATACGGCCTAAACTTACATTGGGAAGATCCCGCATATCGTTGATAATGCCCTCTAGAATGGACGACAAAGTCACCATAGGGTCCGTTCGTCGCCGATGGATGGACTTGTGAGGCCGCTGGAAAAAATCAGATAGAAGCAGGAAGTCAAGGCACTTGCAAGCTAGAAAAGACAAATCTAAACAAGTTCTCTGCAGGTTTAGTTTATTAATTTGATAGGCAGGCATGCAAGTACATGCCTCATGCTGTTCTATGGACGGCCAGAAACAGTGCAAGGACAGGACAGTATAGACAAAGGACATGAAGAGATTACAACTGACTGACATCTGCACTTACATTCAAGTAATCGCAATGAACAGTGGTTCCAACTCGCCGCTTTTTCTTTGGAGGAAGCTGCTGTTTAGGAAACTTCAAAACCAGTGATTTCCTGCGAACCTCATCCGCACTAGGGAAAAGCAAACAGACTTCTGCATCTCTAACAAGAAGACTGTTTGCACATCCTAATCAGTACTGATCCTGTCAGTGCCATACCAACTGCAATGAGGGTTTAAAGACTTCATTACTAACAACAACATATCTAAAACTCAGCCACTTGATTCTTGGATCTACTGTACCTGTGATGTGTATGAGCCCACAGACTGGCCTCGCCACTCAACCCTGCCTCAGTTCTTCCCCTCACCTCTCAATCAGTTGCTTTCCCAAGACAATTTTGGTCCCCTCCACTTTGATGAGCTCTTCATTATCGTTGTGAATGACTGTCTTTTCCAGCTCCTCCTCCTGCTCTTCAGTCATGGCAACAGGGTTAGAAGGTGGAGCATTCGTTTGGTAGTAGAGGGGACAGAATTTATTAGTTCTCATGTGTCCAATTGCACCACAAGCTCCACATTTTAACTGCAGAAAGAACAAAAAGTGAATGATTCAAATTTATTCACAGACGTTAAGGCCAGATGGGAACCTTAAATCATGTAGTCTGATCTCTCAAATATCATGGGCCACTGCATTTCACCCAGTTATCCATTCTGAGTCCTGTCTAATTTATGATTGGCTAGAGCATAACTTCCAGAAAGGCATCCAGTCTTAATCGGAAGACAGAGATGAAGAACCAACCACTTGACATAGAGGTAAGATAGTAAGCTGTTCTAGCTTCAGATAACATAGGGGAAATGAGAGCAGAGCATCAGGTAAATGGCCTGGGTCACAGTAATAATCATTAGCTCTAATCCAGATGTACTGGATCTGGGATATTCTGGACCATGTTCTAAAAACACAAAGCTAGGCATGAAAAGTGTGTTATTTATACTTGATAATAAGACCTTGAAGATGGCATCTATGTATATCAGAATCCTATCCAATAGTTTTCTCCTCTTTCTTCCATCCAAATGAGGAGGTTTGCTAGGACACTGCATTCCATTAGCTTTTCTTCCTTGGATTGCTTTGTTTCACTTGATGCTTAGTTACCTTCAGATCTGGCCGCTCTTTCATTTTCTTGGGTTTTTTCTCGGGTGGGCCCTTAAGTTTTTCTTTTTCCTGGTTCCGTTTGAGTCGCCTTAGCTGCTCCTGGATTCTGCGCCGTTCCTTACGCATCTCCTCCCGGTGCTGCTCATCAAAGAGGGCAAATTTTCGGCTGGAACACAAAGATTTTAATCTAGGTCTATAAATGGCCAACTAATGCCTGCTCACTGTAAACAGAATTTTTGGAGATTTTACCTACCGGCCTCTGACAAACCTCTGAACACATGCAAATGGCATTTTTTAGAGGTTTACAATTCAGTTCAATTTAACTGGTATTTCACAGACAGCAAAAAGATACCTCTGAGACAGGAGGGGGAATCCCTTGACAACTTTCAAGTTTATGCACCAAAGAATAGAGGTGTTAACGCTTCTCCAATAAATAGTTTTAATTTACAGTGGCAAAACATTTCTAGTCATTGAAGTGGCAAAACCATCTTTGTTTAAATTTTCCAAAAAAAATTCAACTAGACTCCTAAAGGCAGACAGAGGCATGAAAACTTTCAACTCAAATGATTATCAGATATAAACCAACACAAAAAAGGGGCTTATGATGGAAAATGTTAGACAACCTTAACTATAGCTGTGACTGCTTGCTTCACCTATATAATAATCCCAGACAAGCAATGCTGAGCAAATTCAACCATATTAAAAGACAACACATTTTAAATGGAGAGAGTAAACAATGTGTACTTGGATAACTGAATCAGAGATTTTCATCTCTCTCAAGTATTAAGTACTGGGCAAAGCCAGAGGCCTCCCCCAGAGGCCCAAAGGAACATACCCCTTCCTGCCATGAAGCCGCCATGAGAGCCATCCCACCTGCAGCCAGAAGGGTGCATTCTCAATTCAGTACCATGGATTCAGTATTTTTCAGTAGTAATTCCCATGCAGCTGGGAACTCATGTGCCAACACTCTATATCACTGATGCCAGAATGAAAGAGAGAGTCTCTAAGGCCTTACATGAACTCTTCATCCTTGGTAGTCCGTATTCGGCTGTAGGCATCAATGACAGAGGGCTTGCGAACTGTTTCACACCGTACATACTCTTTCCCATCCTCGTCTCGAAACGTGCGATAAATTTTGAGGCGACGGCCAGTGGCAGAAGAATTGAGACTTGTTACAGAGGCAGTGTCGTCATCTTTGTGAGAGCCTGCTGAGGTGCCCGAAGCTGAGGCTGTAGGAGAGAGTATTAATGGTTCCCAGTACTGTTCACTCTCTACAAATCTTTCATTTTATATTCCCTTTGACCTGAGACACCAATACCGGGAACAGGGACACAGGCAAAGCTGTATATCTGAGAATCTCTCAGAGCTCGGTAAATCCCAGGCACCAGGTTGCCAGGCATCCAGAAGTTTGACCGCATCACCTAGCTGCGCCATGGTACTTAAGTAGCGGAACACCCCCAGGCACCTAGAAAACTCTCTGCCGGCACCAATTCTTTCACCACCCACTGCCACCAAAAACACCCTGGACGGTGGCTTTTTTCAGCAGCAGGGACTTTTGGGCACCATAGTGCCAACAAAAATGGCAGCAGCTTTTTTCAGCAGCACGGGGTGTGCAGCACATTTGTCGAGGCCTGTCATCTATAGAATCCAAGATGCAAGTATGAAGCATGCAGACACCATGGTGAAGAGAACCAAAAAAAAAAGTTAGAGAGATCTTTTTAAAAAAAATCAGTGCTCATGAGTGCAGTCAACAAGGTTTTTACTTATTAAGTGGGAGAAGTTAAACTACGACACCAGTGTTATATAAATATCTATGTCACACACAATAGGTTCTGTCATTTCCTCCATTGCAATGTCAGCCTAGATACTGCATCATGCATCTGCTTTGAACAGGAGGAAGGAAGATCAGACAGAGGAACCTGTGAGAGTCAGCGTGCAATCAATGACTACAAGACAAGAACAAACAATAGGAGGACTTGATCTTTAAAACCAATCACATAACATGCAATTCATCACCACCCTGAGAGGAAGGAGAACTACTGGTTAATCGTCCCACAGAACTTCAGGGAGGAAGAGTCCTGAAACAAGTTCTCCTACAAAGAGGAGCTACTCACCTTGTAGTTGTCTCGTCTGTGGAACACTTCGGGATTGTGTATAAGCACTATGCCATGCAGATTTTTCCCTCCCAGACTCCATGTGATTCATGCATGCACCCTTCTCTCCTCAACCTTCACATCCTTTCTAGAGCTCGGGGCCAAAACTGGACACACTACAAATGCGACCTCACCAGTGCTGAACAGAGGGGAATAATCATTTGCCTCAATCTGCTGGCAGGGCTCCTACTAACACAGCCCAACATGCCATTAGCCTTCTTGGCAATAAGGGCACACTGTTGATTCCTATCCAATTTCTTGTTCACTGTAACCCCCAGTTCATTTTCTGCAGAACTGCTGCCCAGCCAGTCAGTCCCTAGGCAGTAGCAGTGCATGGCATTCTTCCATCCTAAACGCAGGACTTGGCACTTGTCCTTGTTGAACCTCATTAGATTTCTTTTGGCCCAACCCTCCAATCTGTCTGAGTCACTCTGTATCCTATCCTGGCCCTCCAGAGTGTCTAGCACTTCCCCCAGCTGAGTGTCATTTGCAAATTTGCTGAGGGTCCATTCCACTCCATCCTCCAGATAATTAAGGAAAATGTTGAACAAAACCAGCCCCAACACCGACCCTTGGGGAACTCCGCTTGTTGCCGACTGCCAACTAGACATTGAGCTGTTGATCGCTACCAGTTGAGCCTGATGATCTAACCAGCTTTCTATCCACCTTATAGTCCATTCATACTACTTTAACTTGCTGGCAGGAATACTGTGGTAGAGTGTATCAAAACCTTTGCTAAATCAAGGTATATCACATCCACCACCTTCCTCACATCCACAGAGCCAGTCACCTCATCAAAGAAGGCAATCAGGATGGTCAGGCATGATTTGCCCCTGGTGAATCCATGATGGCTGTTCTTGATCACTTTCATCTCTGCAAAGTGCCTCAAAATGGATTCCTTGAGGACCTGCTCCTTGATTTTTCTGGTGACTGAGGCGAGACACTGAGGTGATTGCATTGCTGTGTACAATGCATCTAGGACAGTCTGAAGTGCCCTATGTGCAGTATAGGGTAACAAGAGAAAGCAGTCTGAAGTGACAAGCTTGTTACCAACTCTCCTTTGTCAATCAGTGTTTGGAACTGGTCTCTAACATCCTCAGGCACCTTAGCAGCTAAGCCAGTTCCCACCCTGGAGGATGGTTCCAAAACTGAAAACCAAACCCTCAGATCTATCACCCAAACTTATCTAACCAAGCGATTTTAACATTTTAAAACCATTTACAAGAAAAGCTGAAGACACCAGCATGCATACTGAAGCTCGGTCCTAGACCACAGGCAATAAGTAGGAACTAAGGTGGTGGTGGTGGTCCAGAGGCTCTCTTTATAACCCTTAATGCACAGCATTGACAGAACAGGGCTGCATTCATGGAGCACAAAGACACTTCTAAGAAAAAAAAAAAATAATAAAAAATCGGTGGTCCTAGTGCACAGGCAACCCTGAAGTGCACTACCGACAGAGAGAATTATTGGAAGAACCACCTAATTTCCTCCCAGAGAGGACAGTCTCCATGAGAACAACACAACTGAACTTTAACCATGAACAAAAGCCAATCCACAGGCACTCAGTATAGTGAAGGGAGGACCACCTCTGGACATGTATCCCAGGACAGCAGAGCACCAGCTCTGCTATAATAAGGCTGAGAGAAGCTTTCCATGTAAAGAGTAACATATCTAAGAGCTCTAAAATCAGCCTGGTTATTCAAATTACCTTGAAATTTGGTGTGGCTGATTAGGGTACCAAGCACAGGTAGTCATCCACCACCTTAAGCCTTTCAAGAATGTCAAATTAATCAGAACTAACTTCTGAAAATCAGAAATGAAGACTTAAGGTACAGACCCATACAACCTTAACTCTGTCCCAAAAGGGGCACAGCACCCCAGATCACATCACAATCATAGTTCTGCCAAACTGCTCCACTGAATCCCTGCACCATTCAATACCACTAAACTCAAAACAGTGAATGACGAATTGCCTGTAACTTCAAGTCTTTAAACGTTCTGTAACTGAAGTCTGAGAACATCAGTAACTCAGCCACAGGTTAGGGGTCTATTATAGGAGGGGGTGCATGAGATACTGTGGGCTTCAACATGCATGAGGTTAAATTAAATTATCACAATGGTTCCTTCTGGCCTTAAAGTCTATGAGAATTCCATGCAGCTATTTTCAGCTCCAAGGGAAAAAAGTGTTAAGGTTGTGTGAGCATGTACCTTAATTCTATTTTTCTTGGTTTTCAGAAGTTTGAGTTTTGCTCAACTTGATGCTCTGGAGATACACCCAATCTCGCTGGGCAACTTCAAATGCGAGTTAAAGTTTTGTCAGTGGATAACAACACTGTTCTGGTCTGCAAATTTTGTCTTTTCAAAACAGACCCCAACAGTCCAGAGTTCCCTTTCCTTCACACCCTTTGGGGCTGGCTTTTGTCTATAGCTAATGGTTTTAGTTAAGCTGTCCATGTGAACTCTCTCCATTCTGAAAGGAGATGTGGTTACAAACACCTTTACAGAACTTAAGTCTCATAAGAATGGCTAACTCCAGAGCCTTCCATTCTTTCACTTCTCTCAGGCCATACGTTGCCATTGACTTTGTGGAGGGTTTCCTGATGTCATGTGGAATTTTGTCAGACCCGTTATATAATTTATTCTCACCCATCTAAAACACGGTGCCCTTAGTGGCTCTGTTATTATCTTTACAAGTGGCATAGATAACACATGACCCATTTGACTTTTGGAGGACTCGGGTCTCTGCAAGCAGTATTGCAAGACACTCCTGACATCCAGACATTCCTGATTTTAGACCTTCTGTCAGCCAAACGAAAAAGTACCAAAATAATATAGAATCAAGAATCATAGAACTGAAAAAGACCAGGAGAGGTCATCGAGTCCAGTCATGGCAGGACAAAGTACCATCTTAAAACATCCCTGACAGGTATTTGTCTAACTTGCTCTTAAAAGTTTCCAATGATGGAGATTCTACAACCTGCCTAGGCAACTTATTCCAGTGGTTAATCACCCTGACAGTTAGGAATTTTTTTCCTAATGTCCAACCTAAATCTCCCTTGCTGTAATTTAAACCCATTGCTTCTTGTCCTATCATCACTGGTTAAGGAGAATAATTTTTCTCCCACCTCCCTGTAACAACTTTTTAGGCGCTGGAAAACTTTTGTCCCCTCTCAGCCTCCACTGTTCCAGACTAAACAAGCCTAGTTCTTTCAATCTTCCCCTGTAAGTCAAGTGTTCCAGACCTTTAATCATTTTTGCTGCTCTTCTCTGGACTTTCTCCAGTTTGTCCACCTTTCCTGAAATGAGGCGCCCAGAACTGGACACAATACTCCAGTTGAGGCCTAAACAGGGCAGATTAGAGCAGAAGAATTACTTCTCATGTCTTACTTCCAATACTCCTGTTAATACATCCCCACAATGGTGTTTGCTTTTTTTGCAGCAGCGTTACACTGTTGATTCATATTTAACTTGTGGTCCACTTTGACACCCAGATCCCTTTCCGCAGTTCTCCTTCCTAGGCAGTCATTGTCCATTTTGTATGCGTGCAAATGATTGCTCTTTCCTAAGTGAATACTTCACATTTGACCTTAGTGAATTTCATTTCATTTACCTCAGGCCACTTCCCCAGTTTGTCCAAATCATTTTCAATTGTGATCCTATCCTCCAAAGCACTTGCTACCCCTCTCAGCTTGGTATCATCCGCAAACTTTATAAGTGTGCTCTCTCTGCCATCATCTAAATCACTAATGAAAATATTAAACAGAACAAGACCCAGAACTGGTGCCAGTGGTATCCAGCTTGTTATGCCCCTCCAGTATGATTGTGAACTGTTCATAACTACTCTGTGGGAGTGGTTATCCAACCAGTTATGCACCCATCTTATAATAGCTCCAGCTAGATTGTACTTCCCTAGTTTGTTAATGAGAATGTGATGTGAGACCATATCAAAAGCCTTCCTAAAGTCTAGATACACCACATCCACCACTTCCCCTCTATCCATAAGGCTGGTTACCACATCATAGAAAGCCATCAGGTTGGTTTGACATGATTTGTTCTTAACAAATCCACGTTGATTATCACTTAACACCTTATTCCTGTCTACATGCTTGCAAATTGATTCCTTAATTGTTTGCTCCATTATCTTTCCTGGTACAGTTATTTCCTTTTTTACAGATGGGCACTACGTTTGCCCATTTCCAGTCCTCCGGCCTCTCTCCAATCTTCCATGATTTTTCAACAATATTAACCAATGGCTCAGATACTTCCTGAGTCATCTCCTTGAGTATTCGAGGGTGCATATCATCAGGCCCTGGTGACATGAAGACATCTAACTTGCCTCAGTAATTTCTAACTTGTTCTTTCCCTATTTTAGCTTTTGGTCCTATCCCATTTTTACTACCCTTCAGCACATCCAATCACCACCAACATTCTTGTTGAAAACTGAAACAAAGAAAACAGAGTTCCTCTGCCATTTCCACATTTCCTGTTATTGTTTTTCCCCTCTTTATTGAGTAACGATCCTATACTGTCCTTGGTCTTCCTCTTATTTCCAATGTATTTGAAGAATGTTTTTTTGTTACCCATTATGCCTTCAGCTAATTTGATCTTCGTTTCTGCCTTGGCCATTCTAATTTTTCCCCTACATAATTATGTTTGTTTATAGTCATCCGTTGTAATTTGACCTAGTTTTCACTTTTTGTAGGATTCTTTCTTTATTTTTAGATTATTGAAAATCTCTTGACTAAGCGAGGGTGGTCTCTTGCCATACTTCCTATCTTTCCTACGCACTGGAATAGTTTGCTCTTATGCCCTTAATAATGTCTCGTTGAAAAACTGTCAACTGTCTTCAGTTCTTCCTCTTAGACATGCTTCCCCTGGGATCCCTCCTACCAACTCCCTGGGTGTGCTAAAGTCTGCCTTCTTGAAATCCACTGTCTTCATTTTGGTGCTCTCTCCCCTACCATTCCTTAGAACCATTTCATGATCACTTTCACCCAAGCTGCCTTCCACATTCCAATTTTCAACCAGTTGCTCTCTGTCAGAATCAAACCGAGAGCAGCCTCTCCCCTAGTAACTGGTGGTTAACTGTCATCTTAGTTAGTCAAAAATTAGTACTTTTTTCTCCTAATCTGAGTTTCCTGCCCACAGTGACAATACCACATTAAGAGCAATCCAATGCAAATTCAACAGTGATCAGTTTTGATCAGAACAAGTGTCACAACAACGCACTGCTGGAAGTGGTTTTATAGGGAGGAGATGTTTGACCAGCCTGGTAAGGGCACACCACAATGCTGCAGTGTGAACAAGCCCTAGCCCAGTAGTTCCCAACATCTGTCCTGGGGGCCAAAAATGGCCCGCTTGGGCTTTCAAAGCACCCACAGCGTCCCTCCTGCGGGCTGCAGAAGGGAGCCAGTGCCTAAGGACCCAAGTGGAGTGCGTTTCCAGAAGGCTAAAAGACCATGCAGGTTTTTGCTGCAGCCAAGGGGATGGGAGATCAACGCTCTCCTGCCCCAGACGTAACAGGGAGCACAGCAAAGTGCTCCACCTAGATCCAGAGGCACTGAGGTCCTTGCTGGAGCCACAGGGAGGGGAGCACTGATCTTCTACCCCCACCCCAGGCTGCAGAAGAGAGCCACTGCCTAGGGACCAAGGTGGAGGTGCACAGAGTATAGGACAGGTGGTATTCTTGCTGCAGCCAGGGTGGGAGATCAGGGAGACGGCAGACTGCTTCTCAGGAGGAGCTTTCTGGCAGAGATTGGTGGCCCTTCAGAGCTCTAAAAATAATATCTGGCCCTCGAGCCAAAAAGATTGGGAACCACGGCCCTAGCCATAGATGTACTCCAATCACACTATTGTCTGCTCAGGCATTATAGGATATCTGCCCAAATTTCTACAGAATTAATTCATACAATACAGTGTGGTAGATTTGGACACGCAAACATAGTTAATGCTTTGAATGAGTTGCACAAATCTGCTGCACTTATACAACTATGGTGTAACCAGGTGAGATAAGAGTATTACAAATGGCTACAATGACAACGTACTAATTGTAGAGTAAATAAAGCCCCAAAGCAGTGATTTTTAACCTCTTTTCATTTGCAGACCCCTAAAAAATTTCAAGTGAAGGAATGGAAATTTTACAGTCTCCGGACCACAGACTGAAAACCACTATCCTAGAACAAAGTCTACAAACCTCTTTCAAGAGTAACGGAACCCTGGGCAGAAAGAAGCAGTGGAGATCTTAAAAAAAAAATCAGCCCAAACTTAATAACGGAACTATAAATTCAGCGGGGAAGGAGAACACGCCATAAATAAGATCATCAATCAAACTGCGTGGGGGTGGGAAGACACCAGCACCCTGCAACTCCCATAACTGAGCACATTAGTCTACAACCATTATTCTGAGGATTATGCACTTTCCTCTAAAGCACACTTCAGACAGGACACTGGGCTATGTAGAGCACTGGTCTGGGCCAACAGAGCAACTCCTGAGTAACTCCAAGACTCTTCCCACATCATCACCACACCTCCTGCCCCCATACACCATTTGCTGCAGTTACTCACACAATCCCTTTTTGTCTCTCCTGTCCTTTCTGCTCCTCTCTTTGTCATTACCACTGTCTTCTCCCAGAAGCATCCTCTGCAGCTCCTTCCGCTCCTGCTCTTCTCTCTCCCGAGACAGCTGTGAGCTGGTTTTCTTGTTCTGTAACATATTCTCAATATTCTTTCCCATCTCCTCAAAGTCACTGTCTTCAGCTGAACTGCTATCTGTGTCTGTTGATAAGATCTCCGTTGACTCTAAAACTCTGAAACAAGAGAAAGCTTCTAAGTCATTTATCTTATACATCACAAGTGCTTTGCCATCTCCCCCATCCTCCACACATAAATGGGTTGCCAAAAGTGACAGCTTACATCTAAACAAGGAGTCCTGGGGTCACTTTTAAAGACTAACCAATTTATTTAATGCATGAGCTTTCGTGGGAGAAAATCCCACTTTGTCAGATGCTTGAAGATAGGAACTTACAGAATGGGAGCAAAATAAATGCAGGGAAGTGCAAGTCATAGGATCAGGTCAGGCCTAGATATGAAACCAGCTCTCCAAAACAGTAGCCTGGAATGTATATATACCCCCTCAAACCTGATAATCAGTTCTCCTCCTTTAGCCATCCTGCAGTTTCAGCTCCCAAAAGCATCCAAACTCAATGTCCCTACACTCATCCACTTGTCCTTCTCTCCCCAGTGATAGCCTAATCATCTGTCTAACCTGATGGCTGTTAGGCCAACATTTTGGTTGAAGAACCTGGGGCTGGTCTACACTGAACAGTTCCGTCAGCAAAGCTTTATCCCTCAGGGCTGTGAAAAATCCACACCCGAGACAGACAGTTAAGCTCAGTAGTCCATGGTGTAGTCAGAGCTAGGTCAACGGAAGAATCCTTCCATAGACACAGCTCTCACCTCTCGGATGGGGAGATAACCTACAGCAAAGGGAGAACCCCTCCTGTCATTGCAGGATGTGTCTACGCTGATAGTACAACTTCAGCTGTAACGCTGTGGCATTTTAAGTGCAGACATGGCCCTGGAATTGAGATGTAAATTTTATGAACTGAAGTAACACAGAGAAAGATGTGAAGCAAGTAATTGCTACCCAACAGATACAGGGGTGAGAAGCTAGCAAACTGTTTCCCTAGAAACAGAAGCTCTGTGGACTATCATATCGCCCACACACTTGCCAGATTATGGTACTAGACTTCCATTCTTGATCATTCCCAGAAGGTCTTTAGCTAAGAGAACATCAAAGACATCCTGAAATTTTCTATAAACATTTCCACAAAGCTATCTTCCTCATTATTAATGTGGCTCAGTTGAACATATCAACATGCATCCCCACTTTGCTCTGGCAGCTCTCAGGCATTCAGAGTCCTTAAGGCCCACAAGCAAAAGACTCTAGGCTCCTGACTGCAGGATGGAACAGGAGGCTGTAAACGTACTTATTCTGCAAGTCGAAGATGCGCTGACACTCCTCTTTATATCTCTCCTGATGTTCTGCTACTGAGAACCGAGACCCACGTGCAAATTTACTCATAGGCCCCTCCCCTGAGCGAGCCTGCTCTGTGGACATTGTACGCACCACATCAATCACTTCCCAACGGGAAAGCTTCTTAATCTGAAAAACAAGGCACACATTTAAAAGGAGGAGGATCCATATTCAGAAAGGCTAAAGTCAAAAGTGAGCCCTCTCCATATGTCACTCTGGATCCATCCAACAGAGTCCCTCACAGACAGGGCTCATTCTGTGCAGTTCCTGGTTCAAACTCACCTCTTCTTCAGGAACACCAAATTTACGGAGAAGCTGTTTGGCATTTTTGAGAGACAAACGCCGAAGATCAGCATCTGTCCCTGTCACCGTCTTCTTCACTGGCTGTGGCTCCTTATCATCCTGTACAGAGAAAGAAGGTCTCTGAATGTCACCACACATGCTAACATTTATTGTATTCTTATTCCCTCTGTCTGATATCCACTCACACCACTCTCCCCTCTTTATTCCACCACTTCTGACTTATCCCTCTTGCTCCACCACAGCCTTGGAAACCTACCTACCTTCTGCTGGGTTGGTTTGTTTGGGATCTTCACGTAAGAGAATCCTTCACCACAACCTGTCGGATCTGCCACACCAGTCACTTCCAGAAGACACTTGCCCTTCATAGCAGCAATGAAGGCGCGTGTGGTGTTCCAAGGAGCTGTGCGCACCTGCCAGAAAAGGGAGTAATATGCCATCATACTTCTGTCTTTCTCACCAAGGAGGGATTTCCACCCATTCAGTTTCTGGCCTCACCAGGATCTGGAGCAAATTAAACAATATTTATTAATGTTCTTAAGTTTATTTTATTTAAAGGCCTCAGTTTTTATGGGCAAAATGAGTGAACCATAAACACACATCTGAACTGTCCTTATTCAGAAGAAACACTAGGTTCAAACACCTTTTAAAAATAGAATGCAATAAATATAGGCATCTGCATTCCCGGATGTGTTGAGCCCTCCCGACTTGTGTTGTCGCCTTAGTTCTCTCTTCTCCCATCTCTTCCCCCTTCTCAACCACTATTCTGTCAAACTGAACAGTTTAGGGTCTGCAGTCATCTCCACGGAGAATGGGATAAGGGTCACCACAGGCCATTCAACACTCAGTCTCCCTCTTCATCTTGGTTATTTCTATTTCCTTCTTAATCCTGGTAGCTAGGCACTGAACAACAATTAAAGAAACAATGACCACGTTCACAGAATGGTCTATTCTCCATTTTGTAATGCTCCAAGTTTCCTTCATCTCTTTTAATGGTGCTTTCCTTCTTGTCTTTCAAACTCAGAGCTCAAATCCCCACCAGACTGGTCACTAAGGATATGCTGAGAAGGTTCTTCCCACTGTGCCAGAGAGTCTAACCACAGGCCTACCTACCAGCAGCATCCCTGTAGAGAAAGCACAATTTTGGTGAGATCTGGGTGGAAAGGGGGGTCTCAGTCCTAGCTATTACAACTAGTCAGTGGAGTTCAAAGTACTCTTACAGTGTATCCTGGCTCTCCTTTGCTGTTCTATTAGCTGTAATTTTAGCAGAGATTTTACCATCAGTCCCAGGACCCTGAGCATGTAACTGGCTAGTAGGGGGTAGATTTACACCCTATCTTAGCATAGGCTAAAGTGTTTGTATTGGAAAGCCCTTGTATTGAGTCCATTTTGCAGCAACAGGTGGATTCCACAGGAGAAAAAGGAGGGGGGGAAATCACAACTGTGTAATCCACAGCCAAAAGAAAATGTATTTTCCGTTTGTAACCAAAGGTTTTTTTAAATTTAATTTAATTAATTTATTACCAAACAAATTTACAGACCATCATGTCTAACCACTTCTCTGCTCTACTTTGAGAGTACCTCATCATCAATCTTCATCTGGAAGTCCTCCTCATTCTCTTCCTCTGGGGCAAAGAAAGATTTTTCCCCATAACCTGCATCCTAGAGGAAAACAGCAGGGAAAAAATAATAAAACTTCCAAGTAATAAAAAGGAGAAGAGGAAAAACAGAGTACTGTGAGGCTGACGGTCTCCAGCAGACATGACTGTATACACAGAGAACACACGTGGGGACAGACACGCCCACCAGGAGCTGAAAGTAGGATGTGTATCAGGGTTTCTGGATACACTCTTAAATCCTGACTTCAAAAGATCAATTGCTTTCAAAGCAAGTCCAGTGCCACCACATGCTGACCAATTACATCTGAGCTACAGGTACCATCCCATGCGCAAGCCAGCTCACTGGCCAAGCCTTCCACTCTCTCACTAACGCATTCTCCATACATCATCTCAGCCTCTGGGATGTCCTATTTCTATTAGAGACTTCCTCATCTAAAAAGGGGGCAAGGGTGAAGAAATCCATACAAGTGGGTAGAAATTTAATGGCTCCTTTTAGTCATGTACCCAGTTCCCTTTCTACACATATGAAAGTACAGAACCGGATTGAGTTGTTTGCACTGGAGCCAAGATGTTAATCTACCAAAATCAAGGCAAAATTAGTCTCCCATTATGGAAGGTTGCTCCTTGGTTTATCCTCCACATGGAAATACAAACAGGGAGTCCTGTGGTACTTTTAAAGACTCGCCTCGTTTGTTTTGCTGAAATAGACTAACACAGTTACCCCTCTAGAACTTGTCCACATGGAAAGAGTTATCTGTAATTTAATCAGCATATTTTAGTTAGTCTGCAAGTGACATTTACCTTTAGCCGCTGCTCAGCTGCAATCATGCTATAATAGGCACAGCACTGCTCTGGAGATACCATTGCTCTTATTTCCTCTTCCGTTGGTAATCGGAAATCTGACTTTAATACCCACCAATTTGAGTCCATCCCTGAAAAATGCAGAGATAAGGAGGTTAGTTACTGTAGTAGAAAGTGAGAGCCTAAGACATAAGGCTAATACGACAGGCCAAAGATGAGGCCTGGAAAACTAGGCCAGGATACAAAACCCAAACCAAAGAACGGTCAATGATATGGAATGTCAGTCGTCTATGAGGAGTCCTGGAAATTAACAGTAGCTGGCTAAGGTTCAGATGCACCTGATATTTAGCAACTTCAAGAAATTATAAATAGAGGCTGTAGTATTAGATAACAGGAACCATTTGACATTCTCAATGTCATAACAATATGATGAATTGAGATGCTTTGGCCCAATCACCCATACATGGAGCTGGGTAGGACTAGATGCCGTCAGAGGGTGGCAACTACAAACATAAAAAGGGAGCAGAGCGAAACCTGTCCATGAGGGTGTATAAAGATGGGGGTCCGAGGGAACAGCTTTGTCTGCCATAGGGGAGGGCAGCCGTCCTGCTGCCAAGCCATGCCTTACTGTTGCCTTAGGGCATACATAAGTCAAGTACTCTCAAGTAGTACTTGTAAGATCATACTTTTCATTGTGCTTCTTTGCAATAAACCTCGCTGGAGTGCCTTCGTTCTCAACAGATCCATGGCCGTGTCGATCCATTCGACTATGAAGGGGTGTCTTGGGTAACTCTGCAGACTGGGACAGCCCACACACAGAAAGCTCATGCACACAGCCACTAATTAATAACCAGTCAGCTGTTCACCCGATCAACAATTGACTGACAACATGTAGTAGAAAGTGAGAGCTTAAGACATAAGGCTAATAAGACAGGCCAAAGATGAGGCCTGACATATTAGCCATATGTCTTAGGCTCTCACTTTCTACTACACTTATCTGTAACTGGAGGGTTTTTTTGAGATGCGTGGTCTCCAGCTGTATTCCACTGAGGGTTTACGCACACATACCATGGGTCCGGAGTCAGAAGTTTTTAAAAGTAGTAGTGTCCATTGGTCTGTATACCTGACTTTGGCTCTCCTCATGATTTTGTCCAAGGTGATAATGGGTGGGACATACTGGTCGCATCTCCAGTTCCTTCTTCATCATGAATCCAAGGAGATCCACAGCAGAGGGGAAGGAGGGCGGGAAATGGAACAGACAGGGCCCACACATCTCAAAGAGCCTCCAGTTACAAGTGAGTAACCTTCTCCTCTTTGAGTGATGGTCCCATCGTATTCCACTGATGACTAGCAAGCAATTCCTAAGTTGGAGGAGTGTGCAAAGATGAGGACAAAATGGTTGAGCAAACGACATCCATGCCAAATGAGGCATCTGTGGCAGGCTTGCATCAAAGTATAATGCATAGCAAAGGCATGCACTAAACTTCACATGGCTACTCTGCATATGTCCTGAAATGGCACACTGTGGAGGATGGCCTGGGTTGATGCTGAGACTTTTGTGGCATGGGACCTCATCCCAGGAGGTGGAGGCAGTCCTGAAAACTGACAGCAGAGTGTAATGTACCCTGAAATCCAGTTGGAGATGTTCTACATCGAGATCACCTGTCCCTTAATCTTGCAGTTATTATAATAAACTATCTAGGGGATTTCATGTTGGTCTCACACTCTGCAGGTATAAAGCCAAGGCCCACTGGATGTCACGGAAATAAAGTCATCATTCCTCTTCTGCAGTGAGAGACTTCGGGAAGAAAACAGATAAGTGGATGCACTGGTTAAGATGAAAATGGGATATTACCTTTGGCAGAAACTTGGGCTGAAGGTTCAGAAAATTATATCCTTATGGACAGCAGTGAAAGGAGGATTTACCATCAAGGCCCCACATTCACCTACACGTCTTGCCGAAGTGACAGCCACAAGGAAGACAACTTTCATGGAAAGGAAAGACATAGAACATGAAGCCAGCAATTCAAAAGGGTGTTTTATTAGCATCAGTATAAGTAGGTGGACCTTGAGAGAGGTGAGTGAGAACACCAATGCTTTCCAGGACTGGAGGTAATCTAAAAGGGAGGGAATCTCCACCTCTCCTGGAGGAAGTCATTTCTGTTGAGCCCACAAAGTGAAGCACTTTCACTTGAGGCATCTAGTTGACTTTCTTGCTGCTTGATAGGATGTTTGCTCTTCTGACGAACATGCTCGTTGTAGAGAAGATGTTTATCCAAATATCACACTTTGAGGCGAAGTGTTGGTGGGTGAGGTCATCTTATCCTGCTGCTGTCTTGTGTTAGTAGCTTGAGAACAAGGGAGTTAAGGAGTGGGGGGACAGGGTGACACGCAAAGAGAGTTAGTGAAGCAGAATGGAGCGATCAGAATTATTTCTCTGTCCCGCCTGATTTTGTGGAGTATTTGTGGTAGGAGCAGCAGAGTGGGGAAAGTGTAGTTTACCTGGTCTGACCAGCAGGGTATGAGAGCATCACCCTGAGAGCGGGGACCAATACACCCTTTAGAGTAGTACGTGATGCATTTGTTCTTGGCAGGGGAACAAACAGGGACCTAGTCAGAGTCCCCAGTTGGCAGAAATTTTTGCTCACTACAATGTTGTGAAGTTCCCACTAGTGATCTGTGACAAATCTTCTGCTGAGGGAGTCTCCAATCACATCCTGAGTCCCCAGAAGACAGGCTGCAAACAACAAGCTCTTATAGGTGATACATCAGTTCCATAAATTGACCGTCTATGCGCACAGAGTGGCTGACCTTCTGCACCCATTGATTGATGTAATACACCATGGTGGTGTTCTCCAACATAAGAACATAATGGGAGAAATGCTTGGCATGCCTTCCATACAACCCAGAGTCCCAGAATATTGAGGTGCATCATGGATATTCAAAGGGTTCATGTTCTCTGTGCCATGGGGCATCCCATATGTGCTCCCCACCCTACAATGGATGCTTGAGTGATGATCACCCTACCTGGGGCGGTTGGAAGAAAGGGGACTTTGCAGACCTGTCACAGGCCCATCCACCTCTGGAGAGAAAGTATTGTGGGAGGAGCTATCAGTATAAGGTTCCTGGCATAGCATGCGGGAGAATAAACTCTCTGGAGTCAAATCTGGAGGCAGCAAAAGTCAAAATGATTGAAGGCAATAGCATATGTGCACAACACCAGATGGCCCAGGGGGGATAGGCAAGTCCTGGCTGGGACACAGGGACTGTTGACTGCTGTGACTAAAAGTTCTTGCAGAATCTGTAATCTGTCCCTTCGTAGGTAAGCTAATCATGTGACTGAATTGATAGAGGCACTTATGAAGTCTAGGAAGCATGTGAGATCAAAAGTTGATTTTTCAATGTTGATGCTGACTCAGAGGGGAAAGGAATCTGAGCAACAGGGAGGATGAGATCTAGGCTTCATCTCTGGATAGGAGCCAGTCACTGAGATAGAATATGAGGATCCTATAACACTGGAGGTTGGCTGCCATGATGGAGAAGACATTGGTGAACTTTACTAGCAGTGATAAGTCCAAATGGCAGGACCGTGTATTGAAAATGCTGAGGGGCTACTGTCAACCTCAGGAACCATCCGTGAGCCAGACGCCCAATCGGGAGTTTGGTTGGAACCATGGCTCCCTAAGACAAAGACCCCAATCGTATTCCTAAAACTACCAAATTACCGAAAACTACTATATAAACCATAAAACTATCTAAATACATTGGAATATTTAAAGCAGCTATTCTCAACCACTATGTCAGGACACATTACTGTGTCTCCACACAGTGATAAATGTGTCACGGAGAGATGAAGAAATGGCTGGAATTGGCCTGGGGTGGGCGGGCTGGTGTGTCCTGTAGGGTCACAACACACCGTCCAGTGTGTCACTACCTGCAAAAGGTTGAGAACCACTGATTTAAAGTATGTCACATGCAAGAGAACATTAATAGTTTCAACCTGAACCACATGGCAGTGAAAAGGAACTGGAAATCTAATCAGTCTTCCTGCCCTTTATCAGCAAAGACGAAACCATGAGGCTAGAAAAAGGCACACATGTGGACAAATGGACACTACTAATTTCAAATTCTCCAGCTTCAAATGCCCCTCAGTGGACTACAAGAGTGACCATAACTCAAGAAGATCCCATACTGAGTGATTTACTGCAAATGCCAAATAGCACCACCCTATCAGTTATACTCCAAATCTCAATGATCCTAGTGTAATATTCAGTAACACGAACAAATTAAAGAAATCTCCTGGTATTACAAACCAAGTAGGGTTAGAGACAGATTTTTCTGCTTCAACTATGTTTATCATGGTCAAAGCCTCCCAGTCAAGAGATCATTGTCCTGCCCCTGAACCCTCAACTTTCAAATGTGTCTAACAGAGCGATCTCGCCAACACCAATGATGCTCTCTTCTCATTTCCCAGCATCCTTATAAACCCACTTTTCTTGTAGCCATCTAATATAGAGCTCCACACTGCTTCCTTCTTGCCTCAGTCATTCCGTGTATGATTTTTGCAGGAATCTGACTGTCAAACTCTTAGGGAAGAGGCAAAGACTTGGTGTATGTTGTCTGTCAGATACAATATGCACCTCTACACTCAGCAAGAATGTCTCCTTGTGCCAGTGGGAAATGAGGGGATTGTGTCCAAGTCAGTCTACTCAGTTAGGTCCAACCTGACAAATCCCTGTGGCAAAGGGCTTACAACAGCAATGTTCAACTTGTGACCACTTTTGGCCCCGGAGATTAACTGTCTTAATTAAGAAAAAAAAAATGTATTTTTTAATTGAAAAGTTGTTTGCTGAGCCATGCCTTTCAAACTTGAAACCAATATTTTCAAATAAGAATCATCCTGGCAAGGTGGAGGTAAGGCGTGCCCCCTCCCATCTGCCTTCCCCGGCAGCCTTCAGAGAAGCAAGAAGTACTTATGGTTTGCATCAGAGCAACTGCCATCCCTTCCCAGCAGCTCCCTGCATTGCAGGGGCAGGAGGAAAGTTGTGTGTCTGCCTGTTGTCTGGCCGTGTTGTGGAAGGCACAGTCACAAGCGGGATCTGACCTGACTCAGCTGAGCCTGGAGTAATGGGTGAAGCACTATTGTGGCCCCATGACTTTTTTTCAATAACACTGATAGGTCTCAGACTGAGGAGGCTGGACATCATTTGTTCACATTCAAACAAGCTAGAGTGCATAAATGGTGGCGAATGTGGCCTTTTGGGAAGAGGCTGGCTTTCAGCTCTCTCTAAAAGGTGATAACCACATGGCCTTGATAAGTGATGAGTGAGCTACATGGAAGGCTCTGGATTACCGGTGCGTTTAAAATCAGCACACAGCTTCAGCCGCTTCCGGATGCTGCTCTCAGAGTGGGAAGGAAATGCCTTCTTGATATCCTCCATTCGAATTCTCCGGGGACGGTCTCTGCTCTTCCAGAACAAGCGATAAATGAAGACCTAGAAAGCAAGCCAAGAAAACTGCTTTACTTTTCGTGCTGAGCACACAGTGAACATGGAATTTATTTTATAGGCAGGGTTAGTAGTGCTGCCTAAGGACGACTAGCATTTCCCATCAGAATGGCCCATTTTCCATTGCTTATAATTTTACCAAACCAACCATTTGAGCACAAATTTTCCATGCCAGGTGGCTGCCTTAGGCTGATTTTTTTTTTTTAAATGTCAACCAAAAATATGGTTCAGCCATTTCCAAGAACAAAATTAGTGAAAATGTTTCACTTACATTAAAAGAATTCCTTCTGACTTCCACGAGAATCTCTAGTTTCTATACCAGTGGTTCCCAACCCCGCCCTGCTTTTTTAAATGGCCCATGCTCCCCTGCTGCTGACTGGGAGCCGGACCACAGCCACCCGCCCAGTTCTGGCACGCAGCCAGGAGCCAAACCACAGCCGCCTGCCTCCCCTCTGGGCCTGTGACCTGTTCATTGGCATGCAGCACTTTTTTTTTTTTAATTTTTTTTTTTTAAATAAAAAGTGGTTTTTTTTAATTTTTAAAAAATCCTTTTTGGTTCAAGGGCCACAAATCTAATTTTTACAACCCTGAAGGGCCACCAGGCTATTTAATTAAAAATGTAAATTAAATTTAATTAATTCAAGTTTAATCAATTATTTTTAATTAAAATTTAATTTGAGGTTGATTAATTAAATTTTAATGTAGTTTTAATTAAATAGACTGGTGGCCCCTCAGAGTTATAAAAATTAGATTTGTGGCCCTCGAGCCAAAGAGGTTGGGAAGCACTGTTCTATACTTTGAAACAGGAACTTGGAATTTGACAAGAGTGACCAGGATGAGGAATACACCATTTGCTGGCCTGTAAACAAACACCACAAATTTGGAAAAAAAGTGCTCAGTTCAGACTTGCTAATTTGGCAGCTAAATTCATTAGAGATCTGGTTCACATTTAATAAATGCATTTCAGCACAGGGTGGCAGGGACTGAGTAGGACCTTCCCTGAAATTGCTCCTCCCAGCTACTGTGACAATGACCACAGAGAAGGAGAGCTGGGAGTCTCCCCTATTCTCAATACCCACTCTACTGGTACTAACGGTATGTCTACATTGACACTGCCAGACTGATTCTGTGGGATCAAATAAGCAGCAGTGGAAACTCACTCAATTGATCCAGAAGTCAATGCTGTTAATTCACCTCCGCAAAGAGAGTAATGTTGTGTCAACAGGAGGCCATCTCCCATTGGTGTGATGGAGTGGGGGCATCGTGGTAGCTAGAACTTAGGAAGTTGACAGGAAATTCACGAGCTACTGTACATAACTTGCCTATCTGCCATCGACTGCTGCCTAACTTCATTGGCAGCATAAGAAGTGAGCAACCTGGCTGAAATGCAGAGAGGACACAAAAGGTGGCACAAAAACAGAGCAGATTCAAGTTAGCCACCTGAATCCAAACATCTGGGACCTGATTTGCAGAAGTGCTCTGCCTTCACAGCTGGCACTGAAGTAACCAAACCTGTGCTTTGCACATAGAAAGAGATATATAATGTTAAGTTGAAAAATCAAGTCCTCATCTGAAACTGAGCACCCAAGATTGGTGGAAACTTTTTGTTTTCTTCTTCGTGCCTAGGCTTTCCATCTGTAAAATAGTAGTAATACCCCATCATCTCACAAAGGCATTGTGAAAATAAATTAATTAATATTTATGAAGACTAAATACTATAATGATAAGCACCATCTAATGGTTCAAGAGAAATGAATAATTCTGCCTTCAGTACAGAGCTTGAATAATGTGCAGTAAATAAGGCCTCGGGCCACATGTTGAATGATGAGGCTAAAAAGAACTGCTGAATACCTACTCATTCAACGACTACTGTCCCTCCTGTGCTCTAAATGAAACAGGGATTGCATAGGAAAAGAATAGCATGCAATCACATCGGTAAAGACTACCATAATACATACACACAAGGGGACAAATTAAGTTTCCATGAGTAACCTTAAGTCTGGCATTTGTGAACTTCTGCCTCCTTGACTTTGCAAGCGTAACACTCTTAATATACATCTGTGCTCAAGTAACAGTATACATCTGTGATTACAGGCTGAAATCCCCCATATACTAACTAACCCTCTGTATTCTCTTATGTCAAAGAGCAGAAGCTGTTTCTGTGCTTCAGAGAGGAGTTTTAGACTGGATAAAAACAGCAGCAAACTAGATAATTTAACCACACACATATTGTGGGGAAGTGATATTTGAATTTTTTTTATATTAGTATATTGAATAGTTCATAATAAATCGTTATATAGTAGATTGCATCTGATACCATGTTTAGTGTATAATTTTATTACCTGGTAAAAAGACCAAAAAGGTGTTCATTATATAAAAAAAATGTAAAGTGTCCTAAATTATAATACAACACACTCCTGCAATTTAAGAAATTTCAATTGCCCAGGCAAATTCACAAGTATTAAAAGTACTTCAAATCACGCAGTCTATTTCCAATAGACATGTAATCCATAAAAGTGTAAGAGAGATTTGTTTTATACGAAAAGTGTCGTTTTCAACAAGACACTGAGAGGCTAATGTGAAATAAAAACAAAGTGATTCTAACCAAAATTTCATAAGGTCCTAGTGACAGACAAAAAGGCCTAACTGATGTGACTGGCAGTTTACCAGAGAGAGATTAAGATATGAAGTGGTCCTACCAAATGCATCACTAAAGTGACTGGAACAACCAGATACTGAGAGGACACAAACAGTTGGTTTGTCTTGCTTCATTAACTGTTACATCGAGCAAAGACCACCAAGACTTATACGTCTGCAGTGAGGTCCTAAAAGAGTACAGCATCCAAGAATGTGAAGACTGTCCTAATTTTATTATAAACTTCAAAATGGACATTTCGGCAAACAGACAAGTGTGCTGAAAGAGAAAGTGCAACTAGAAAAAACAGACTCATGCAAAACTGACCGAAAGGTATATGGAAAGAGAGGCTCTTGGAAAACCACTTGAAGAAGTGGGTTGTTGACCACTACCTGAATTGAACAGGTCTCTCAAATCACTATAATCCTAAATACAGACCTGGTGGAAAAATATTATGGCCTAACGTTTTACACAAACTGGGACCACATAAGATATCATCAGTCTTGATACATTGAAGACTTAGTCTGAAATCAGTAAGATAAAATTCATCCAAGACAAGTGCTCTACTCTGGAAAAAACAAATACAAAATGAGGAATAACTGGGCAGGCAGCAGTCCTGCAGAAAAGAATATGGGAGTTATAGTGTATCACAAACTGAACGAGTCAACAGTGTGGTACAGCAATAATTAAGGAGGAGGTAGGTGTCATTTAGGGTCCAAATAGGAGCACTATTTGCAAGACGGGAAGTAATTGCTCTGTGCTACTCAGCACGAGTGAGGCCTCAAATGGAGTATTGTGTCCACGCTTGGACACTGGAGTTTGAGAGATGCACGTACTGGAGAGACTCCAGAAAAAAAAGGATTTAAAAACATGACCTATAGGGGAAGATTGTAAGACATGGACATGTTCAATCTAAAGAGAGCAGAAGACTGGGAAGAACACAATAATAAAGATCAAATAGATAAAGGGTTGTTATAAAGAGGACAGTGACCAACTGTTCTTCATATCCACTAAGGTAGGACAAGAAGTAACTGGTTAGGTTGCAGAAAGCGGATGTGGGTTTGAATTAGTAAAAACTTTCTAGCTATAAGGAAACAAATACTGGAACAAGTTACCTAATTCGGTTGAGGAATCCCCGTGCCACTGGAGGTGTTTAAGAACAGGTTAGAAAAACACCTGTCAGATGTACTAGATAAATTCTAGGAAATGTTTATAACTGAAGATTTAGAGTCACAAAATAAGGCGAACAACTGCAAAACAAAACCTGCAAAAGGGATAAATTGAGTTATGGTTAGACTATAAGTCATTTTCAAAAGCAGAGCCACTTTGTGACTGGCCCACACTAGTTTTACCAAATGAAATCCAGGACGCACTATCCTTTCTAGAAAGGATAACAGATTTTTTAGATAAAGGGAAAGCGGTAGACCTAATTTACTTAGATTTCAGCAAGGCGTTTGATATAGTTCCACATAGGGAGTTATTAGTTAAGTTACAGAAGATGGGGATTAATACGAATATAGTAAGGTGGATAAGGAACTGGTTAAAAGGGAGACTATAGCGCGTCATACTGAAGGGTGAACTGTCAAGCTGGAGGGAGTTTACCAGTGGAGTTCCTCAGGGATCTGTCTTGGGACTGATCTTGTTCAACCTTTTCATTACTGACCTTGGCACAAAAAGCGGGAATGTGCTAATAAAGTCTGCGGATGACACCAAGTTGGGAGGTATTACCAATACGGAGAAGGATCGGGATACCATGCAGAAAGATCTGGATGACCTTGTAAACTGGAGTATCACGAATAGGATGAAATTTAACAATGGGAAGTGCAAGGTCATGCATTTAGGAACAAACAACAAGCATTTTTCCTATAATTTGGGGACGCATCAGTTGGAACGGACTAAGGAGGAGAAGGATCTGGGAGTACTGCTTGATCGTAGGATGACTGAGCCGCCAATGTGATGTGGCCGTGAGAAGAGCTAATGCGGTTCTAGGATGTATCAGGAGAGGGATTTCAAGTAGAGACAGGGAGGTGTTAGTGCCGCTGTACAAGGCACTGGTGAGACCCTATCTGGAATAGAGTGTGCAGTTCTGGTCCCCCATGTTTAAAAAGGATGAATTCAAATTGGAACAGGTACAGAGAAGGGCTTCAAGGATGGTCTGTGGAGAGGAAAACCTGCCTTATGAGTGGAGACTCAAGAAGCTTGGCTTGTTTAGCCTAACCAAAAGAAGGCTGAGGGGGGATATGATTGCGCTCTATAAATACATCAGAGGGATTAACATCAGGGAGGGAGAGGAATTATTTGAGTACAGCACCAATGTGGACACCACCACAAATGGTTATAAACTGTCCATCAAAAAATTTAGGCTTGAAATTAGACGCAGGTTTCTAACCATTAGAGAGTTGTGGAGGCAAAAACCATAACTGCTTTCAAAACTGAGCTTGATAAATTTATGGAGGGGATGGTATGATTACCCTATTTTGGAAATTGACTGATATTGGGCTACGTGTGGTGGATATACAAGTGGCCTAAGAGGGGATGGTACATGGGGTGGATTCTGAGTTATTACAGAGAATTGTTTCTTGGGTAACTGGCTGTTGAGACTTGCCCATGTGCTCAGGGTTTAACTGATCGCCATATTCGGGGTCAGGAAGGAATTTTCCCCCAGAGCAGACTGGCCTGGGGTCTGGGGGGTTTTCACCTTCCTCTGTAGCAGAGGGCTCACCGGTGAATTCTCTGTATCTTAAAGTCCTTAAATCATGATTTAAGGAGGTAAATAACTCAGTCATAGGTTGGTGGCCTATTGCTGGAGTGGGTGGGTGAGGTCTTGAGGCCGGCATTTTGCAGGAGGTCAGACTAGATGATCGTACTGGTCCCTTCTGACCTTAAAGTCTATGAGTCTATAATCAAAATGGGCCTATTTTGTTCAGCACTTTGCTTCCTGAAGATGAAAAATCCTGACAAAAGAGACAGAAAGGGAACACCCACTAGCCACCAAAGAACACCTCTGGTCTGGTAACAAGTTAAGTCATGCGACAAGACAGGCATTCTAGGAACTTGCTTCTTTTGCATCTCTTTCGGGAGATTTTCAAATCAAGAAAACAACTGGTAAGTGGCCTTTTGAATTAAAACTCCCCATATAAACTTCCTGTCCATCTCCAGAAACCAGTCATTGAAACTGTGAAGCTGAGCTAGAAAACCTAAGTGCATATAAATTCCAACTGGTAAGTGACAAAAAAATTAGAATGTGCATTTTTTTTTTCCATGTAACAACTGGATTACATATTATGCTTAATGCTTCTCCAACATTATGTGCCTTAGCTGATGTCTTGTAAATGACAAACTTATAATGTTACTGAAACACAAGTAAACAAGTTCAACTTTAGTTGCCTAGAAATAATGGTAAGTAAATAAATAACTGAGATTTTTTACATTGGAACAACTCATCAAAATAGTATCAGGTAGAGTTAGCGTTAAGAAGAAATTACTCACCCTCCAGCAAAAGAGAGCTGAGAAAAAAACTGAATGTTTATAAAGACTCAACTAGAGAATTCAGGCTTCTGCAGCCAAGAGAATTTGACAGCTTCTTAGACAAAAAGAAGAAGGAGCTTTGAATAGATTTATAAGTGATGGCTGCTGGCTAGAATTCCATAGAAGCTAGAATTAAATTATCTGCAAGGTTTGGGGGGGAGGGGAGGCTAAATGCATGATAATTCTCTGTGTGTAAATGGTATGAATTTTTAATTAAATTGACATTTTTAGTGATTAAGTGTTTGTTTAGATTATAACATTTAACTTTACTGATGTTGGGTTGAACTATTACTGATAGCCCATAATTTAACTGGTAATAAATCTATTTGTCAGATCAACAAGGACATGTATTTAAGGATCCACAGTTCTGCCTTGGTACCAAAACCACTTGTTCAAAATAGCACAGAACTTTAGAGTTAATTCACAGACAAAGTAACGTTATGATTAAATTTGGATTCACTAGTTTGATTTTTAGTAACCCCATTAGATTTGTTCCTATGTAAATTCATTCTTTTAAATTATGTAAACACTACCAAATAATCATATTTATTTTGCTTTCTGTAGCTTCTTTGCTTTTAAATTCTACTCTGGCTATTAAAAAACTTTAAAGTTTTATTAAGTCTGCAGTCAATACTTTATCTAAGATACAAAGAACCATTCGCAACTTGCTTTAGGATAGTAATTGGCTAATTAAAATTACTTAGCCAAAATGTGTTTTATGCCATATTGTTCTTCCCTTTGAAATGAAGACGAGGACATAGCAGAAGCAAGAGGCACCTCAGCTCAGGGCAGAACATACAGGCCTGTAGCTACCGCATGAGTTCTCTCCTGTGTTCTCTCAATGGAACCATCCCCATAATGTAGCTATCACATACCTGTAGAAAGTCTCTGATGTGGGTATTGGCCCGTTTGGAGTTGGGACCAGGAACTTCAAAGAGGGGGCACTCTTGTCCAACTACAAAGATATCAACCAGTTCCCGAATGTAACAGCCTTGTCGCGTCCGGATAATTAAGAAATCTGTTTCTGGCATCTTATGCAGATAGATGGGGGCCCGGAAAAGGTTGTTTTCAAATGCCTGACAAGAGAAAAACCAAAATTTGAAAGACGGTTGCTGATCACTGGAGACTTTGCAACATCAACAAGGGCCCTGAAAGAGACACAGCAAGACAGTCATCATGACACCACAAATCCTCATTTACATCATCGCATGTACATTTACAGAGCTGGACCCACTTCTTTTCCCCAGAGACTTAGTCACTGAAATGAAACAAGCCACGGGACACTAGTGACAGTAAGGGAAGATGGGGAAAACAAAGCATGAAGGTGCCTCTGTCTGGGCTTTAGGGTAGGATTCGAAAGAGAACAAAGTGTGCCGTGCAGGTAGAAGCGAGAGGATTCCAACCAATACAAGTAAAAGTGCAAAGCTGGGAAATTGGGGAAGGGAGCAGTTAGCAGTAAGAGGAGACAAGAGAACACTGTGTTCAGACACAGGAGAAGAGTTACTAGGGTCTTGAAGGTAAAACACTTGAATGCAGTAACATTGGGGAATACACAACCAGTGTAACAGGAGAGACAGGTAACTTTAGCAGAGGCATCCCTAGTAAATACAGTGATAGGCAATTTACAACTACCACGATCGGTGTAGGGAAGAATGAAGAAATAGGGATGCCAGAGAGGAGATGGTTTAATGTAAACCAAAGCTATGACAAGGGTTTTAGCAATAAGGCAGTGGTGAAAGGACAGATTTTGGTGATCTAACAAGGAAAAATGGCACTTTAAAAAGATAGATATGTAGGGAGAAGACAAGAGAAGTGTCAAATGACAGGTAGTGCAGAGCACAGAGAATGAAAGGAAAGTACAGTCGGCTTCTCTCTATTTATCTTTTTCTTATAGCCCCACATCATCTCTGTCACTCCACAATGCCAGCCTCAAAACCATCTGTCAGATTCTCCCATGACGTCTGCCTGGATGGAACGGTCTCCTCCCATTGCTGATCACAAGGCCGCTATACCCTCTACATCTCAACCCTTCGGCAAGGTTGATTTTATTTACAAAGCCTACAAGAAACCACTAACTAAATCATCTCCTTAGAAAGATGGGCAGGGCAGAGACAGACACAGACCTGACGCTGGGAAAGACCCAGAGTAGAGAATGGGAGGAATTTAAGTTGAACGCAACAAACCCTGAATTATTAAGCTGAAGCATAGCCCATCATACCCCTGGCCCTGCTGCTCATGTGCAGGACTGCTATCCCCCCACCATTCACCTGTCTTTTCTTCTTCAGATTATACACTCTACCATCACAAGCATCTTCTGTGACCGCAGGATGACACTGTGGGCCCTTTGCAGATCTGATCTTGGAAAAGTAGCATCCTAGCCAGACATGGCTAACGAGAGGGGAGGGAATCAATAACATCACCACCTCCACCAGATTTGGCTACGTTCAGAACAGCACTTAGAATGAGAGAGACGGCTTCCAGTCTCATCAGCTCTCCCATGTGTTTTCTTTCTCCATTTTATTCTCTTTCCTCTCATTCTGCTTTACCTTTTGTTTAATGCAAGCCTGGGAGGCAGCCAAAAGCAATGTTCTAAATAGCCCAATCCTGGTATAAGTTTGCAAGATCTCAAGATGGCTAACAAGACCTGGTGCTGTGCTCATGTTTATCCAGCAGAAAGGGTGCAAATTAAAGTCACAGCCAAAAGACAAGCTGTGCTTTCTATTATTTTCTCTTTCCTTGTGTATGCATTTTGAATTAAAGAAAGAAAACCTGAACCTTAGCAAAGGCAGCAACAAACCATCCCAGCCAATTTCTCTTTTCCCCAAAACGGATAGTTATTAACACCTTAAATACATCTGAAAACTGTTAAACATGGGATTTTCCTTGGAAAAAAACACTCTACAGCAGTGATTTTCAAACTTTTCTCTTCGGGACCCAGTTGAAAAAAAAATAAAAAAAAAATGCATGCCCGTGCCCCAACAATTACCAGTACTGGGTTTGAAAACCATTGCTCTACAGCTAAAGGGAAAGAGAATAAAACATAGTTAAATATTCAGAGGGGCTGTATTAGTCTGTCAGTCCTGGCACCTTAACGACTAACACATTTCTTTGGGCACAAGCTATCGTCAAAGCTTATGCTCAGAGAAATTTGTTAGCCTTTAAGGTGCCACAGGACCCTCGTTTTTGTTATAGTTGAAATAAAAGTCTTCCTTAATGCTTTACATTTTAAATGCTTTACCTGTTTTTTCTGTACCTTTAATAAAAGATTATGCTGCCACTATACCAAGCTACCTAAGTCTCTACTCAAAAACCCAAACCACATTTTACTGTCAAAAAGTAATAGGTCAAGTTAACACTTTTAACACTGAGCCCATCTATTCCATCAAAATTAACACCACTCCTCTCACCTGCAATAACTGGCCTGGATGCAGAGATCCCAGGAATGGAGATGTGTGACAGTAAACGGTCTCTCCATATTTACAATCTGGTGCTCCAGGATCTTTGCCAGGTTTCTGTAAAAGGCAATGCCAACCCAGTTAGTACTCAGCAACAGGCAGCAGGAAAGTGCTACCCAGCAGCAAACCCGGCACGCTATTGGATAAAAGCGCTGTCCACACCAGTTACTAAGCTTAACTAGTTTAAAGCTTTCGTAAGAACATTTTAGGACAATACAATACCACCTTGTCAAGCATAAAGTATAACTGGAGCAGACAGAGCAGGAGAGTGCGATGATCACCCAGTACTGGGGAAAAGGTAGGCTCCTTTTGTTATTACATTCATGCTGGTCCAATCTGGTACAAGTCCTTCACCTCCCTTTGCAAACACACCTTCGTTATACCTTGTTCTGAAACATGACACAGGTGCAAGTTTTCAAACCTATCCTCTTATTAAACATTTCATTTTTTTAAATGTAACTTTACTTATTTTGTTAAAGTTTTAATTTGTCCCTTTTTACTTGGTTAGCCACTGCTGTTTCATTTATTGCCTTGTTGTTTTCTTGTTTTGGTTTAAACATCATTTGTTTTCTGTGGCCTTGGAGCTGCTGCTTGGCTAACTAGTGAGTTATTATTTATTCTCACTAGTCTGTTTTACTAGGGAGATTTATACCTGGTTACCAAACACACCTTTGTCTGGTATGCTCTCATACTATTTACCCAAGAATTCACCGTAGATAAGACACAGACACCTCGGCAGGCTTTTTGTTTTACACCTTTTCAGTTGTTTTAGCAGTGTCGAAAGCTGAAGAGTCAAAATAAAGTGTGCATTTTTTAAAGTGAGGTAATTAGCCATTGGAACCATTTGCTGAGTGTTCTGGTGGGTTCTCTACCACAGGCCATTTTTTAAATAAAGACTAAATGTTCTTCAAAAAGATCTGCTTGAGGAATTATTTGGGGGAAGTTCCATGGCCTGTGTTACACAGAAGGTCAGAAAAGGTAATCACAATGGTCCCTCCTGTCCTTGCAATGTATGATTAAGGTAGATGGAGAAAGAAGGGAAAAGATCTTTTTTGTATTTTAACACCAATACACACATTTATTTATTACAGCTCATTACGCTTTTTTTCCCCCTTGAACAATTCTTATCTTGACACTTTGGGCCTTTCCACAAGGCCCTCACTTTACTCAAAATTATGCAATAAGACTGTATGATTTAACATTGGTGAGGGGGCTGCCGTGCTTGCCGATTTTCACCATATTCTAATTTAAAGCACATAAGCATTATGAAAAATACTACAAAATATTTACATATTTACAATACCACATGGTATTTACAAAACCATGGCAGCGGCCCATGACCCCCAGCAAGAGCTCAGCACCTTGCAGAGCTGCGCTTTACCCTCTCCCCTGTGTCCATTTCAGTGCTCTGGCAGAACAGTGAAACTGAGAAGACAGACAGCGCCTTCACTGCTCTCAGGGGCTGACACCATCACCCAACCTCTGCCCACAAAAGCCCCTCCTTCTGGCGAGGAGGTTTATGTTGTGGACAAAAGAGGGCAGTTGCTGTGTGTGCTCCAGGACCGCTTTGTTGACACAAGTCACCTTTTATGGACAAAACTTCCTAGTGTGGCTCAGGCTATAAGAAAGGGACCAATGTCCAGTAGAGCCTCAGAGTTACAAACGTCTCAGGAATGGAGGTTGCTCATAACTCTTAACACAATGTTATGCTTCTTCCTTCAAAAGTTTACAACTGAACATCAACTTCATATAGCTTTGAAACTTCACTATGCAGATGCTGCTTTTAACCAGTTTAATTTAAATGAAACAGTTTAACTTGTCCTTTCTTTTTTAGTCATTTACATTTAATACTGTGCTGTCCTGTATTTGCCTTTTTCTTTTTATCTCTGTTGCCTGATTGCATACACCTGGTTCCAAATGCAGTGTGGGGTTGACCAATCAGTTCTTCACTCTCAGGTTCTACCGTAATAATTTGTAACCAGACCCAATATTCCTTTATTTGTTAATGTTCTAATCTGGCCTAATTTTTAAGACCTGTGTCAACCTGAGCAGAAATTAGGTAGTTTCTAACACACCATCTCACATTTTATTTCATTTATGAGCACCACCCAATTTGTTGTATGCAGACCACAGTGTTTTTCACTTTCTGAGGCCTCCAGGGGGTAAGTCATGACGCATATACATAGATTCAGATTGTAATTGCAGAGGGAAAAACATAGGCCCACCCACACAAGATTTTCCCCCCTGGGGATTGTATCACTTTCAGTCGGATCCCCCATATTCTGAGCACTCCCTCCCTCGTGTAGCAGTAACTTGTTTCTGCAGGGCCACCAAATCAAAATCCTTCCACTGCACCTTAACAATGCTAAGGGGGCCCTGCTCAATTGCAATTTTCATTCCAGAGCATTTACAATGGATTATTATTATTTTACTCTGTACCAGGGGATGATTTCGAATAAGCCTTACTCTTTATCATGCCAGCAACATTTCCATCTCCGGTTCACTCCCCAGCATATCACACTGTAGCAGAGGGGAGCATGTGGATGTTTTAATCCCCAGAGTGAAAACCGTAACACAGCCAATACGGCAACAGCACATTTCATTCTATACCCATTGTGAGTTAAAACACAACATAATTACAGGCTGCTCAGAAACCGTTCCCAGAACTTTAGCCACCACTGCCAAACTGAGCAAACTGAATTATTACTGAACGCTGTATGGAGGACTCCAGGTATGGGCGTACCAAGGCAAACCATGAGATGGTAGAGTTCAGGATCCTCATCAAAGGAAAGAAGCAGAACACACACCCTGGACTTCAGAAAAGCAGATTTTGGCTCCCTTAGGGAACTGATGGGCAGGACCCCCTGGGAAGCTAATCTGAAGCGGAAAAGCGTCCAAGAGAGCTGGCTGTATTTTAAAAAAACCCTACTAAGGACACAGGAAGATACCATTCCGATGTGCAGAAAGAACAGCAAATATGGAAGGTTCCAAGTGTGGCTTAGCAGAGAGCTCTGCGGGGAGCTGAAATACGAAAGGGAAGCTTACAAGAAGTGGAAGCTTGGACAGATGACTAGGGAGGCATATAAAGATATTGCTCGGGACTGCAGGGATAAGATCAGAAAGGCCAAAGGACAATTGGAGTTGCAGCTGACAAGGGACGTGAAGGATAACAGAAAGGGGTTCTACAAGTATGTCAGTAACAAGAAGAGCATCAGGGATGGTGCAGGTCCCTTACTGCATGGGGCAGGTATCCTCGTGGAGGATGATGTGGAAAAGGCCGATGTACTCAATGGTTTTTTTTTACTTCAGTCTTCACAGGGAGGGCCAGCTCCCAGGCTACTACACGGGGTAACGCGGAACGGAGAGAAGAGCGGCCCTCAGTGATGGAAAGTCAGGTTAGGGACTACTTAAAGAAATTGGATGTGCACAAGTCCCTGGGGCCGGATGAACTGCATCTGAGGGTGCCGAGGGAGTTGGCCGATGTGACTGTAGAGCCACTGGCAATTAACTTTGAAAACTCGTGGCGAACGGGGGAGGTCCCAGAGGATTGGAAAAAGGCAAATATAGTACCTGTCTTCAAGAAAGGGAAAAAGGAGGATCTGGGGAACTACAGACCGGTCAGCCTCACCTCAATCCCTGGGAAAATCATGGAGCAGGTCCTCAAGGAATCCATCCTGAAACACTTGGAGGAAAATAGAGTGATCAGGAACAGTCAACATGGATTCACCAAGGGCAAATCGTGCCTGACCAACCTGATTTCCTTCTGTGATGAGATGACTGGATTTGTGGATGCGGGAAGAGCCGTTGACGTGGTATACCTCGACTTTAGCAAAGGCTTTTGATACGGTTTCCCACAGCATTCTTGTCAGCAAGTTATGTAAGTATGGATTGGATGAATGGACCGTAAGGTGGATAGAAAGCTGGCTAGATCATCGGGCAGTAATCAATGGCTCAAGATCTAGTTGGCAACCAGTGGAGTGCCCCAGGGGTCGGTCCTGGGGCCGGCTCTATTCAACATCTTCATTAATGATCTGGGTGATGGGATAGATTGCATGTTCAGTAAGTTTGCAGCTGACACCAAGCTGGGGTGAATGGTAGACACGCTGGAGGGTAGGAATAAGATTCAGGAAGACCTAGACAAATTGGGAAACTGGGCCAAAAGAAATCTCATGAGGTTCAACAAGGACAAGTGCAAAGTTCTGCACTCAGGATGGAAAAATCCCATATATTGCTACTGGCTGGGGACTGATCAGCTAAGTAGCAGCACTTTAGAAAAGGACCTGGGGGTTATGGTGGACGGGAAGATGAATATGAGCCAACAGTGTGCCCTTGTTGCCAAAAAGGCCAATGGCATATTAGGCTGCATCAGTAGGAGTATTGCCAGCAGATTGAGGGATGTGATTATTCCCCTCTACTCCGTACTGGTGAGGCTGCATCTGGAATACTGTGTCCAGTTTTGGGCTCCCCACTACAGAAAGGATGTGGACAAATTAGAAAGAGTCCAGCAGAGGGCAACAAAAATGATTAGGGGGCTGGGGCACATGACTTATGAAGAGAGGCTGAAGGAAGTAGGCTTATTTAGTCTACAGAAGAGAAGACTGAGGGGAGATTTGATAGCAACCTTCAACTACTTGAAGGGGTGCTCCAAAGAGGAGGGAGCTAGGCTGTTCTCGAGGGTAACAGAGGACAGAACAAGGAGCAATAGTTTCAAGTTGCAGCTGGGGAGGTCAAGGTTGGATATTAGCAAACACTTTCTCACTAGGAGGGTGGTGAAGCATTGGAATGGGCTATCTAGGGAGGTGGTAGAATCTCCATCTTTGGAAACATTTAAAGCCCAGTTAGACAATACACTGGCTGGGGTGATTTAGTGGGAGTGGTCCTGCTTTTTAGCAGGGGGTTGGACTAGATGACCTCATGAGGTCACTTCCAGCCCTAAGATTCTACACCCTGTTCTGAATATCCTTTTTATAGCAAGCTGAGCCATTTATGAAAATTTTACAGGTTTGCTGTGTGTTTTCTTAACACCTAAAAGGAAAGGTCCCATACAATGTGTCCAGGAATAGGCATTCATGAAGTTCTTCCCGGGTTAACAAACTATGAACTAAGAGCAAGGATTTATTAGTTTTGACCATGAAGCAGAAAAATTACATTTTATATTTATTTATATTATTTGTTTATAACGCTATTAAAGAGATGGCTTACTTTTTCGACATTATACATTTCTTTACAACACTCACCCTTTTGTAGTAGTTCTTTATCTTTGTTGCCATGCCAACCTGCATCATTAGAGGGCCATTTTCCTCACTGTACTCAGCAAGGATGAGGTCACCGTCCTTCCCAGTTAAATCCTGCGGTGTGCGCATGAAGAACATCTCACCACCTCCTGAAGCTTGCCGCTCCTGCTCTCTCATCTGTGTAAATGCAGGAAGAGAGTAGCAGGGAAACATGTCAAACAGATATAGAATGGCACCCGAGATTTTGGACAGACCTAGATATACGGAGAAATACTGCTTTACCTTGGCTTTCTTCTTGATATGTTTCAGCAGTGGCTGCACAGAATGGGGTCCTGGCTGGGACAAGGCCCCAAAGGAATATTTCTTCAATGGAGGGCGATGAAACTGTCGGAGCTTCATAGGACCCATATGGGTGGGGAAGAAAGGCTGGCGAAGCTCCACTGCGGGGATAGAGTGCTGGGACCAAGACAGAAACATACACAGAACACAGACATCAAACAGAGCCGAGTCTACAGCCACCATACAGAAACTGCCCATAATCATACGGCAGGACCTTGCCATTTCTTTACTCAATTAGCAGCAAAGGCGTTTGGGACCGCTCCCAGAGGCATGTCACCTAACAGAGACTGTGTTCAGACATCACTCACGTTCTATTGTGCACAAGAGATGATGCTCCCCACATTAACAATTCCAAGACTATCCAAATGGGGAAAGGGAACCTTATAACTTGGAGATGGGAAGCATCCCAATATCTATACCCAGGGAAGGGCATTTAGAATTGCATACATTTTCCCCATTGCTTTAGAGATAGGAAACCTAGCTAGGATTTTACAACAGTACCCCCCAAAAAAAACCACACTGAGGAAAAAGAAATAAATCCCATTGCCTTGGTTTGTATCAGCGTTGACTCAGATTTCTCAGTGTCTGACTGATAGTTGATCATCTCCTGGGAAAATAACATTGGCCACAGGAGTGCTGCCTCACGTGTCCACAGCACAAACGTCCCGAGATACCCAGGAAGAGCAATACTGACCGAGTGATTCAATAAGCAAGACTGGCATAGTGCAATGAAGGGGAAACTACGGTAAAGACCACTCTGAGACCACCTGTGGATACTACGCTGAATTTTGTCTGAAACAGCAACTAAGTCGACAGCTGAACAGTAAGGATCTGAGAGATGCTGCAGTGTGATAATTTACATACACAGAAGGATAGCTATTTCGATGACAGACAAGATCCAGCTAAATCCAAGAAGGAAATTTCTGCATGAGGATAAGGAGAACAGTGCCTCCCCTTTACTGTCAGCACCACGGTCCCTACCTGGATGATGTTGCCTCCAAAGGTTCCACGAAGCCCCTGCTGTTTGGGATAGTAAAACTCATCATTGGAGAGATTCCAGGGATCCTTCACCTCCGGCTGAGACATATTCTGATTTATCACCATTTAAAAAAACAAAACAAAACAAAACCCAAGTCAAAATCACTCCCCCGTCCCGATGGATTCTCAAATGGGGGGGGGGGGGGTGTCAGGACTCCTCAGGGGGTTGCGACATTATTATGGGAGGGTTGAGAGCTGTCAGTCCCCATGCATGCCGGTAAGGATGGCATGATATTGGGATACAGGCAAGGCCAGATTAACCAGCCCACCATGGGCCCTGGAAAGCTGCACTGGGCCAGTGCGGAGGCTGAGCCAACCAGCTGGCCCCCCCCTCCCCTCCCCAGGGAGAGCAAGCAGGCTCTGGCCCACCCCACCCCCCAGGTGGGTGGACCAGCCGGCCCAGGGGCAGGGCAGGAGTGCACAGCCCGGCCTCTGGCTCCAGGCCCCTGCCTCCCTCCCCCCCCTCCCCCCACAATACCAGCAGGGCAGGAGGGGGCCAGATTATCGTATGGGTTTGGGGGGCTGGAGTCCAGGGCCCCCCTTTCAGCCAGGGCCCAGGGCTTCAGCCCCTTTAGTCCCTGCAACAATCCAGTCCTGCAGATTGCGGGGGGTGGGGAGGGGGTCATCACAGCCTGAAATATTTTCAAAGTGGATCCCAACAAAAAGTATAAGAACCCCTGTCTTAGCCCATTCCTAACCCCAAAGCATCAAGACTCTCAGTGACCTGCTGTGGTTCTTCCTTGATGACACCTGTTTTTCCCAACAGAATCCGACTCTTCTTTAGAGATGATTCTTTCTTATTCTCTTTGGAGGGAGAGTTCAAAGTCATCTCTTCCTTTTCATCAGGAATTTCTAGTAACGAACACATAAGAGGCAGAGTGTACCCCAAGTACTGTTCCAGAAGATACTCTACCACCAGCACTGCTTCTGACTTGGAAAAGATCTATGCAGCAATACAAACCCTCCTACCATGTCAGCACTTGCCAATATTTCAGAAGAGCTCCTCTACTTCCACATTTGCCTTCACAACTGCCTGACAGTGAAGACTCAATCCCACAGAGTACATAGAAAGGCTTTATCAGGGGGCATCTCTAGTAAAAATTCAAGAGCTGTTTTTAAGTTATGTTGATCTCGAGAAGACACGCGGATCAAGTTTGTAATGAAATGAGAGATAGACACAGATCCCAGAGAAAACACAACTAGCATGGGGATTCGGTAGCCTGGCTGGCTGCTGTCAGTCTGGGGGGGCAGGGTCTAAAACTAGTGACACTGAAAAAGGTTATCATAAGATTCTTCTCTCTTTGTTCCCTCAGAACATGTCATCTTCAGGTAAGGTTAGGACATTGGCCATTTGAAAGGGAATGCAACAGGAAGGCAATTAATTTCTTTTGCTGTGTATAATTTAGTTTGGTTTGCTTTTACTTGTTTACTGGTGCTCTGCACATAGATTTGGAAGTGCATGTGCCAACTTCTTAGAGTGATCAATTTTCTTTTTTTTTGTTGGATCATTGACAATTTGTAAATAGCTTTCAGAATTCTTTAAAACTCAAGAAAGATAGGAGCGTTGGCCTAACCAGATAATTCCTGTCACAAGATAGCAAATTATGGACAGATACCCCAGCAGAGACTCCCTCATACATAAAATGTTCCTGAAATACAACTATGATCCCAAACTTCTATTTTCACCTCCTCCGGAAGAAGCCTTACTTATCTTTCCTCTTCAAGGACAGTTTTGTACCCGGTCGGCACCACCTGTCTCCTAAGAATCCCGTCTTCCAGTAAATGCTGTGTTCTTCCCAGCTGGCCTGGAAGTATGAGCAGAAACAGAAACAAAGACCAAGGGCTAATGTCAGGAACATACCCAGGATGATGTTTTCATCATTTGGGTCGAGTGTTAGAACTGGAGGGTCCAAGAACATTTCCATCGCCTGGTCATCCCAGATGATGTTGTCTTCCCAACGGCCATACACTAACTCCTCATTATCAATCGGGAAAATAGAGAACCAGGGTTTATCTTCATCCAGGGCAGCTGCAAAGATAATAGGATGTGATCTTTGATGGTATACACTCCACCGAGATTACTACGGCATCTTTTCAATTCAGCACTTTTGTCCCATTTTAGTTCTACCCAATCTTTCCCTCCTTCCTGGGGCTCTTCAGTCTGTGCCTCCGAAGTGCACAACAAACCACAGAGAACTTTATAATGTAGCAGGAGCAGAGCCTTCGCACAAGCATTCACCCTACCACAGCTGGACAAAAAGGAGTAACACGGGGCTCCCCATGCCCCCCCACTAAAGGCAGACCTTCAGATAAGCCACATAAAACATCTCAGAGAGGTCACAAGTCTCTTATGAAAGCCCAAGGGACTTTGTTTTGTGGGCAATAAGGAAAGACACTCTCAGAGGGATAGAGACCAGAAGGACATCCTGCTGACCCAGAACCACCTTTGTATCCCTAGCACTGAGCCCGAGTTTATACAGACGTCTCTCCACACAGCTCATTAGTCACTGACTAAAGCTTGATACGGTCTCTTTACCTTGCTGCTCAGGAGGCTGCTTCTCTTTGCCCTTTGTGATGCCCAGGACCCCTGCTACACTGGGTTTCTGCACTAGTGGAAGGGGTGGATTGAGCAAAGAGCCACTACGGTTCAGCCCTAGAGAGGAAAACAAGAGTAACATTAGGGTTTTTTTCCAATGACTGTTAAACCAGAATTGATGGAAAATGGTTTCCAGTCTCTGCGCGGGGGAAGTACCCTTGCCTGATAAGTCTGACCCCAAAGAATGTCCCACTCCAACGAAATGGTTGCTGCTAACAGGAGGCTCTGAAATGCTGCATTTCTCCCCCATGCCCAGCAGTGGGACAGCAGCAGAGTATACTTCCCAATCTGAGATAGGGTGTGATGTGGTCATCACTGTGAACAACTCAGTAAGAAACACCTGCTTAGTGCACAATGGACAAACTATGTTAGGCTGACTGGAGAGTAGTAATGATTCCGAACATATGTCATTATATAAATAAATAGTACATCCTGACCTGCAATAACATATTCAGACATGGTTAACCTCCATCTGCAAAGAACAGCAAAAATTGAAGGAGTTCAGAAATGGGCAAGAAAGATAACTGGGATATTCACCCATGAAAGCTCATGCGATAAATAAATCTGTTAGTCTTTAAAAGTGCCCCAGGACTCTATTGTTTTTCTGCAACAGACTAACATGGCTCCCCCTCTGGAATCTCCAAGTTCAAGAGGAGTGTTTGAGGACAGACTGAAAAGATTAGGACTGCCTAGGGAGCAGATAAGAGAGGATACAATAAAGAATGAAGGATATGGAGAAGACAAGTAGAGTGCTGTTATTTGCCCTCTTTCAGAAAAAACAACATTGAAAACTGGTAAGTAAATTTTTTTCCCTACCCAATGGATAATCAATCTGTGGAATTCACTGCCACAAAACTAAATCAAAGACCTTTACATCATTCAGCTGTACCTATTTTGAACTGAACAAGAATATTTGCAGTTCCATTAAAAAGAATACCAGTTTACAAGGGATATAAACCTTCATGTTTCTGGGCATAAGAAACATCTCATATGGACACAGCTGCTCATTAAGAGTTTTTAAACCTCACTCTAAGTCAGGTTTTCAAACTATGGGTCAGGACCAAGTACTGGATCGCAGACCCTCAGGTACTGGGTCATGGCGGACCCTGCTGCCACCATCAAAAGACTAGAATGCATTGCTCAAAGACGTAATTGTTGGGTCACAGGCATGATTTTTTTCAAGTAGGTCCCAAGGAAAAAAGTTTGAAAACCACTGTTCTAAGCCATTTGGCACTGGCCATTGTCAGCCATAAGATGCTGGACTAAATGGGCCACTTATGATCCAGTTCAGCAATTCCCATGTATCTATTACAGGAACAGAAGACTTACATCTATCAGAGGGCACAATTTGGGGGGAAAGAGAAGCTCCTTTCCATTGGGCAAAAGTGAGGGATTTCTCTTTTAGAGTGAGACTTGAACCAGGCAGGCAGGGTGCTATGGGGAGCAGTCTCTATACACCAGGGAATCACAGAAACATATGATAGGAAGGCACATCAAAAGGTCATCTAGCCCAGTCCCCTGCACCCAGACAGAAGCAAATACTATCTAGACCTGGGGAGCTGGAACAATGTGTATAATGGGGGTGCTGAGAGCCATTGAACCAAATTGTAAACCCTGTACATGGCGGAAGCCATTTCAAGCCCTGGGGTGTGGCAGCCCCTGTAGTTCCAGCACCTATCTTTAGTCCATCCCTGAGAGATGTTTGTCTAACCTGTTCTTAAAAACCTCCAATGATCGAGATTCCACAATGGCCCTAGGCAATTTGTTCCTGTGCGTAATCACCCTGACAGAGAGTTTTTCCTAATGTCCAACCTAAACCTTCCTTGCTGCAATTTCAGCCCATTATTTCTTGCTCTGTCCTGGTTAAGGAGAACAGTCGATCACTTTCCTCTCTTTGTAACAACACTTTTAACGTACTTGAACACTTAGAGTGTCTCCTGCCAAGCTCCCCCGCGTCGGGCTTGAGAGAAAAAGGTTGGCATTTGGAAGAACTGTGTTCCTCTAACTAGAAGAGCCCCAAAATATTCTTGTGTCAGGAGCAATGTAAAAGAGCTCCCTTTAAATGTCTCCAATAAACCAACAGGAAGTGGCACAGGCAGGCAGTCTTAGTTTGGAGACTCACTTGCAAAGCAAAGGGGTTTCAGTGCTGTCATAAGCGACCATCCGAAGCCACCTGCGTGCCTCCTCATCTCACTGGACAGGCACTTTGCTTTTAATGTTCTCTCTCTCAACAGAAGAGGCCACGCTTGTTTTGAGCAGAAAGACAAAAGGCTTTGGCCTCAGTCTGGTTTAGGCAAAGCCACCTCCTGCAGGAGAGAGAAGCCAACCCCCCCATGCTAATAGGAAAGGATGGGGTATAGTGCGTGCACATGGCATTCTCAGCCAGGACAACTGTAAAGGGAGCTGTCCGGCACCTTGCTGGGCGTTGTATGCAGTGGCATTTCTGGTCATGCTGGAGGGCAGCCAGCCTGCCAGGCTCGCTCGCTGGGTTTTGGTCCCTTTGTGTTTGACATCCTCCCCATTCCAGATCACATCATCCTCCCATTGTAGCTGCGTCACCATGAGGAAATGCTCATCAGCCAGCAGGTCGTCCTTCTCAACCATCACTCCCAAGTTCTGCAGAGAGGAAAACAAAGGCCTTAGATCAGGGGTGTCAAACATGCAGCCTGCGAACCTCATCCATCTGGCCTGTGACTGAGCTCCAGAGGACCACACTCTCCCTAGCAGAGAGAGGTCTCGCATCCCCAGTGTTCCACAATGCCAGAATGGTATCAGGTCTCGCGCTGGGTATGCAAGACTGTGCTCTGCGAGACCACACTCTACCCCTAACGGGGGAGAGGGGAAGAGAGAGAAGGGATGCCACCAGAATCCCATAATATTTCGATTTATGGTATGTACAGCCTACTTGAAGTACATTTAAGTCAAATCTGACCTGCCACAGCACAAGAGCTTGACACCTCTGGCCTTAGATCCTAGTTAACTTCACTTTTGCCCCTGGAACTGCAAAAGAGTATGGGTTCCTTACCTTCTCCAGTGTGAATCCTCCCCAGCTCTCCCTCCCACACACCTCTCTTCTACTGGCCGGTTCCCAACCTTATTCACCACTCCAGCACCGCTCCCTTGACTTCTCCATTGTGTTCTGCCAGTGTGACACATTTCCGCACCCCTCACAGCGCCTCTTCCCCTACACATGCTTCCTCTCACCTTCTCCACAGAATGATCTGGAGTCTCCTGTTCCCTCACTTGTTCTTTTAGTTTGAAACCATAGTCAAATCCACTGCCATCCTCAGCGATCCCCAGCATATCATACCAAAGCTGGGCTGGTCCATAACGCCATTCAGCCACCTTGGGCTTTGTATCTGTCACTTTGTCAATGTCACCAGTTGACTGGGAAAACTTGGACTCCACAGGTGCCATCATAGTGATCTGGAGCAGAGCAGAAAAAAGGAACCTGTCTGTCATGGTGGCAGCAGAAACTTCTTTCAAATTATGTCTCATTCTCAACTGAAAGGAGCATTTCTCAGAAACCTCAGAGGTGCATATTCAAACTTCATAGCCCCCTTACCAATGCTCTAACTGGGCAGCCAAGCCTTACAAGGACTCTCCACTGCTACAACAAAACGGAGGAAGTGTTCCCTAGTTCCTGACCATACCAGAGCTCTTAACCCACGAGCCCTGCCTGGTATCAAGGGAGCCTCTGCACGTTGGGAATGGGAACCTAGCCTCCCCTCACCAGTACTGTCTTGAGAGGGTGACTATTTGTGGGGTAATAAAGCTCCCAATTTGCTACCTAGGGGACATCCTAAATCTCAGACTTCCCACCTCATCATCCGAGAGGCACTGCTCTGGAGGAGGAGGAGGAGCAAACTCATATTCCCAAGGAGACTTTTCTTCTATTCCTGCCTCGATTGTGGCTTCGTCCTCCTGCATCTGCACTTCTTGCATTAGCTCCCGATGTTTCTTTTTGCGTTTCCTCCGGGCACTACGCCAGACAGATGGAACATTTTTTCCAGGGCCAAAGAGACGGAGAAAACGCAGCACCTAGAAGAAGAGGTAAGAAAAGAGGGTCACAAGGACAAGCCAAAGGTCCCTGATGATGTAGGCACATGTATTTCATACACATGAGCTGTAAAGAGATTCTTGCACCAAGCCCAGGCCAGGAATAATTGCGGATGTGTAACCACCTAACTTTCACAGTGAGCTCCCTCACCCCCGGCAAGCAGCTGGTGATCTCATTCTCAGGCTTAAAACAAATCAGAGACACTTTCCATTTTTGGTTCATTAACTTTCAGCACCACATCTCTTATTTATAACTAGCATAATTTCAGCAAGGTCTTTGAATCATATCAACTCAGCCTTTTTGTTTCAACTAATTTAGCTGTTCTGTCTCTCTTTCATATCATTTCCCATCAACACTATTGTAACATATCATTCATTTTACTTCTGAGAAATCTGGGTAAATTTGTAGGTCCAACTGTCACAACAGGTCCCACGACTTGTTTACTCCACACCACCTAAACCGAAGACAGAATTACTTAGTTTTGGTTTTTTTAAAACATAATGAGTGCTCAGAACTCCTGAAAAGTCAGGCCTCTGATGTCCGAAGCTGGGCACTCGGAAAATGAGGAAGACACAATTAGTGACTACTTGCAAACCATAAGAACATGGGAAATATAAGACTGAATCAGATACTAGACCTATCTAGTCTGAGCCAACACCAGATGATTCAAAGAAGATATGAGAACCCAACAGTAGGCAGATGTGGGATAATCTTTACCTCCACATTAGATCTCTTCTTGACCGCTGATTAGTTAAAGTTTGTCTTACCTTCGTTTAAGGTAGTCTGTAGCAGAGCCAGGGAGAGAACCCAAGCTCTTGTCACAGAAAACTTCCTTAACCACAAGCCCATTTTCTTCCTACCTGTCCCCTATATCATTCACTGCAGTGCTCCAAATTCTGCAGCAAAATAAGTGGGGCTCCTACAGATAAAAGCCATATTCACTATGGGGTCCCAATTAATTCACTGAGTTGCATTCCCCACGAGAGCCAAGTAAGGTAAAGGTTCTGGGACAAATAGTATGGTTTCATCTTATTAAAGATAATATTGCAATGCATATGCTACTCTGGAAAGAATTCTGCACCCAAAAAAATTATAAATTTTGCACACAGTATTTTAAAACTCCTGCAACCTGGAGAGGTTTTTGGAGATGGATCTAACCCATCCCTAACTACTCTTTCCAGGGAAATAGAAAGTCCCATCCCTGTTCTCTCCCACCCTCAGCCCAGCCAGGACTAACAGCTGAGCCAGGCACAGGATAGGCTCTTTGGGCTGGAGTGTCCTCAATCTCCCTGCAGCAATTTACCTCTCCGCCAGGAAATTCAGGCACCTGAAATGATGTGCCTGCACTGCTGGGGAGTGGTGCTCTTCAGCTTCCCTTTGCTGGGGACATGAATTCTGTGTGCGCACAGTGGTGCAGAATTCCCCCAGGATTAATACAAACAAGGGGTCAGAAATTAAGATGTAAATTGTTGCTTTGCTACACCCCTCAAGTAAGGGGTCACGTATAGGTGCTACAATCTGGTCTTTGGTTCCCCTCTGCTCCTCAAGTGAAGTAAACTGTACTTGGCACAGATGATCTCCCTCTTCCACGCAGGGTCAGCTGTACCGCACAGGAACACTGGGAAGCATGGGAAGTAAAAATCAAGGCTTCACCTTGTCCCTTCCTACTTGTGTGGGAGCAAAGCTAGCAGTGCCACACAGGTAGCTCTCCCCGCTGTGCCATGACTTGAAATACAGGTTAGCCCATACAGGAAAGTAAGGGTGTGTCACGCACCCTTGTGGAAACAGAGTGATCGCAATCTGGCTCTCTGAATGCATGGATCATCTAAACTGGGATATTTCCTAACTTTTGAGCCTCTGATTTTGGACAATACCTAATCTGGTTGAAGTTTGAGGAAAAAATAAATGACTGTACACCAATGAAAGCAGTTTGGGCAACAGAAGGGAGGAACTGGAACTACTCAGACAAGAAGTCAAACTGGGTATTATAGGAATTACAGAAAAACAGTGGACTAGCACTCAGGACTGGAATACAAGAGCTGAAGGGCATGTGCTGTTTACAAAATTAGAAATAAGGATAAAATTGGCATGGTGGCATTGTACATCAATGGTGCGGTAAAGTGTAAAGACGTAAGAAGTGATAGCATGGACAAAACAGACTTTAGCTGGGTCAAAATCACTTTCAGGAAGAATTTTAAAAGAGGTTCTACTAGAATAGTGTTAGTGATTTGGTGGTCCTCATTCTGGCCTTAAATTCTATGACTCTGAAACCTTTAAGACAGAATTACATAGGTAAAGCTAATTTTTGTAAGTGAAGATGTCTGTTCCGTACAGCTGTAACTACCCTCCGCACAAAGCATCAGCAGGATTTGGACTGAGAATGCTGAAGCACAGACCTTGACCACTTGAACTGAAAGAGTAATTACATCAGCTGACCACAGAGGAAGCTACTATCCTTAAACCAGACAACACAAACTATGGGTTACATTCCGCTGGAGAGCGACATACCTGCACACACACACTTAGCAGATTCTTTCCGAGACAACATGGCTAACTGCTTATGACCAGAGCCTGCCACATTTGAGAGATGACTTCTATTTCTAGCTCTGTCAGAAACTACCTTGTGACATCTGTCAGGTACTCCGTCAGTAAAATACGGGTACCTGCTCACCCCCAAGGGTAAGGATGTGAGGCCCTGCTCAGTAATGAGGCTTGTGAAGCACTCACAATTATCACCACTATTATTATAATAATAATAATAATAATAATAAGTAATATTATGCTTATTACAGTAGCACCCAAGGACCAACCAAGAATGAGGCCTCATTACGCTAGGTACTGTACAAATATAGCAGTAGCTGGTCCCTGCCCTGAAGAGCTTACACATGATCTAAGCCTCAATAGTCCAAGAAGTGATAAACAGACAACTCAATAGAAGAGATGAAGTTCATGGTCTCTTGGCTTCCAGGCCAGTGTACCTTCACCAGGTCAAACAGTATTTTGATGGAGCCATACAACAGAACCATGCAGTGGGACCAGGATCCGTAACAGCAGGAGTAGTAAAAATGTACTTTGTTGTAGGCAGGACTGGGAGGGAGGGGGAAAAAAAGAGACGGCAGTAATAAGCAGAAAAACACTTTAAAACTTTTATTACTTAAATGTAAGCAAAATATAGAAAGAGAATTGATTTCTATTATACCAGGAGTTAAAGTATTTGTTTTACACGGTTTAAGCAAGATTTGTGTTATGCTTTCAGTAGTAAAAATGGTTTCTGAATTCTGTTTTTATGCATAATAGGTTTGTGGTGGGTGTGTGGGTAGTTTGTTTGCTTGTTTTTAAATGCTATGGGGGAATCAGTATCTCCTGTGGGATTTAAGGTTTTGAGAATGGGAATAGGAATTGCAGGATGCGGACTAAATTAAAAGAATAGGCTCACACTGGACTCTACCACTCAGTATTTGCAACCAGCCTCTACAAGTTCTACTGGGCATGTTCAAATAATCATTTTCTGTGAAAAATTCAACATGTGGCAGAGACCAAGAATGGAAAATTTCATATGAACTGTAGACGTCTGGCAAAGTTATAAACTGAAAGCAGGGGTAATAAAAGGAAGAGTTGGGCAACTTTAGTAAGCTTCCACCTAGAACAAGGGACTAAAACAAAGAGTAACAGGGACAAGATGAAGGTAAAAATTAGCATTTAATCTGATGAAAATCTTTCTGCCAGTGAACTGTATGAGGCTGGGAACCAAACTCTTGGGAAGAGTGGTGGAATCCCAGTCTCCTGTTACATTTAAATCTCGACTGGACAGTTGTGATTTGCATTGTGTTAGCACATACCACAGAGTCCCTTGTGCTAAGCACCACACAAATACACAAATAGTCTGTGCACCAAAGAATTTACAAGACATTAGCAAAAGTACAATAGGAAACAATCCCACAACCACCCCGGGAAATAAACTAGATGGAAACAATTGGGTCTTTTATCACTAACGGTAGTGAACATTTGCACTGAAAGTGCCCAGCAGCATCACTCAGGATTAATCCCAGAGGGGCCGTGTTAGTCTAGTCCAGCAAAACAAACCTGGAGTCCTGGGGCACCTTTAAAGATTTATGATTAAGACCTCCTTATGCTGGGTGCTGTTCAAACACGTACAAAGACATGCTCCCTTGCCTTTAAGAATTTACAATCTAAGAAAATATGATTTACAAAGGGTTTGATATATAAATGACCCCCGCTTCATCTTTGAGTAGCCATTACTACCACAGTAGCAGGGGGTCTTTAAATGAGGAAAGTGTACTGGCCTTCTGAATCCTTTCAGAGAGAATTTTACCTGTGATAGGTAAGAAGGAGCAAAGAGATTTGTGAAAGCTGACAAATTGGTGCATGAGGCTGTGGCTAACTTCAGTGAGTCACCTTTAATTTGGTGAAAGGTGTTCTCTCCACGTTCAGAAAGGACTTTGCAATCTCTGCACCAAGGCTCTAAAGAAGGGGTGTCAAACATGCGGCCTGCGAACCTCTTTCATCCAGCCCGTGACTACGCTCTCCGGAACCACACCTTCTCTCTAACACAGAGAGAGAGAGAGTGGTCTCGCATACCCAGCACTGCACAATGCCGCAAGAGTATCAGGTCTTGCAACATCAGAGAGCGCTGGGTATGCGAGACTGCTCTCCACGAGAACACATTCTCTCCCAAAGAGAGAGAGATATCACGGAGCTCAGTTTCTCACACACAGCACTCCGCGATGCCATGATAGTGCCATAGTATTTTTATTTATGGTACGTACAGCCCACTGAAGGTACATGTAAGTCAAATCTGGGCCACCACAGCAAAGGAGTTTGACACTACTGCTCTAAAGAAAAGTAAAACATACTTTACAACCTCGTTTACATGAGAAGCTCTTTTAAAAAGACTCCTACAGAAAGGAGAAGCAGTCCAGATTTTCCTAGGGAAATCTCTGAAGGCAGCCAGTACGCACAGAGAAATCAGAGAGCGAGATGGCAATCCTCTAGCCCTTCTCACTCTACCAGCACACATTTACTAGCATTTTTGGCTTGGTTTTTTTTATTTCAAAGTCTTGTGCGTCTCAAGTGATGGAATGTACCTCATTTCTCTTGGACACTCTTCTCAACACATACAATACCTTGCCTGGCCGGAATTCTGGGAAGAGCGCAGTAACACTTGGCAGCTGTTTTGTGGCATCTCGCTGCATTATTCCTGCAAGAGGCAGTGTTAGTTTTCCTTCCTTGGATTCTGCCTGCCTGGCGTCTTGGGATCCCATCTCTGACTCAGAGTCAGAAGAGCTGCTGAAATCTGCCTTCTCAGAGGTAGCAGAGGAAGGAGCAATGATAGAGGGCAGAATGATACCATCTCCGTCTTCAGATGCTAAAATAGAGCAAGCGCCTTGTAAACAAGCTGGCTCTCTTGGTCCCCCGCACAACCCCGGCACACCACAAGTAATGTTTCCTTATCTTCAATTATGCTGAATCAAGGCTTCTATGTTTTAAAGCTATTGATTCCCATTCCAGTTTAGCCTTTCAATGAACCCTGCAAATCCCAGCCACAGCTAAGAGAAGGCCAAACAGAGGCAGCTGAACCTCATGAGATGGTTTGATTGTGAATCTTAGTATTATTGAAAATGTTGTGGTGTCTTTTACTCTTTGTTTTACATCTGAGCCAGTTATCCCTAGGCTGCACTATTTTATTGCATAGTTGGCCATGGCTGATCAGATCCAGTCTCCAGGCCAGATCTTTGACAAAATCCCCAAAATGCTACTGTATAAAGTCACTGCACAGAATCCTTGATGTGTCACATCCTATCAGCCCAAAAGCCCCAGATTTTTCTCACTAATTTTAGTTGGAAAAGGAAGGTCCTTACTCACCAGGGACAGATGCATCTTTTTCATCCTCTCTCTTTACTGGAGGGGGAGGTGGTGGTGGCATCAGCTTGGAATCAATGTCTTCACAGTCAGCATCATAATCATCTTCATCTTCATCTAATAAGTCAAAAGGAGACAATCACTTTAAGAAAATAAGAAGGGCCACGATGGGTCAGACCAATGGTCCATTCAAGCCCGGTGCCCTGTCTCTGACGGGCCAGTGCCAGAGACCTTAGAAGTAACTAAGAGAGTAAGACAATCATGAAGTGGTCCAATTCCTGTCATCCAGGCCCAGCTTCCAGTAGCTGGCATTTCCCATTTTGGCTAATAGTCATTGACAGACCTATCCATTAACTCCTGATTTTTTATTTTTTTTTTTTATTTTTTTAAAAACACACAGTCTATTCTCAAGATACCAGATACCCTAGTTGTGGTATGGGGAAAGGGGTATCTCACCTCTGCTCCAATCACAGAGAGGACCCTGTACCAGCATTAACTTAGTACCGACATTAGCTTCTCCAAGAGATCACTCAAAGCTGTCCCAACAGAGCGATTCCTTGCACTCAACCACTTACAAGCAGGGCCCCCACGTAAGTGTGGGAAACGGTACATTTTGTCAGGGCCTACAGGGCCACACTGCAACCCAGTTACCAGGGACTCATGTTACAATTTGTACTGGGCCCAAAAAAAAACTATGCTTGGGCCCTGCTTAAAAGATCAGGGATTGAAATGGAGATGAGTAGGATTGAAGGAAAACTGACAGCTAGCACTGAACATGGCTTCAAAAATAAATAAATTCTATCCTCACTTCCCTTACTCAGTTTTACAGAGCTGGAACCTCAGGTAGAGAAATAAGAAAATTCAGGGCAAAAACCCTAGGTTAGTCCAACCTTCCTAATTTCCTACTCCTGACTGATGAAGGGAAGTGGAAGGGAGATAAGCAGTGGATTCGTCAATTCCACTAGTAATAACAAAGGAAAAACTGCAGGGTTTGGAGTTGTGTCCTACAGCCAGGTACCTCCTATACCAGTCTTTATTGGAGAAGTGCAGCAGCCAGCCTCACACCTCCTTCTAACTGGTGAAAGTGAAAATCACGATGGTGATAGGGTGAAGACGCCTATCTCATGAGCAGCAGCCACTAAAGAGAGTGCTAGGGAAAGGAGATGGGGAGAAACAGAGGACAGTTGACAATAGGTTTGGATAAACTTATCAAGGAGGGGGACTTAGCCCCCACCTGTGACTAACTGACTTCTTTCCAGGAGATAGGTCTGAGACCAGAAATCAGCCTTTAACAGCCTGTGGCCTACCCTTTCCTTAGATCAAAAGCCAACAAGCAACTCAGTTTACAGTAACACCTGCAAGAAGCAGGTAGAATATTGCAGGAGATCCTCCGTCAGGGGAAGAATCTGGTTTATCTATTGAATTTATGTTGAACTGTTTGACTCTGGAAAAAATAAATCCAGCCCTGAAGAAAGCAACTGAAATTCCACCACTGTTGTGTGTGCTATTTAATGTTCAACCCATTTATTTGTCCCACTGGCTTACATGAGGTTCCTGAAGCAGGCAAAGAACATGACAAAATAAAATGTATTGGACAAAGAACTCACTCAATGGCAGCAGCAAAGACCCAATCTGCCACACAGAGAGGAACCATTACCTGTTAAATGTAATGTACTTCTGCCTGTTTGCTCCCACCACCCTGTCACGGGATGCATATCCGTGCCCCCAGGCTATCATCTGTGTCACTTTTCTGTTCACTTTTGCAATGTAAGTGTGTAGTTTGATGCAAAATGTGCCATGCAAGGTTCCCTTAAGAATGCTGACATTGTTATGGTATCATGTTTCCTGCAGCATCATGTATGAGCACAGATGTGAAGCATGTTTCCAGGTTTTTTTAATGGTTCAGTGGGGAAGGAGACCCTCAGCTGTTTCTCAATCAGGGTTGCAAGCAGGTGCCCAGAGAAGATCAAGATAATGGGGCTAGTTACATGCCTGCAGCACCTCTTCCCAGGAAGAGGGGGAGGAGCAGAGAGGTCTGGAAACAAATACAGACACTGAACTGCTAGAGGCTTTTGGCCAGAGACTCTCCATCTTGAAACACCTACAAGAAGAATTGGGCCCTGCCTAGAAATAGGCAGAGAACGGCTGCAAACCATCACAGCTGGACTTGAGTGGTGAGATGAGCATACCTATAGTAGTGTTGTTAGGTTAGCATCCTTTTTATATCTTTTATTTGCTTCTGGTATCTCCTGACTCCTTTACTAAATAATTGTGCATTGATTTGCTATATACTCATTTAAAATCATATCTTAATCAATAAACTAGTATTTGTTTTATCTAAAGCTGTGTGGACTTTAGAGGTTGAGAATGAGTAAGGCTGGACCAATCCATTTCAATGTTAAATGGACGGACATGAGTCTGTGGTGATTGGGGAAGGGTCCCAATCCCTGTAGGATAGAAGTTCCCAGTGTGGTATCTGAGAGCTGGGAGTGCTCACTTGGGGACCACTGCCTGAGTGGCCAGAGGGCACACATCCATGGCCTCGGACTGATTACATGCAGGAGGCTGGTATGGACCGACTCAGAAATGAATGGTCACCTGGCATAGCGGGATCAGTCGGGCTTCAGGAATGGAGATCAGAGGGTCACAGCGGCACACCAGACCGATTCTGGGAACAGCCTGTCACACACCCTTAATTACCTGGTCTTCGAACTGGTTGAAGGCTGCCCATTGCCTGCCTGTATCTACGGCTCTCATCTTCAGCCACTTCATTAATATCAGAATAATCAACAGCATCCTCTGTACTCTTAACCCAGCCTGAGGAGAAAGAAAGGTCTGTCATACAACCAAATCATATCCCAAGACATATTCCTCACATCTAACCTCATTCTATCTTAGTTCATCCTGACTCCTCCCCTGCTATACCTTCCATTTTACAGGAGGAACACACAACACCCTCACTGTTTGCACAAGACTTTGAAGTTTGGGGAACAGCTCACTTAGGGTTAGGAAGGTGCCATCCACCATCCTCATGAAAATCTGTTCAGATACGCTAAAATTATAAGTTGCTGAAAAAGCCACTTTGATCCAGAGTTAAGTGCACTACCTGGGAACCAGGTCGTAAGTCCTAAATGTACTTTTTTCTACTGAAGAACATTTGTAATTTTATACTTACACAACTGTATTAAGCAAAGCCCCATACCCCACTGAGAGGTTATGGAAGCTGGGAACAGAACTCTAATCTTTGCTATGCTGCCTCTCAGAAATAACCTGTATTTTATCCATTCCTATTCTGACTGTAAAAATGAGTCTACTCATTTATTCATAAGTAACTCACTGTTTCATTGTGTTATGTGCCCTCCTATGCACAGCCTTCTACTGCTGGTAGCTAATGTAATCAGCCCTGCGGGTCATGGAGTCTATGCTGCAGAGTGGATGATTTAAGGTTCACATCCTGTGGATGATGCATAATTGGGTGCTGCTACAGTTGCAAATAATTCTTTTTCACTTTTTTCAAGAAAGACCTTTAAATTAAGAAATCTTAAAAAAATAGGGGTGGCATTACAAAAGTCAAGCTCATGAAAATTAAGAAATGCCAGAACTAAGGCTGCTCTATAATAAATGTTAAGGATGCCCCTTCAGACATATGCCTCTAAATGCAGTCTTTAATTTACATGATCACAAGTTTTCCCTCGTGTGCAGCTCTAGGGCTCAGTATTAACAGCGGCTGCCTCGGCCTCTGGCAGAGCAAAACGACCACATTAAGGGCCTGTCTCCCGCCCGCCCGCCCGCAAGGAGCGCTGGAAATGCGCCTCGCTTTACTCTTCGCAAACCAAAGGCTTCCGAATTGTGCCTGCGCGGCGGCAGCTCCCCCGAAGCAGTGGGGCAGACTGCGCGGGGCTCCCACCTTCCTCGTCCAGCTGCGCTCCGTCAGTCTCGGCGGCGGCGGCGTCCTCGCTGGCCGTGAGCTCGGTGATGAGGCTGCAGAGGCCCAAGGTGCCCAAGCCGGCTAAGTGCTTCTTGGACTCCTGAAAAGGCGGAGAAACGAGCCGCCGTTAGCGGCCGCGGCCCCGCGCCCCGCAGCAGCCCGGCCCGGCCCGGCCCCGCGCCCCGCAGCAGCCCAGCCCGGGCCGGCCCGGCCCCGCCTCACCTTGTCCAGGACGCTCTCGCCCTCCAGCTGCCCCGCCTCGTTAATGTTCCCGAAGAGGAACCCGGCCAGGAAGAAGGGCCGGGCGCCGCCTTCCGCCTCCTCCTCGCTCTCCGAGTCCGACATCGTCCGGGCCGGGCTGGGCCGCGCCGCCCCACAGCCCGCGACCCGGAAGAAAAACCGAAAAGCGAAAGGCGGCGGGTCGCGGCGGCCGGAAATTCGTAAGCACCATAGAGAGCGCGCGGCGGGAGCGTCTGCTCGGCGAGTGGAAGCGAGGGCGGGGAGGAGGCCGGGCCGGCCCATGTGGGGCAGGGCGGGGGGTGTCAGCAGCTCTCGGGCTTTACCTCGCACAGATTCGGAGAAGCTCCGTTTCCGAGCGGCCCGGCCCGGCCCCCTCCCCTGACGGCACTTGGGGCGCTCAGCGGCAGCGCCGCATCAGAGCCCCGCCCCCCGTGCGTCACAAAGCGGTTCCTATGGCAACGCGAGCGCACCGCCTCACGTAGGCACAATACATCCCCCGGGCCGGCGCCTGCCTCAGGTCCCCCGGCATTGCACCAGGGCGGGTCGGGATCTGCCCAACGCCGCGTCTCCCCTGCAGCCGCCGGGCTGTCGGCAGGGCGCGGTGCCCCGGCTGGAGCACACGCCACGCTGGCCGGGCTCGTGTGCTAGACCGTCCGGCACCCGGGAGTGTAGACACCACCTCAGTGACTGCAGGGGCAGGGACCGAACTCATTCTCCCAGGGGGCATTCAACCACCATTCTCCTTCTGGGATCCCCCATTCCAGCACGACCCCAGGACACGCCTTCCCTTTTCTGCAACAAATGAAGCAAGAGCCTCCTTCCATACTTGGGCCCAATGCATCTGTGAGCCCGTCTACTAAATGAGCTTTAAGAGTGGAGGGGAAAATAGTATTAGAACAAATTCCAGAGGGGTGGCCGTTAGTCTAGCTACAGCAAAAACGAGAATCCTGTGACACCGTAAAGACTAACACAGTACTCTGGGCGTAAGCATTTGTGGGCTCCAACCCACTTCATCAGATGCAGGACAAAGTGGGTTGCAGCCCACAAAAGCTTATGCCCAAAGAAATTTGTTAGCATTGGAACACACAATTCAGGACTATTAATGCAGATACACAATGTGTCCAAATTAAAGGTTGCACTGCCCCCATTTCCCTCCACCAATTTCCACTCTCCACCCACACTTTAGTGCCCCAGCTGTCTCTTTGCCTCATCTTTCCTCTCCTATCCTTGCCCAGCCATGCCAAATTCCCCACCCCCATGGTGTTTCCATTTACTCTTTCCCCACTCCTCTGATCTGGGCTTTTGTCCCTTTTGGCTCCCTTTCCTCCTCCAGACTGGATGACAGGAAGTGCAGGGATCTCCTGTTTTCTCATTGCTCTCAATTCCAGGGTCCAGTCCATTCCAGAACAGTTGTCAGACTTTCCCTAGAAGGACTGCTGTCTTCAAGACTGCAAGCTTGGGCTGACAGGTGCAGTGCGGTGTCACACACAAGCTGGGGAGAGATACAGAATGTCCAGTGAGGACAGAATCTTCAGAGATTTTTGCTTCAAAAATCAACTCTGGACTGACAATGTGCAAACTGCAATTTTTCCAAAAGGTTTATAACTTGGCCAAACCTAAATGGATTTTCACAGGAATAGCAAAAGACACATTCCTGACACCAACATTCTGCCCAATTTCAATTTTGTTCCAAAGCATGGGGACGATGATCAGAATCATTTAATAGAAGCAAAACAACTTTACCCATCTCAGCCTCATTTTCAAAACAGTCGAACAGTTCTGACTGAAAGCCCCTCCCCTTTGCACCCCCCCGTCCCAGCCCCCCCAAAAAACAGTCTGAGGCAGACACCTGCCATGCACAATTTCACCCAGAATGGTTAGTTTGGCAAGGCTACAAGCAACTGAAAAAAGTCTTAATGGAATCGTCAACCTTAAGAGGGAGCGCAACGGGTTCAACCTATAATATGGGTGGCCAAATCATGCCTTTTTTACAGTTAAAGTGTAGCCTGCAGAGCCCTCTAAACTCACACCTCCATTCTACACCTTCCAGACTGGGCAGAGAGCTTGCGGCTTCAGCCCCACATGGTGCACCTGCAAGGGCTCAGAGCTTCAGCCCCATGGGGTGTGCCTCCCAGGGCTTCAACTCCACAGACAGGTGGGGGGTGCCAGAGCTTCTGCCATGCAGGGGGAGAAGGGTGGCGGCAGGGAGGTGTCATGTCTTCGGCTCTGAGAGAGACATACCAGGGCTCAGGGTTTCAGCCCCACTGTGGGGTGATAGGACTAGGGGCTTCTGCCCTGCAGGCTGGAGGGGTCTTAGAGTTTCTGCCCAATGAGAGGCATCTGCTGGGGCTCAGGGCTTCTGCCCCAGAAGAGGTGCCTGCCCGGGGGGGGGGGCGGGTCAAGGCTTCAGCAGGAGTGGAACTGAAGCCTTGGCAAGGATGCCTCACCTCAGGGCTGAAGGCCCAAGCCCCAGCGGGAACACCCTAGCTCTCAAACTTCTGAATATTGTTGTAGGTGGGTCAGAGGTTCAGTTAATTATTTTTAATGGGAATTATCTTGTCTCTTTTTAGTAAGCTAAAGAAACATCTGATTCACACATTTTACAAATTCCAAAGGGGTAGCCGTGTTGCTGTACAGGATGCTGATAAGGTGGAGACTGAACAAGCAAGCTTTTTAATTTGTTCAAAATTTGCCTTGCTATATTTCAGGTTCCAGATTTCCACAGAAAAGATTAAGAACAACTGAGGTATGAAAATGGAATGAGTTAAACCAACAAGAGATCAAGAATGCTTTATTACAATTTAATTCTGCATAATTTAAAAATCATTTAAAATTGTTAGTTGCAATACAAATTTCTTTTTCAGTATAAAATCAAGTTGCCAGTGTATGTTTCAGTACCACATTTTGAAGAGAGAGTCTGAGGCTCCTCTAAGACTAAGGAACCCTCCCTTATTCTCCCACTGTAATGGGGTCAGATCAGCCCTCTGCGTAGAGAGATCCATTTGCTGTTGCAGGTTTACCCAAGCAGCAGCAGGAATTCTACAAGGCAGAGATCTGGCACTCAAATGCAGAGCATTGCGGCCTTTCTCATTTAAATTCCCCATGAAGAGCTACCCTTGTATACCGAACAGAGTATCTGAGTGCTAAAAGTACACATCTAAAAAGGCTGCCTCCGAGTACCCTTTGGACAGTGAGCGTCTTGACTGTTCAAATCACTGGGGAGGAGGAACAAGTGAACTCTCAGACAAAAAAAGTAAATGATTAGTCTGCTAGAAGGATGTAAAAACTGAACAGCACAGAAGAGAATGAATTGTCACAAATCAGCTGCGTTCCCATTCATTCAAATACAAAACTTTTATAAGCTTGCTTTCAAAACTGCTTTTCTCCACACTGGGATGTTCTGGTCTTACTTGGAAACAGACGAATCCAACCAGGTGATCAGGGAGATGAGTCAGGGCTCCACTTGTAATCTGACAATGGACAAAATTAAGGTAAAAAAGGAACCCAAACTCTGCACTACAGTTACAATAAAATAGGTTAGGAATTATAGAAACTTGCCACAACATCCCAAACTTTGAGAGTAAACATTTACAGATTTTGTTCACACACTTCAATTACTGCTTTAAGGAAAAAGTTTGTGGTATTTGCACACTCCTGAAAATCATTTTTGCAGCGCTCAGGTCCTGGAGTAAGAACTGATCTGTTCTTCATGGCAGATAATACACAGAAATAGCAGATGCTGAGATCAATCTCTGTAAATGAGGTACTATGAAGACAGTAAGGAGCTCTCCATGTTGTTCTAGTCCATGGCACTTTGTGAAGAACAAAGGAAGAAAGTGGTATGCAGAAGGAAGCATCTCCAGCATAGTATATATGGGGTCTTGGTATTTTCTGAATCACTCCCAGCAGACTACATTGTTTCATTAGCTAGTCATATTGACACTTGGGTGGCTCAGAGTGTAATTTGCTAGCGTAATACATGCCATAAGATACAATGGAACTATGGTTAACGTAAGTTATCAATACGTCAGCCACAGAGAAAGGCACACCCTCTTTGTTGAGGGGAACTAGGGCACAGGCAGGAATATATCCACCTATATGGCAAGGCTGACTGAATAGTTATCTGAACCCTAATAGTCCTATAGTAGCCAACCTGCTGGCATCTTGCCACAATGAGAAAAGAGGGCTCATTTTATCCAGGCCAGGCGTAACACATTTTTGCATGGATGAGATATTTGAAAGAAACAGATCTGAACCACTAACATCGGTTGCTCCCAAATACAGTCAGTGACATTGAAACGAAGAATGGAACTATTAATTCAGTACGCAAAACCCGTCCCAGCTTCCTTACAATACAAAAATCTCTTCCAAAGCACAGCACTTGCAGATCAACAAGGGGAAGTTTCATTTGCTGATCCTACATGTTGTTGGTAGACAGATTTCTGAAGATAAAAGCCAGTGACCATTCAGGAACAGTTATTGATGTGTTTAAACAGAGCTTCAGTTAACATAGTTCATAGCATGCGAGCAGCTAGTTGGAAAGGGGAATTTTAAAAAATGCTTTAGCCCGGGTAACCCTATCCACTATGGCTGGCCAGCCATTAAAAATGTAATTATGGTCCCTACCTCCATAGGACTTAGAAGATTCCAAGAAGTGGCTGCCATGAAATCTCATGCAATGATGCAGAGTCTAATTATGGTAGAGGGGCTAAGGGAAGTGACAACTAATTCTTCAAGAGCAACAATTTCCTCCCTAATCTCCAGTTTTGCCAAAAGGCAGGGGATATAAAGGTGAGCTTGTCATACTGGGAAATCTGCTCTAAGGGTGTCACCCCACTTACCTCAAGAAGTCTGAAGAGACAACCGTAACTCCACTGTCAGAATTTAAATACTTCAATAGAGGGAGAAGAGAAACACCAATGTAGTAAAGCATTACAGACCTATATTTTAGTTACTTTCTCACCTCTCTGATCCTAAACCACCATAGAATCATTTATCTGAGTTACTGTCATCTCGAATTCCACATATCAGGAGGTACCAACTTCTGATCTTGATATTAATGAAACAATTTCAGGTGTTCCTTCTGTCTGAACCACTGCACTAATCATAGAAGTGATCACACTCTTCACTATAAAGTGTGTCTCCCAACAATATTGAAGGCATCTTTAAATGTAGAAAAATAGGTCTCAAACTTCATGTTATCAATTAAGGCAATAATTAGAGAGTCAAACTCTTCTCTGGAATACTAAGTTGATGAGTCAGTAACTGCCAGAACAAGCAGCAAAATTATCAGTATCTGTCTTTTTCAGCAAGGCCAATAACTAAAGTTTGTCCAATACAGGAAAAGTTGGCTTTGAAGAAGTCCCCTCATCTTCCTCTTCCACTAAAAAGAATGGAAGCCAACTGAGAGGTTGGAGACCCTGGAACTTTAGAAGATGGATAGATATCTGACCTCTCTCTAACTAGGCTGGAATGAACTGGTTTGTCTCAGAGTTTCCCTGAAGCAGTTAACAAAACTGCAAGAATATACTTTGCATGAACCATTTCTGTTTAGAGCTGTTAGTGCAAGATGCAAATCTTCGATTAAAAAAGAAAAGAGCCTGTCAAGATCCCTATCGGTCAGTCTTTATTTCACTTCAAACTTCCACCATCTTCAGCAACTACAACAGGACACACTTTTTTGTGTTTTTCTTTGTCACCGGGTATAAAACTGCACGCACAGCTTCAGCAAACACCTCTCGAACCCCCTCCTGGTTCAGAGCTGAGCATTCCAAATATTTGACTGCTCCAATCTGTTTGGCCAGTGAAGTTCCCTGTTGTGGGGTAGTGGGAGCCAAGCTTTGCTCCTTCAGCTTTTTAACTGTTTCTACATCACTTCGTAAGTCCCTTTTGGTGCCAACTAACAGGATTGGAACATTAGGACAGTGGTGAGAGACTTCAGGGTGCCACTTGTGCCGAACGTTTGCATAAGAGGAGGGACTTCCGATGGAAAAACAGATGACAAATACATTGGTTTGAGGGTACGAGAGGGTACGCAGACGGTCATATTCCTCCTGGCCTGCAGTGTCCCAAAGATTTAGGCTAACTGTCCGGCCATCCACAGTCATCTGGGCACTATAATTGTCAAACACAGTGGGGATGTACTCCTCTGGAAAGGCATTGGTGGTGTAGCTGATGAGAAGACAGGTCTTTCCCACTGCACCATCTCCAACAACTACACACTTTATTGTCTGCATTCTTTATCCCGAAACAGAGAATCCTGCACAGAGCGAGAGACAAAAACAGTCAGGAAGAGCTCACTCATTTCTAGGAATTTTAAACACAAAGTTTAGAAGGTTTCTCCAATATGCTCTCAACATTACTAATCATTTATTTTTGATAGTGGACACAGCATGCTGTATGCTAAATGACACAAATGGAGACAAGCCCCATTCTGAAAAACTTAGCGTCTAGAAAAAACAGTAGAAGTAGGGGAAAGGAAAAGACCACCACACAATAAAGTGGTCTGATGGCCGCATCCTGATTATATATTTAAATAGACAGTTTCTTGTAGGCAATTTATACATGAGTCCTTCGGAGAGACTTGACTGCAGAGAAAGGGATGTGACCTTGTCCCCCACAGCAAGATGTTCTCTGTCATTTTGTGGTATCCCACTGCTCTGGTCCCTCCATGCTATCTTTGTTCTCTCTTGCCTAAGCAGTAGTAACAGAGAAGGCTCTAGGAGTTACACTCGATAATAAACTGAATAGGGTTAGAGGCAAATGCACTAGTATAGTGTATGGATACCACCTGAAAAACAAGTAAATTAATTAATTCACTCAGAGCCAGTTATACAGTACAGGTACACCTATATTCAGTATTCAGGCACACCTATAAAAGGGTTAGAATATAGCACGTAGGAAGAAAACTTGATACATATGTTCTTTGAAATATGGCCAGAGGCAGCTACCATTTCTCTGAATACACAAAGAACTGTTTTAAAAAGACCAAGGACAGAGTATTCTCACTATTGACAGAACGAGCAAGAACTAATTGCTGCAGCAAAGAAAGCTCATGTTAAGTACAGTACACCCTTGCTGTAAGGATCCAAGCCATTTGGCTGTTAGTCAAGAACTCTGCTATGGAGAACAGGGGGGTGGCTGACACCTCCTCTGGGCCCATGGCCACAAAAGCCCACTCCCCAGCTGCAGGGCCCAAGATCAGAGAGGCCCTCAGCTCTGCTGTGGGGCTCCAGGTGTCAGTCACACACTCGCCCCCCCTTACTTCAGCCTGCTGCTGCAGCACCTAAGATTGGGTGGGATCAGGGACCCCAAGGTTTGCTACTGCAAAGGGCATTATAGCAAAGGGTTATGTACTAGGAAAATACTGTCAGAAGAGTTCAGCAGTAAAATAAGCTTCCAAAGGCAGGTTGTAGACTCACTGCTGGAGACATGGAATCACAGCACTAGAAGGGACCATGGGAGGTCATCGAGTCCAGTCCCCTGCACTCATGGCAGGACAAAGTATTATCTACCATCCGACAGGTGTTTGTCTAACCTGCTCTTAAAAACTTCTGATGACAGAGATTGCCCAATCTCCCTAGGCTACTTATTGCAGTGTTTAATCACCCTGACAGTTAAGAATTTTTTCCTGATGTCCAACCTAAATCTCCCTTGCTGCAGTTGAAGTCCATTGCTTCTTGCCTTATCATCAGTGGTTAAGGAGAATCATTTTTCTCCCTCTTCCTTGTAATAACCTTTAGTTTCTTTAAAACTGTTATGTCCCCTCTCAGTCTCCTCTTTTCCAGACTAAACAAATCCAGCTCTTTCAGTCTTCCCAATTAAGTCAAGTGTTCCAGACCTTTAATCATTCGTGTTGCTCTTCTCTGGACTTTCTTCAATTTGTCCACATTTTTCCTGGAATGAGGCACCCAGAATTGGACACAATACTCCAGTCAAGGCCTAATCAGTGCTGAGTAGAGCAGAAGAATTACTTCTTGTGTCTTACTTCCAATACTCCTGTTAACACATCCCACAATGGTGTTTTGTTTTGGGGGTTTTTTTGCACCAGCGTTACACTGTTGACTCATATTTAGCTTGTGGTCCACTATGTCACCTAGATCCCTTTGCGCAGTTCTCCTTCCTAAGCAGTCATTGCCCATTTTGTATGTGGGCAACTGATTGTTCTTTCCTAAGTAGAGTGCTTCACATTGTCCTTATTGAATTTCATCCTATTTCCCTCAGACCATTTCACCAGTTTGTCCAAATCGTTTTGAATTGTGATCCTATCCTCCACAGCACTTGCAACCCCTCCCAGCTTGGTATCACCCACAAACTTTATAAGTGTGCTCTCTATGCCATCATCTAAATCATTGATGAAAATATTGCACAGAGCCAGACCCAGAACCAATCTCTGCAGTACTTCATTTGTTATGCCCTTCCAGCATGACTGTGAACTGTTGATAGCTACTCTCTGGGAGCAGTTGTTTTTCCTTAGTTTGTTAATGAGAAGATGATGCGAGACCATAACAAAAGCCTTACTAAAATCTAGATACACCACATCTATTGCTTCCAATCTATCCACAAGGCTTGTTACCCTGTCATAGAAAGCTATCAGGTTGGTCTGAAACGATTTGTTCTTGAAAATTCATGCTGACTATCACTTAACACCTTATTCTCATCTAGATGTTTGCAAACTCATTCCTTAATTATTTGCTCCATTATCTTTCCTGGTAAAAAAGTTAAGCTGACTGGTCTGTAATTCCCTGGGTTGTCCTTATTTCCCTTTTTATAGATGGGGATTATATTTGCCCTTTTCTAGTCCTCTGGGATCTCTTCCATCTTCTATGACTTTTCAGAGATAATAGCTAATGGCTCAGACATCACCTGAGTCAGCTCCTTAAGTATTCTAGGGTGCATATCATCAGGCCCTGGTGACTTGAAGACATCTAATTTGTCTAAGTAATTTTTAACTTGTTCTTTCCCTATTTTAGCTTTTGGTCCTATCCCATTTTTACTGCCATTCATTACGTTAGGCATCCAGTCACCACCAACCTCCTTGGTGAAAACCAAAACAAAGAAGTTTAGTCCCTCTGCCATTTCCACATTTTCTGTTATTGTTTTTCCCACTTTGTTGCGTAATGGTCCAACACGGTCCATGGTTTTCCTCTTGTTTCTAATGTATTTGAAAAATGTTTTCTTGTTATCCTTTATGCCTTCAGCTAGTCTGATCTCAGTTTATGCCTGGCCGTTCTAATTTTTTCCCTACATAATTGTGTTAGTTGTTTATAGCCATCCGTTGTAATTTGAACTAGTTTCCACTTTTTTGTAGGACTCTTCCTTTATTTTTAGATTATTGAAAATCTCCTGGCTAAGCAAGGGTGGTCTCTTGCCATACTTCCTATCTTTCCTATGCAGTGGAATAGTTTGCTCTTGTGCCTTAATAATGTCTCTTTGAAAAACTACGACCTGTCTTCAGTTGTTTTTCCTCTTGCTTCCCATGGGATCCTGCCTACCAACTCCCTGAGCATGCAAAAGTACGCCTTCTTGAAATCCACTGTCCTTATTTTGGCGTTCTCTCTCCACCATTCCTTAGACTCATGAACTCTACCATTTCATGATCACTTTCACCCAAGCTGCCTTCCACTTTCAAATTCTCAATCAGTTCCTCTCTGTTTGCCAAAAATCAAATCGAGAACAGCCTCTCCCTTAGCAGCCGTCTCCACCTTCTGAAATAACAAACTGTCTCCAATACATTACAAGAACTTGTTGGATAATCTGTGCCCTGGTGTCTTATTTTCCCAATAGATGTCTGGGTAGCTGAACTCCCCCATCACCACCAAGTCTGGTGCTTTAGACGATTTTGTTAGTTGTTGAAAAAAGCCTCATCTACCTCTTCTTCTTGATTAAGTGGACTGTAATAGACCCATACCATGACAACATCCTTGTTTTTTATTCCTTTTATCTTTACCCAGAGACTTTCTACATGTCTGTCTCCTATGTCCAGCTCAACCTCATTCCAAATATATACATTTTTAATATATAAGGCAACACTTCCTCCCTTTTCTCTCCCCGTCTATCCTTCCTAAGCAAGCCATACCATGCTATACTAATATTCCAGTCACGTGTATTATCCCACCAAGTCTCTGTGACGCCAACTATAGCATAGTTGTGTTTAAATACTAGCATTTCAAGATCTTCCTGCTTATTCCCCGTACTTCTCTCATTAGTATACAGACACTTAAGATACTGATTTGATTCCTCCTCCCCAACCCCCAGTTCTGTCTTGTCTCTCTTTTATCTCTGCTGCTCTCCCCTAAGTTCTGACCCTTACCCCAGGTCTCCATGTTTTTCTCTTGTCTGCGGGCTTTGGTCACCTCCCCCCTTCAAACCTAGATTAAGGCCCTCCTTACTAGGTCAGAGACTAAGACTTTGCACCTCAACCCCTTAAGGGACATTACAATAAGATGACCTAATGCAGAAGGATAATCCAGATGGCCATATAGAGAGAGTCTCAAGTCCAACCTATTCTCTCTTTCTCACCATCACATGATTCTCATTATTTTCCATCTGGAATTTCTAGAGCTGAAGCTCCTGTGGTTCATCTTCTGGCACAACAATTGGCTGTATATTTTCGTGCTGAAGCTTCTATTGCTAGCCTGAACAAGAACAAACTTATTGCATGCATATGCCTCCCCACCCAATGCCTTTGAGGCACTACTTGACTCCCAAACTGCAGACAACTGGTTGCTACCATTCAGGACAGAAATTGAGTGCCTACATTGCCTATTCCAGAAAATTAACTCAGACACCACGAAACATAGTACCGATACTATGTTAAAAAGGTTAAAACTTCTATAAATGTTACAAAGTTCTTTTCCTCTAACTTCCTCCTTGATCCCCTCCAATTTGAAAGTCATCAACAATCTCTTACTAGTCACATCACAGGATATCTCCTCTGTCCTTATCATTATTGCTCACATCCACATTGACATCTTATTTACACAAGGCGTGCACAATACTGTCTTCCAGGTCTCTTTCCATATTCAGTATAATTTAATATTTTGTATTAGTGGGAAATAAGATACTTTAAACTTTTATACATAATAAATATACACAGATGTCTCATAACGCTTCAGTCAGGTTACTGCCCAGAGCCAAGCGTTCTCTGCAAACTTACATATACACAGCCACCTCTGCAGACCACAGTAGAAATTCTGCTCCAGAATCACCGAGGCTTGTTTGTTTAAATTTAAAACTAAAGGGGGGGAACTTAGAGAGACCTAATGCAAGTCCCTCAAACTGGAATCTGGCCAAAACTCTGGGCTAAAAAACAAGCCAATTCTTGCAACATGTGCTACTGACTATTCAAACATGTTGCCAGAATTGGTGTCAGGACTAGAGTTTAATATCATAAAAAGGGTAGGTTTACTGCTAAAATGTAAAAAGTTGAATTACTGAAGTGGTAAGCATCAGTGATCAGCTACTTAGAGTCAGAACTGGAAGCAGAGTTCTGTGTATTATACTGGAGGTAGAAGCCCCTCTAGTTAAAATGGAGATTGTGGTGAAATCTTAACGGGGTGAAAAAGGCACACAAAGAACGTTGAGTTAAAAATCAATTACAAGTTTGGGTTTTGTAATTTTGGACTGCTTGAATTTTTTATGGCAGTTTGTGGTAATAAACAAGAAGGTAGTTATAACTCTGTAAAGAGTGCCATGTGACTTTTTCTCCTAATATGATAACCAACTAGAGCAATCGTAACCGGGGAATTCTCTGTATCTTAAAGTCCTTAAATCATGAGTTAAGGAGGTAAATAACTCAGTCATAGGTTGGTGGCCTATTGCTGGAGTGGGTGGGTGAGGTCTTGAGGCCTGCATTTTGCAGGAGGTCAGACTAGATGATCGTACTGGTCCCTTCTGACCAGTATTGGCTTGTTTTTTAGCCCAGAGTCTTGGCCAGATTCCAGTTTGATCGTACTGGTCCCTTCTGACCTTAGAGTCTATAAGTCTAAAACACAGTTTCTGTGATTATACTTAAGTATATTCTTTGTTTGAACTAGTTCATTCAACTCTGTGTGCGCAATTCAGGTGCTCTTCCTGTTCCAAACAGAAAACAAAACTCAGTCAAGAAATGAGGAGACTTCGTAGTCCCATAGATGACAGTGATCTATTCAGTGAGCCCATAGTCATGATGTAGGAAGTTGAATCACGGTTATATACTGTCTCTGGCCAAAGCTATTTGTACTGTATAGCGGGACATAGGTTACCTTAAATGTGGGTACACCATAATCTAAGCAGGTGACAAACGTCCATGTATCACAAATCTCACTGGGATAACTGCATTGCTATGCAAGACATAGCAGAAGCAAACTGCTGTATTTTTGTAAAAAGCAGAAATGAACTTAGCCTTATATACAATTTTATAAATTCTACTTTAAACAAGTGTACATATGTTTAAGATAATATTTTATCCACATTGTATGCTCCTCCAGAAATTGTCATTCCTATTTAACGCTCTCTGCAGCTTTTCACAGGAATACAAAGTGTCTCCCACCCAATGAACACCAATCCCCTGGAGGGTCATCATGCCAATACTATGACATACTGAGGGAATTTCACAGTTTAGTTCATTTTAAAGTCTGAGTGTCCTTTCCCCTGGATCATATAAAATAGCCTATTCCAATCTCTATGTCAAGACCCTTCAAAAGAAAATGTATTCAGGGAATGGGGGATTTGTTAGCTGCTTTTGAAGACGTCACTAGGACTATTGCTGGGAACATAACTGTAAGATAATGAAGTACGTAAGTGAAGCCCAGTGGAGACAGTAACCAATTAAGTCTTAGACCCTAAAAGAGCGACAGTGACTAAACGAAATCCAAGTGAGACCTGCTGTAACATGCTAGGCTAGGGCATCAGAAAAAGTAAGTTAGAATTTAGATCTTTTTATAAAGTCTACGCAAAATGGGCAACCTTATCAACAAAATGGTGCATTGTATACACAGCCCAATGAAGGGCTCACAATATACTTTCTTAAAATACAGTCCTCAAAATTCTCCCCAATGTACACACCAGGTTTTTGGGACATGTTACCTATTGCAGCCACGTTTAACATATTGGCATGAAACTAATATGCGAGAACCATTGCAAGTGTTTAGACTCAGATTCTAAGGTCAGAAGACATCAACATGATCATCTATTCCAGTCTGCCTGCTGCACAATGCAGGCCACAGAACCTCACCCACCCACTCCTGCAATAAACCTCTGACCAATGGCTGAGTTATTTAAGTCCTTGAAATCATGGTTTAAAGACTTGAAAGTACAGAGAATCCAACAGCAAGTGAGTCATGCCTCATGCTACAGAGGAAGGCAGAAACTGCCCAAAGCCTGTGCCAATCTGCCCTGGGGGAAAATTCCTTCCTGAGCCCAATGTGGTGATCAGTTAAACCCTGGGCATGTGGATAAGACTCATCAGACAGACACACACGAGAGAATTCTCTGTAATAACTCAGAAGCCTCCCATCAATCGTCCCATTGGCATATCTACCACCAGGAACTAAAGATCAGTCAACTGCCAAATTAGGCTGTCCCATTATACCATCTCCTCCATGAATTTATTAAGCTCAGTTTTGAAACCAGCTAGGTTTTTTGCCCCACTGCTCCTCTTGGAAGGCTATTATACACTTTAAGGTCAGAAGGGACCAGAACGATCATCTAGTCTGACCTCCTGCAAAATGCAGGCCTCAAGACCTCACCCACCCACTCCTGCAATAGGCCACCAACTTATGACTGAGTTATTTACCTCCTTAAATCATGATTTAAGGACTTTAAGATACAGAGAATTCACCGGTAGGTGAACCATTCCCTGTGCTACAGAACTTCATTCCTTTGATGGATAGAAACCTGTGTCTAATTTCAAGTCCAACCTTCCTAACCTACCTGCTTTCTGGAAGTGGGGAAAAAAGAATACAGACACAAAGTCAAAATTCTCAGATGTGGAGCTAGATCCAGGCAGATCTGTGCACACATACACCTCTATCTTTGTAGTACCTCAGATTACACTGGGGCAAGCTTGGCACGTAAAGAGTAGCATCTTCAGTGATCTTGTGCCCTGGCACAGAGTTCTCAATGACAAATTCCACAGAAGCAGTTCATACATTCATAGAATAATTCATTTATCAGACAGTCATCCACCTTTCCTACTAAAAGAACAAAACCAGACTCCAAGAACTACAATCCTCATATGGCTACAGTCTCCTCTACAAGGCCTTGACTTTGTGTTCTTGACCTATCAAAAAAATTGACTTTGTCCAATCTGTACATAAGAAAACTTACCAGTAAATGTCCTTCTTCAAGATGCACTGCTCACATACATTCCAATCACGGTGTCTGCACGCCTCTGTGCACAGTCACCCAGAAGCTTTTTTGCCCTAGCCTGTCCCTGTAGGTCAGTAGCCCACGTCCCTGGGCTCCAACCCCTGCGCCGAGTATATCTGGGGCTGCTGACCCGACCACTCCTCAGTCCCTTCTTTCCGCTAACTCTGATAACGGCGACAGAGGGAGAGTATGGAATGTACGTGAGCAGCGCATCTCGAAGGAGGACGATTACTGGTAACTAACTCACCATTCTTCTTTGAGCAGCTGCCCACATCATTCCAATCATGGTGACTTGCAAGCCTTATCTCAGATGGTGGGTAGAGTTATTTCTCATCATTCAAACCAGCCAAATGTGCTGTGTAGTCCCTTGCCCGCTACACGATAGCATAGTGGGATGTGAACGTATGGACCAAGGACCAGGTGGCTGCTCTGAAGATTTCCTGGATCGGTATCTGGGCCAGGAAAGTGGCCAAGGAGGCCTGAGCCCTGGTCGAGCATGCAGTCACCAGGCTGGGGCCTTTAGCATACTCAGCATGCTCGGACACACACGTTATCCATGACGAGATGCACTGTGCGGAGACCACGTGGCCCTTCATTCTGTCCGCAATAACCACAATAAGCTGTGGGGACTTTCTGAATGGTCCCATGAGTTGTATGAAGAAAGTGAGTGCTCTCCGCATGTCTAAGGTGTGACCTCTCTTCTGTTCCTCCGTCGAATGCCGTTTGAGGTAGAGGATGGGGAGAAAGATGTCCTGGTTAATGTGGAATGCGGTCACCACCTTGGGCAGGAAAGCTGGGTGAGGTCTCAGCTGCACCTTGTCCTTGTAGAAGACCACCTAGGGCGGCTCGGAGAACAGCGCCCTCAGCTCCGACACCCTTCTGGCCAAAGTGATAGCCACCAGGAACGAGACCTTCCATGACAAGGTTAGGAGGGGGCACGAGGCCATTGGTTTGAAGGGGAGGTCCCATCAGCACATTGAGGACCAGATTCAGTCCCACTGTGGCATGGGGGGGCGCCGTACTTCAGGGTAGAGTCTTTCCACACTCCTCAAGAACCTGTCATGGAATGACTGAAGGGGGTAACCTCTTCAAAGGACTGGTGGAAGGCTGAGATAGCTGCTGGGTGTACCTTGAGGGAGGCTATGGCCAGCCCGCCCACCTTTAGTTGGAGCTGGTACTCTAGAATGTCCTGGATAGTGACGGTCTCAGGGGTGAGGCCCCTCTCTCTGGCCCAGCCGGTGAAGCACTTCCATTTGGACCGGTACATGGCCTGTTTGGAGGTCTTCCTGCTGCCTGTCAGCACCTGCTGGACCTGGGTAGCGCAGGCTCTCTCCTCTGATTAGCCATGGAGTTTCCATGCTGTCAGGTGCAAGGGACCTAGGTCCAGGTGCAGCATTTGTCCGTCCTCCTGTGACAGGAGGTCTCATCTTCTTGGGAGCTCCCATGGAGGGGCTGCCAAGAGGTCACACAGCAGACTGTACCATTGCTGGCGGGGCCACGCTGGCACTATCAATATCATGTCCACTCTGTCCTCCTTGATCTTCAGTAGGACCTTGCGGATTAGCAGGAACGCATACATCTGAGATCCCGACCAAGATAGGAGAAAAGCCTCTGAGATTGAGCCTTGATTTCTGCTCTTGAGGAAGCAGAACTGCAGGCACTTGCGGGTCCGTTGGGATGCAAAAAGGTATCTGGGGAAAGCCCCACCGATGGAAGACTGAGTCCACTATGGCCGGTGCAGCGACCATTGCGAGAGGAACTGCCGGCTTAGCTTGTCTGCCTGATCATTCTTCTCCCCCAGCAGGTGGCTGGTGACTAAGTGGAAGTTGTGTCTTACCACGAGGTCCCAGAAGTGAGTCGCCTCTGCGCAGAGGGCTGAAGAGCGAGCTCTACCCTGACGGCTGATTAGAATATCACTGCCATGTTGTCGGTGAGGAACCTGCACCACTCGGTCTTGAATTTGGTCGAGGAACACCTTGCAAGCTAGGCGAACGTCTCTCAGCTCCTTGGTGTTGCTGTGTAGGCAGGACTCCTGGTCACACCATCTCCCTTGTGTCCCTAGACTGGTGCTGGATGTGCGCCCCAGCCAAGGTCTGATGTATCCAAGATCAGGCTCACTGATGGTGTCTGAGATTCAAAGGTCCTTCCACCACTGGAGGGAATCGCGAACTGTGGAGGAGGGTTCCTGACGTTGCAATTCAGGGAGTACCTGTGCAGGCAGTACACCAAAACCAGCCAGGACTGCAGCGGTCGCATCTTTAGGCGTGCTAGCCTAACCACGTAAGTCAAAGAGGCCAAGTGGCCCATTAGGGACAGGCAGGTTCTTGCCATTGTTAGTGGGTGGTGCTGCAGGTCTGAAATGAGGGTGGACATAGTCTCAAATTTGGATCTGGGGAGGGATGCCTGGACCATGACCAAGTCTAGTTGGGCGCCTATGAATTCCATCTTTTGGATGGGTTCTAATGTGGACTTTTTTTAGGTTCAGCAGGAAGCCCAGCCGCTCACACAGTTGTTCCATGCAGCGGATGCTGTCCTGGGCTTGTTGTCGGGAACTGGTTCTGATCAGCCAGTTGTCCAGGTAAGGAAATATTTGGACCCCTTTTCTCCTTAGGTGGGCCACAACTGCGGCCCTACACTTCGTGAAGATCTTTAGGGCAAGGAAGAGGCCAAATGGGAGGGCCGAGAATTGGTAGTCCTGCTCCTCCACCAGGAGGGAGAGGTAATGTCTGTGCGCTGGGTGGATAGAGATGTGGAACTGGCATTTTTGAGATCGAGGGCGGCAAACCAGTCCTCCGGGTCTAGCGAGGGGATTATGTGCGCCAGGGATACCATTCGGAAATTTGCTCTTCTCGGGAATTTGTTGAGATAGCGCAGGTCCAGGACAGGCCTGAGGCCCCCTTTTGCCTTGGGGACCAGAAAGTAACGTGAATAGAAGCTCTTGGCCCCTCTCTCATACTAGGACCTCCTCTCTTGGGCCTAAAGAGAGCAGGGAGTTAGCCTCCTGGTCCAAAAGCTGGACATGGTTCAGTTCCCTCTGGGGGTCCCTGATGGATGGGGGGCCTTCCCAGGAGTTTTCTTCAAAACTGGAGGGAGTACCCCATCAGTGTCCAGGAACCAACAATCTGAGGTAATTTTGGCCCACTGGCCTCAAAACCCTTGGAGGCAGTTCCTGAAGGGTTAACGGTTGTCTGAAACCTGGACCGTGGTGCCACCCTCTGCGCTCCCATCAAAAGTGCTGGCCCTGGTTACTCAGCCAGCGGTGTGAATGAGTGGCCCTGGTTGTTCCTTGAACGTGGGAACCTGCCTCTATCTCTGTCTAAAGGGTCTCTGGGACCTGAAACCCTGCCATTATAGTGGTTCCCGAGAGTGTTGCTGCTGCTGCGGCAGCTGTTGCTGTGGCCTGAAGGGGCGCCTGGACAGCAGAGGCGTTACCTTCGCAGGGATTGGAGGGTCGCCCTTGAGTCTTTCAGGCTGTGAAGCTTTTCATCTGGGCACCCTGCAAAGAGCACGGGCCTTTGAATGACAGGCCCTGGATCACCGCCTGGGTCTGAGGGGGAGGTCTGAGCCCTGTAAGCAAGCAGCTCTCCGCATGGAGACAGCTGAGGATACAGTCCTGCCCAATGAGTCCGCCGTGTCCCAGGCTGATTGTAGCGCCAACCTGGCTGCGCCTGGCCCTCCTCGAACAGCGTGTCGAAGTCTGTCACATGATCCTGGGGCAACATCTCCCTAAACCGCTTCATGGACTCCCACAGGTTAAAATATCAGCCTAGCAACGCTTGCTGGTTGGCAATCCTAAATTGCATTGCCACGCTAGAATAAACCTTTTTCTCAAAAACATCCAGTCTCTTGGTCTCTATTTTTCAGGGTTGGTGCAGAATGGCCCTGCCTTTCTCTCTGGTTCACCGCCTCCGCAACCAGGGTGCCCGGTGTAGGGTGGCTGTATAGGTAACTGAACTTTTCCACTCTCTCAGAAACCTGCGGGATGGAGGACAGCCATATGGAGCACACAATCCTCATCACTCCATCGTGTACGGGCAACACAACCCTGGATGGGGCTGAGGCCGAGAGCACATCAAAGAGGGGGTCTGCCTCCTCTCACATCTCCTCTGTCTGCATGCTGAAGGTGGAGGCCAGGCGTCTCAGGAGCTCTTGGAATGCTTCAAAATCATCTGTGGGGGATGCTGGCTCCTGGTGCAGGGCCTCAGCTGGGGATGACTTAGTAGTACTGAGGGCCCGTGGGGGGCAGCTCAGATGGTCCCTCCCCTGCTTCCGACTCTTCCTCTGAGGCCACACTTGGGTCACCCAGCTGGGGGTCTGTTGATGGCTGCAGGGTTAGAGTAGGGCTGTTTGGAGATGGTGCCCGAGGCCGAGCGTAGGCATCTCTTCCGTGCTGGGAGGCGCTCCTCCGCCACCGACAGCTATGACAATATGCGGCAGAGGTGCCTTGGTGAACCTCCTCCAAAGAGGCCGACGACCCATTGGTGCCAGGGAGGTGTCCCTCGTTGACGGTGCTACGCCTGGGCCTTGCTGGTGCCAAAGCAGCTCGGGAGAAGAGAGTTCCCCTTGAGTGTGGTACCAGGATCTGTTCTCTGGTGGTGCTGAACTGGTGTCCGATTGCTCGGATGGGGCTGGTGAGATAGGCAACGGAGCCGAAAACTCCGGTCTCAGCAGAGGGCGCCTCCACTCTGGAGATCCCAACAGGGGTTTGCCTCTAGACACTGGTCTCGGAGGGTGTGGGGGCGTTGGTAGGGCTAAGAGAGCCTTCACAGCCTTCAACGCCTCGGGCATGGATGGCATCAGAGCCAGAGGGGCCGCTTCCCCCCTGGTGTCAGAGAAAGACCCTCTTGCCCCAAGGAGCCATGCGGTGATGGGCCACACGGGGCCTCCTTCGGTGCCAGGCCTTGTGGGAACCCCTTCTGTGCCAGGGGTTGAGCGGATTCGGCCTGTGCCGCCTCTTAGGCAGTGCTGAGGAGGAACAGTGCCGAGGTGGCTTGGGGGCAGAGTGGGCCCGTTTGCTGGATGTACCTGGTGCCGTGCTCGGTGCCAGGGAAGAACGTGTCAGCTGCAACCCCAGTCTCAGCACTGCTTCTGTTAGGACTGCCCTAAGTTTTGACTCCCGTTCCTTTTGGGTGCCAGGTTGGAACGAATGGCTAATCCTGCATTTATCCATCCTGCGTCTCTTCCTCAGACATCGCAGACAACGTTCATGGGGGTCACTGATGGAAAAGGCCTTTCCACAAGCCGCACAGCATGGCCACCATGCAGAGATCCGAGCAGCACTTGCCCGAAGCCAGAGAAAAGGTAAAGTCTGACTAACTAACTGGAAGAACTAGCTAACTGAAACCTACTCTGAGAACTACTAAAAGTGAAAAAACAAGAGGACAAAAAGGCTACTTTGCAAAGAACTAACTCTAGACAGGCGAATCTCTCAGTCTGAGAGCAAAAGCGTTCCAGCGACCGTCACACAGGCAGAAAGAAGGAACTGAACAGCAGTCGGGGCAGCAGCCCAGATGTGCACAGTGCGGGGGGGGGGGGCGGGGCGCGGGGCGGAGCCCAGGCGCATCGGCTGCTGACCCTACAGGGACTGGCTAGGGCAAAAAAGATTCTGGGAGATCATGCACAGTGGCACGTAGACACCATGATTGGAATCACAGAATAATAGGGATGGAAGGGACCTCACAAGGAATGATGTGAGTAGCTCAAAGAAGAATGAAATATACAAACATTCCCTTTTGGAAGCTTTGCAAGACTCCAACAAAACTCTCTAAACCAGGGTGTTCAACCTTTTCGGGGGAGGGGCCACATTTTGATTCTTTTCTCACTTGGGGGGCAGTGAGCAAATATTGGCTAGATAAGGGGGGAGCATGGGGAACATAAGCAGAGCAAGAGTGGCAAGGCACAGAATGGGAAATAGGCACAGGGCAGGGTAGGGATGGTAGGAAGGACAGGGAGTGGTAGGGGAGCCCGTCAAGGCAGGAGAGGAAGAGCGGGAAGGGGTAGCATGTCAAGGGTGGGGCAGGCGGGCAATGAAGCCGTGCGGCTGGGTGGTGGGACCCACTGCTTCCTCACCCCCTCAAACACACTGGTTCCCAATCCCCCCACCCCTGCCCTGGATCAGCTCATTGAACCCTTCCCCCTACACTGGTTCCCCAGCCCTGGGCCGCTCCCTGCCCTCATCCTGGCCCCGCGTTGCACCCTCCCTTGGCCCCAATCCCAGCCCACATCACCCCCCAGACCCTTTCCCAGCCACATGCCATGCCCATGCTGCCTCCCCCTTCCTCGGCCCCACACCATCCCCCGGACCCTTTCTCAGTCCCATTCCTCACTCACACCACCCCCATATCATCCCCCTGCTGCCCCCCTTCCTTGGCCCCTTTCCCGGCCCCACCCCATCCCCTCAGACCATTTCCCAGCCCCACGCCACCCCACCCCATCCCTCCAGCCTGATCCTGGCCCTGCACCACCCCCTTGAGCCCAATCTTGGCTTCGTACTGCACCCCACCAGTCCCAAGCTGCCCCCCGGCCCCTTTCCCAGCTTTGTGCCATCCCCGGCCCTGATCCCATTCCCGCCCCTGACCTCTATCTCGACCCCACACCTCCCTCCCTGGGCCAGATCCCAGCCCCATGCCACCCCTGCCAACCTCAATCTCCCCACAGCCACCACTGCCCACCTGCCAGGCCCACGACCATGGCAGGCCCCCCAAGGCCTTGCCTGGGGGCCCATGGCATAGAGCGGGATCCCCACGCTGGGCCCGCCTGGCTGCTGCTCCCAGGTGACCCAGGGTCCAGATTCCAGTCCCTGGCAGGCTAGATTCTGGCCCATGGGCTGTAGGTTGGACAAAACCTTCAGACATCAGGAACCCAGAAACCAGCTTGTCAAGGGAAGTGACTTGTATCTGGGTGGATAATTTCATCTCTCTTATTAAGCATCACTGTGCTTGATGATGTACATGATACACGTACGAAGATAGTTCAGAAAAGCCTGTGGTCAAAAAGAGCAGACGAGGCGCTGAGGAACCCCAGAAGAAGGGGTTCATCTTAGATATCTATTTGTTTTGTTGGCCCTCAAAATGAATCTTTAGGAGCGAATGAAGTGAAGGAAGAAAATGAGAAGAGCAGGATGGAAAAGAAGGTATGTGCATAGGAGGCAGCATGGAAGGTGTGGAGGCAGGAATGTGAGCAATATTTCAAAGGGAGACATTTAAGGCTTGTCTACACTTAGAGCCCTGCAACAGCACAGCTAACCCACTCTAGCACTTAGTGAAGACTCTATCTTTGCCGACAGTAGAGCTCCTCCCATCACTGTACTCCACCCTTCCCAAGACGTGGTAACTGTGCCGACACAGCAGAAATTTGGTCAACATAACTGTGTTCCTTGGGAGTATGGATATTCCCGACTCCTGATGACACAGTTCTACCTTCGTACGTTTGCACCATACACAAGGAGGAAGGCTGGCACACTGGCCATGGCATAAGAAGGAAGAGCTATGAAGTAAGAGCCAAGATGCAGGCTAGGGGAGTTATGCACCACTTTCCAGACTAAGATGGGAAATTTAAATTTAATATACAACAAGTGATGGGAACAAATAGAGGGATTCAACAGGGGCAAGGTGTATGGATCTACAAGGTAGAAAAGTAATTTTGGTGGCAATGTTTTAGATGTAGTATAGACGGGCAGACTGCGGACATCTGAAAGGACAGAGGGAGGAAGAGGTTGATTCAAGGTGGGAGATGATTAGGGCATGAACAAGACTTTTAGCAATCAGGATACAAAGAAAGAAGTGAATATGAAACATATGGAAGCAGCAACACATATGACTTCATCTTAGAGTAGCTAGTTCTGGAACCACAAGGGGGAAAACAATTCTTGATTTTGTCCTAAGAGCACTGGATTTGGTCCAAGAAATGAATACAGCTGAGATGCTCAGGAATAATGACCATGATGTATGGGAGAAAATACCAAAGAAACAAACCACAGTAGCATTTAACTTCAAGACGACTTCTAAAGCATATGATTGTGGGATTATTTTGAGGAAGTTCTCTGGCCTGTGTTATACAGGGGGTCAGACCAGAGGATCACAATCGCCCCTTCTAACCTTGGACTCTATAATCCCCTACTTCACAGGCATGTGACAAATCAATAGGACATGAAAATCAAATTTTCTACAATGTATCTACACTGGTACACTAGGACCACTGGCGTCAAGACAGAAGTCACAAGACAGGCATTAGCCACCATGTTCTGACTGCTCCGCCAGCATCAACCACAGATATCTACTTACACCAAGACAAGAGGCAACAGTGTGGGTGAATGCCTCTTCAGGGCAACATTTTAGTACACTGGTGCTAACAATCAAGACAGAGCTATTCAAGGGCCTTGCCAGATTGCTCAAACTTGAGGCTATGGTTGGGTGAATATTGGAGTCAAAGGGATTCCTTGGCTACAGACTTTGCTCAGAGCTAGCACAGAAGCAATACCTCACTCCACAAAAAGTTAGTGTCACACAGCCACCGTGCCAAGGCACCAAAGGCATTGAAGTTTTGATGTGCAGTAGCTACACTGAAGCAATGAATTTTGATGGCTGCTACAAAGGGGCTTCGTGGCTTTTCTCACTGGACCAAAAATGCTGGTATTTTCTCAATGGCCAGACATGACTCCACTCAGGATCACTCCAGAGACCTCTGATACTTTCAAGACCTTTCAATCCAATTCTGCATCTGACATACAAAGAGCAGCAGGGGGAGACCCGGAGAACTTCTAAGAGCTCTCTCAATGACTTCAAGGCCCTTGCTGAAATCTGTGAACAAGTATCTCGGTAAAGCTGGGAACAGTACATAGCAATCATGGACTTCCACGAAGGACCTGGTCTGACCTCTGAATGCTTTTTAAAGCTACTGGACTTCTCCCCTCCCTCCCCCCTTATTTGTAAAGCAAAAGAGAAAGAAAAAAGCCACAGAGAAAGTAACTAACATAAGCCAAAGCCCATCAATACAAGTGTTGTGGGACCCAAGTCCCAATGCACTGACCAGTTCAGAGTGGTACCACGAAAAAAATAGTAAAGCCTTGAAGCTCTTGATGCAACAGTCTATAGCAGGGGTTCCCAACCTTTTCTGCTTGAGGGCCACAGGTCTCATTTTTACAACCCTGAAGGGCCACCAGCAGGTCCCCCACTGCAGCCAAATGGAAAGAGTTCAGTGAGGAGGCTGTCTCCTCGCTGATCTCTGTCTCCCCAGCTGCAGCAGGGAAACCACACGTCTCCTGTAGCCCTCTGTTCTCCACCTGACTCCCTAGACAGTGGCTCCCTTCTGGAGTCGGGGGATGGAAGATCAGTGCTCCCCACCCTCTGGCTCCAGCAGGGACCCCAGCACAGAGTGCTTTGTTCTCTGCTGGAGCTAAGGGAGGGAAGTGGCAATCTCTGATCCCTTTGGCTCCAGCAGGAAACCCAGAGCCTATGGACCTAGGAGGAAGACTTTACTGTGCTCCCTGCTACAGCCAGGGGGAAGTGAGAGCTGATCTCCCATCCCCTTGGCTGCAGCAAGGAGCCTGCACTGGTCTTTTAGCCCCATAGAAATGTGCTCCGCCTGGATCCTTACGCAGCAGCTCTCTTCTGCAGCCAGTTGTGGGCCACAGGATGGGAGCTGCTGGTATATAGGTATTCATACAGCATTTTTTGCAATGGTACTTCAGTACCTCCAATACTAGTACTATCAGTTTACAAAACAGATCGTACCCATCCCTGTCAGTGCACGATTGTAATTCTCTGGACTCTGGAAATCTCTAGAGGCAAGGGCAGAAGGAAGCAACAACATGAGGCTTCACTGACAGCTGAGAAATAGCACAGCGACACTAAGGTGCCTCTCCACTGATTATGGTCAGACAGGAGCCAACAGTACCTTCATTCCAGTGTAGGGGAGGTTGAGCTGCACCTTCCTGGGAACCAAGACCTACAGAACATTAAGCATGAGCACTTTTCCCCTTTGATCACATGCGAGAGCATAAATCCAAGAGCAGGATCAGTTGCAACATATATTCTTCAGATAAACTAGTTAAATCAATTACCTTCACAGGCACTGAGGGGCAAGATCTTGTAACTAAAGCCGAGGACTGGAATCCATCTCCAGCTGTGCCACAGATTTCCTGGGTGACCTCAGACAAGTCACAAAACTTTTTTGCAACTCTATTCCTTATCTCTAAAATGGAGGTTAGTCTTCACTGCCTCGCACTTATTAAAGAGTGAAATCCTCAGACAGAAGGCTCAATTCAATTCAAGTTTCTCCAAGCATTTCCATTTTAAACCATCCCATTCAGACATTAATAATTTTGTCACAATGATTTTGACTAATATTTGTCATCATTCCAAAAGCATTTTCTTTTAAGAAAAGTATTAACAGAAACTCTACAGTTGTTTGAAAGGGTGGATATCCAGGGAAAATACAGATTTTCTGCTGGAAAAACTTAGACCTTTCTGTACATCACTAGCAGAAGAAACCTGAAGTTTAGCAGGGACACAGCTCTTTGGTCACAAATGCACCTTTCAGAGATCTGCTCAAAATCCACTTTGATGGGGCCAGGGTAGAAGAGTTTTAAAAATACATACTTGGCATGTGTGCAGCAGTTCCTGGCTACACAATAAGACCATCTGTCCATGTTTCATCAGTGATAAATATTGTGCTTGCAGAAGGGTGGAATGCTGTCAAGGCTGCTATGCTGGTACAGTTGCTCAGTGAGTCTGCCCTTGGAGCACCAGTGTTACCAACACCAGCAGAGAGCACAGTCTGCTAGCTCAGCAGACCCGATGCTACGCAAAGACCACAGGCACAGTTCAGGAACAAAAGCATTTGGCCCAGCTTATTGCCCTCAGAGCACAAGGGCAATCCCAGGGCCAGAGCACCACTAACCATTCGAACAAGTATATTAACACGCGTGCCCCATGGCAAGGTGCAGCTCACTCTACAGCAGGAGTCTCTGCTGTCCCCTCAGCTACACAAAGGGTTAAAATGAGGTATGCCAAGATTTACAGACTGGGTCACAACTGGAACAAACACCTTGTGTATTTCATGACATCTATTTCTCATTGCCCCTTGTTCCTGATGTCTCCGACAAACATGCCTATTCGCTGTTCAGTCAAACCCTCTTATCTTCTACTAATTGGGTGTAGCTATCCTAACCTGCCAAAATGTATTTCTGTAATGTCTAATGTCTCCAACACATTAACAACAACTTTGCCAAGTTCATGTACCACACAATACACTTGCACGCATCTGCATTAATACATGGTCTGACTATGGTTCACAGCATCTGGTTCAGGACTCAGGTCTTGCACCAGGCTCTCTCTCTGTACTACCGAAACTGAGTGGAAGGGATCACTGAAGAGACAGTCTCTCACTATTCCATTAGCAAAACAACAGAGTCCTGTGGCACTTTTAAAGACTAACAGATTTATTGATCACATGAGCTTTCGTGGGAGAAAATCCCACTT
>ML685771.1:294602-307215 GCA_007922175.1 Pelusios castaneus
TGTGGGCAGTGCATGGTGGGATAGGTGCCCACCATGCACTGCTCTTGTATCGCAAAGGAGCATTCACATGGTTAACGCTCCTTTGTGATTTAAGTGGCAAGTGTGTACACACCAAAGTGCTATTTTTATAGCGCTTTTCCTGTCCCGCAATAGCTTTTATTGCGGGACAAGTTTGTAGTGTGCACATAGCCTGAGATGGACAACAGAGTGAGTGCGGTACAGTGACAGGAGAAGGGAGAGGCACATTAAAGGAACATTTGTTTGTTGAACAGTGTTAGTAACAGTGTTAGTGACTTTGCTCCAGAATGCTAGATTTGTGACTGGGAAACTTATATAAATGTTTCCTGGTAGGCCAAGACTTTTTAAATGCTTTATTTGCCAAGGTCATTATCTCACATTATCACTATCTTGAGAGGTCATTATCTTGGATAGTTTCTGTACTAAACATTTTTTATGTTTTAATTAATTTTTACATAACAGCATGAGAATGGCCATACTGGATCAGACCGATGTTCATCTAGCCCTGTAACCTATCTTCTGACAAACAAACAGAGTCCTGGGGTACTTTTAAAGACTAACAGATTTATTTATCGCATGAGCTTTCGTGAGAGAAAATCCCACTTCGTCAGACACCTTGAAGATGGAGAAGTAAAAGCATGTGACGAAGCGGGCTTTTCTCTCACGAAAGCTCATGCGATAAATACATTTGTTAGTCTTTAAAAGTGCCCCAGGACTCCTCGTTTGTTTATCAGAGCCAATAGTCCATTGAACTTCATGGCCTGGCTTCACCAGGGGCCAGTACCACAGGCCATGGGAGGACACGACCAGACAGGGCTGCTACAGCCCTGCCCTGCATTGTGCATTTTCTGGTTCCAATAGCAAGACCAGTGAAACAAGACAGTGTTCCAGAGTCTATAGTGGCATTATGATATTTTCTGTCTTGTTAGCTCATTCTTTCCTAATGGCTCCTCTCACTGGTTGCTTTTTTGACAGCCTCTGCAGCTCTGAGTGGATGTTTTCAAAGAATTATCTGCAATGACTCCATGAACTCAAATTCCTTGAGTGGTAAAAGCTAATTTGGACCCCGTCATTTCATACGTACAAGCAGGATTATTTTTTCACACCTCTAAATGCTGATCTTTTTTAACCTGCCATTTTGTTGCTTAGTACAGCACTTGTACAAGGAAGCTGTCTGGAACACTCTCCAAAAACTTACTGGAGTCTGTGCTCTGCGGTATTGTTCTCCCACTAGATGTCAGGGTAATTGAAGTCCCTCATGCAAACCAGATCATGTGAGTGGAAAACAGTTCCTATGATCTGAAAAGAATTGGCCTTCTTAGCCTTTTGGTTCTACTGAGCCAGATTGCGGCATCTATGAAGTAGGGCATGCGAAATGCAGCTTCTGGGTGGGCCTCACCAATAGAATCAATGGCAACATTCTTGCTGGTGGGCGGGGGGGAGCAAGTATCAGGATGTGCATTCAGGTTGAGCCCCTAGAAATGCAGGATCTTTTTGAATCAGATAAGTTAGGGAGACCTGAGGCCATCACTGGTGCACCTCTTTCTGGTAACTCCTTCCTCCCCTCCTCTTCCATTCCCTCTCCCCAGACCATCTCCCTGCTTTTTGTCTCTGTTCCTCTCCTCCATCCAGCTGCAGCATGAATGCATGCTTATTTTTTTCAGGCTGAGATGCACCTGGGATCCTTTGACATGATGGGTTTCCGACGGAGGTTGCAACTACACCAACAGTTTTCCTCAAACCTCACCCTGTTACCCTAGTGTTACCCTTGGGAGGCTGATCTGAAGGGGAAAGGTGTCCAAGATAGCTGGCTGTATTTTAAAGAAACCCTGTTAAAGGCACAGGAAGATAACATTCCGATGTGCAGAAAGAACAGCAAATGTGGACGGCGACCAGCGTGGCTTAGCAGGGAACTCTGCGGGGAGCTGAAACATAAAAGGGAAGCTTACAAGAAGTGGAAGCTTGGACAGATGACAAGGGAGGCGTATAAAGATATTGCTCGGGACTGCAGGGATCAAATCAGAAAGGCCAAAGAACAATTGGAGTTGCAGCTCGCAAGAGATGTGAAGGATAACAGAAAGGGGTTCTATAAGTATATCAGCAACAAGAAAAGGATCAGAGGTGGTGTAGGTCCCTTACTGAATGGGGCAGGCATCCTCGTGGAGGATGATGCGGAAAAGGCTGAAGTACTCAATGCTTTTTTTTACTTCAGTCTTCACAGGGCGGGCCAGCTCCCAGGCCACTACACAGGGTAACGCGGAATGGAGAGGAGAGCGGCCCTTGGTGATGGAAAGTCAGGTTAGGGAACACTTAAAGAAATTGGATGTGCACAAGTCCATGGGGCCGGATGAACTGCATCCGAGGGTGCTGAGGGAGTTGGCGGAAGTGACTGCAGAGCCGCTGGCCATTATCTTTGAGAACTCGTGGTGATCGGGGGAGGTCCCGGAGGATTGGAAAAAGGCAAATATAGTACCTCTCTTCAAGAAAGGGAAAAAGGAGGATCCGAGGAACTACAGACCGGTCAGCCTCACCTCAATCTCTGGGAAAATCATGGAGCAGGTCCTCAAGGAATCCATCCTGAAACACTTGGAGGAAAGTAGAGTGATCAGCAGCAGTCAACATGGATTCACCAAGGGCAAATCGTGCCTGACCAACCTGATTTCCTTCTATGATGAGATGACTGGATTTGTGGATGCAGGAAGAGCCGTTGAAGTGGTATACCTTGACTTTAGCAAGGCTTTTGATACAGTTTCCCACAGCATTCTCATCGGCAAGTTAAGGAAGTATGGGTTGGACGAGTGGACCGTAAGGTGGATCGAAAACTGGCTAGATCGACGGGCTCAGCGGGTAGGAATCAATGGCTCGATGTCTGGTTGGCAACCGGTAACGAGTGGAGTGCCCCAGGGGTCGGTCCTGGGGCCGGTTCTATTCAACATCTTCATTAATGATCTTGATGATGGAATAGACTGCGTGCTTAGTAAGTTTGCAGATGACACCAAGTTGGGGGGAATGGTAGATACACTGGAGGGCAGGGACAGGATCTAGGGAGACTTGGACAAATTGGAACACTGGGCCGAAAGAAACTTCATGAGGTTCAACAAAGACAAGTGCAAAGTCCTGCACTTAGGACGAAAAAATCCCATGCACTGCTACAGGCTGGGGACCGATCGGCTAAGTAGCAGCACTGTAGAAAAGGACCTGGGGGTTATGGTGGACGGGAAGATGAATATGAGCCAACAGTGTGCCCTTGTTGCCAAAAAGGCCAATGGCAAATTAGGCTGCATCAGTAGGAGTTTTGCCAGCAGATCGAGGGATATGATAATTCTCCTCTATTCGACACTGGTCAGGCTGCATCTGGAATACTGTGTCCAGTTTTGGGCTCCCCACTACAGAAAGGATGTGGACAAATTAGAAAGAGTCCAGCGAAGGGCAACAAAAATGATTAGGGGGCTGGGGAACATGACTTATGAGGAGAGACTGAAGGAAGTAGGTTTATTTAGTCTACAGAAGAGAAGACTGAGGGGAGATTTGATAGCAACCTTCAACTACTTGAAGGGGTGCTCCAAAGAGGAGGGAGCTAGGCTGTTCTCAAGGGTAACAGAGGACAGAACAAGGAGCAATGGTTTCAAATTACAGCTGGGGAGGTCAAGGTTGGATATTAGGAAAAACTTTCTCACTAGGAGGGTGGTGAAGCATTGGAATGGGCTATCTAGGGAGGTGGTAGAATCTCCATCTTTGGAGATTTTTAAGGCTCGGTTAGACAAAACCCTGGCTGGGGTGATTTAGGGGGAGTGGTCCTGCTTTTTAGCAGTGGGTTGGACTGGATGACCTCGTGAGGTCCCTTCCAACCCTATTATTCTATGGTTCTATGATGCTATGATTCTGGTGCTGTAGCCGTTCCACTGATGTGCAGCCAGCTGCTTCCGTGTTTTGCTCGCAGGGCAAGACTGCAAAGTGGCTAAAATGTCACTGTACACTAGAGATTGACACTGTGTCATTCCCAGGGCTGCAGCTGCGAGAACAAGGGAGAAGCAGCAGAAGATTTCAAGTACTGGTAGACAAGGCCCTAAACTAGTGATTTCAAGCCCCTAGATCTTTCAGAGTGGCTCCCCGCTCCCTTTGCTGGCTGGAGAAGGGAGCCACTGCCTAAGAACTTAGGCAGAGAGCATGGCCATGGGCTACTAGCCCAGTGCAAGCTCCTTGCTGCAGCCAAGGGACTGGGAGATCAGCACTCCCCTCCCCCAGCTGTAGCAGGGAGCAAGGCAAAGCACTGCACCAGGTACTTAGGCACTGGGGGCCCTGCTGCAGCCAGGGAGGGGATTTTCCATCCCCCTGGCTGCAGAAGGGAGCCTCTGTCTAAGGACCCAGGTGGAGCACAGGGCTACAGGACACGTGATTTCCCTGCTGCAGCCAGGGGGATGGGAGCCTCCTCACTGAACTCCTATCTGGTTTCAGTGTGGTGGAGAGGGGGCGGCTGGCACAGCAGCCAAGACCCACCAGCAGAGGCAATTGGGGGCCCTAGGCAAACGCCCATTGCAGGGCCCCTTATAGGGCCCCATGGCCCCAGCTCCCTGTTGCTGCTCCCCCACCATGGCCCAGTCCTCCCCGCACAGCCCCGGTCCCCCCCCATGGCCCTGACTCCCCCCACACACACAGTCTCATCTCCCCACTACCAGCCCCAGCCTCCCCCCACCATCTCCAGGCCCCCTCACCCCACTGGCCCCTCACCGCTTGCCCCCTGGCCAGCTCCTTCTCCTGCTGCCAACCAACTGGCAAATGCAGCTTTGGGGTGGTGAAGCAGGATGGGGCCCCTTATTGCTCAGGGCTCTAGGCGTGCACTTGCTGTGCCTACCCCAAAAACCACCTCTGCCCACCAGACGTGAGGAGGGGCAGGACTCTAAAATAGCAGCTTGGCCGGCTACACACTCCGACTTAGCTGCTAGACCACACAACTTCCTTTTATAGGGGACAGCAGGCTGAGCATGCCCAGCAGGGCTCAAGGGGTGGGGCTTCTGCAGTGCGGGGAAGCCTGCCCCATCACTCCAAGCAACCTATCATAAATGGAACACAAGGGTCGGTCTGCACTGCTACACTTTTAGAGCTAGTGTGCTAAAAATAGAAGTCCAGATGTTGCATTTCTGGCAAAGATTTGTGGTAGCTCAGACCCAGGGGGTTGCATGTGTTAAGATCTGCTGTCCGACCCACGAAATCCACACTATTTTTAGCACACTAGCTCCAGACCCAAGGCTGTCTACTCAGGTTGGGAGGGTTAGTCCCAGGTGCAGTGTAGCCAAACCCAAAGAGGGAGACCTGAGCGGGGAGAGGCACCTCATGCTACCTGGGGAGGGGGGGGGGAGAAGGGCAGAGCTGCAACTGCAGACTGACTGGGAGCTGGGCTGAGTCTCCCATTACTGTCTTCTTACAATCCCTGCCCTATGCAAACAGTGTCCGGGGGGACGAACCTACCTTGTTGGTGCTGGCCTACCTACAATGACCAGATGGACTGTGTTTAAATGCACTCAGCAAAGCTGGCTCCCTCCGTGAAAACAAAGGCAATGTGATGGTGGGGCGGGGGCAGGGCCGTCCCTGGGGGGGGGGCGAACGGGGCGATCGCCCCCACAGTTACGTGGGCCCCGCACTGTGCCGCTCCCAGCAGGGCAGTGCGGGGCCCACGCGCCCTGCTGCCCCACTGCCATCGGCAGCGAGCTGAAGGCAGCGGAGTGGGGCAGGCCAGCCCTCCCCGCTCCCAGGGCAGAGCAGGCAGGCCATGGGGCGGAGCACGTGGGGCCCAGCCTCTGGGCCACCCTGCCCCACACGGCCGGCTCCCCCACACAGGCGGCCTCAGCCGCCCGGGCCGGGGCCAGGGCTGCCGGCTCCCCCCAAACAGGCAGCTTCTGCCTCTGGGGCCGGAGCTGGAGCCGGCTCCCCACGCCGGCAGCCTCGGCCTCCTGGCCCAGGGCTGGCTCCCTGAGGGGCAGAGCGGGCTGGTCTGCCCACCATGCTCCCCTCCAGCATGGGGCGGGGGCCCCGCTCCCCCATGGGACAGCCTTGGGCGTGGGGAGGAGACAAGGGAAAGAAGGTTGGGAACATGGCAGGGTAAAGAAACTTAACCCTATTGCATGAGTTGTCACTGGCTCAACACCCCCGACCCTTTTACAGTTCCTGGCAGAAGTGCATTGAACCCCAGAGTGATAGATACATAGAAATCAATAATCAAGCCTCCTGTACTGAGACAGAGCCAAGACCACCCTAGACAGCTGTCTGACCAACCTCTTCTTAAAACCCCCATTTTGGGGATTCAACAACATCCCCTGGAAGACCGTTCCAGCGCTTAACGACCTGCATAGTTAGAAAGATTTTCCTAGCATCTCCCTTGCTGCAGATTCAGCCCATTCCTTCTTGCCCTCTTTCACTGGACAAGGCGATAAACTGAGCACTGACTTCTTGCTACCAGCATTTAACATATTCCAGGACTGTTAATAGGTTGCCCCTCAGTCCTCTTAAGAGAAAACTGGTCCAGTTTTTTAATTTCTCCTCACAGGTCAGGTTTCCAAAACCTTTCAGCATATTTGTTGCTGTCCTCTGGACTCCCTCTAATTTGTCCACATACTGGACACAAACAAACAAGGAGTCCTGTGGCACTTTTAAAAACTAACCAATTTATTTATTGCATGAGCGTCCGTAGGAGAAAATCCCACTTCGTCAGACGCTTTGAAGATGGGGAACTTATAAAATGGGAGGATATTAAATGCAGGGAAATGTATGACACAGGATCAGGTCAGGGTGTAACAGCAAATCAGAATAGGTGTAGGGATTCAAACCCTGGGGAACAGCACATAGAGGAAGATGAGGTCAAATCACCTGTTGTAATGAGAATAAAATCCGTAGTCCCTGTTTAACCCTGAGGCAATAGAGTCGAATTTACATGTAAGTTTCAATTCTGCAGTCTCTCTTTGAAGCTATGATTTGTTATTCATTTGTTTGAGCACAGCTATTAACTGGACACAGTACTCCATCTGAGGCCTCCTCAGTGCCAGGAAGAGTAGGAGAATATCTCCGGTGTCTTAGAAATGAAACATGCCACAGGCCCTGAAATGGCCGAGAAATAAGTAATGGTGCCGAACATGAGTCAACAGTAAGTGTAGGCAGGACTGAACCATGTTCAGTGCCAACTCAGACTTTGGTTAAACCTTCTTCCAAGTGGGAGTCAGCCATGGTTTCTGAACTACACTTGACTGTGGTTTGCTTCTGTCTACACTTACCGTTAAACCATGATTTCCATGGGCTGCCATAACAGCTCCATTCCCTGACGTAAACCAGGCTTCTTCCTAAATTTGGAGAGCTGGTCTGTGCTTCTAGCATCATGGAGACAGCTACTTCTTGCCGTGTTGTATTTGTTCCTTTTCCCTTCTACCATGCAGCCTTCTTATGAGATGGGGGCAAAGGACCCGAACCCTAACCTGTCTCGTCTCTGTGTGAATAGCTTTAGCAAGGCGTTTCTTGTCCACTGCTTTGATTCACCTGCTCTTCAGATGACCGTTGCAGGCTGCAGCCACACTGATTTCCTGAAGCCCACACAGAGTTAGTGCATGCATCATGCTCATACATGTTTATGGTGCCCTTGGTGCCAGTTTCTGGCCTGTTTCCAGCTCATTCTGTGTTGCTGTCCCCATTCAATGAGAGGGCAAGGCGGGTCTCACCATCCACCCCAATGTGATGTCATTCTCAGTAGCATCTGACTCTTTCTTAGCATTGCTGTTGCTGTGTGGGATTCCTGCTCTGATTCTGAAGGGAGCATTGAAAAATGAAATCAAGTACTTGACTGGTATAGGTTTTTTTTTTTGTGGGCAGGGACCCTTGCAAGCATGGGAACCCAACTGTTGTAAGAATCCACAGGGATTTGAGTAACAACAAAGCTCAAACCCAGATTCACAAAGGGGATTGGTTCCACAGCAACCCACTAATCTCCTCCCACTCGCTATGGGTGCCTAAATTCAATCAGCACCTAAATTGTCAGGGTAAAGTTCCTGCCGCTTGGCACGTGCATTGCTGTCCCCAGTCTCCTGCCTCCATGAACCTGGAGAAGATAGCTGTTCACCTGCCTAGCTCATGTGTGTGGCCTGATTCAGCAGGGGTACCCAGAGGCTACCCACTAGATTGGGTCCCATTCAAAATGGAGGAGGAGGAGTTGCAGCCACTTTTCTTACAACCTGTAGTCATAGATTCATTGATTCTGTGATTTTTGCCTGACCTGTCAAAAAAAATCACACTCCACCCTGGCACCAGACTTGGAGGCAGTATTCCAGCAGTGGTCACACCGGTGCCAGAGACCTACATACAATATCCTCTATACTCCTACTTGAGATTTCCCTGTGCAGGAGAAGGTAGAAGGTTAAAATAGAAAAGGCAAGTAGAAACAGTCAGACTGAGGCCTAAGGCTTATAGAACCAAACCAAACAGTAGCTAAGCTGACAAGAGTCAGGCTAAGGTGGTCTGACATCACAGGAGTTGGCAAGAAGCATGCTGCAGATGCAGGAAGGACCTTGAAGGTATGAGGTCCACTCAGCCTAGCGCCAAGGAAGAGATGCTGTGAACTGCCCTTGAAATCGCCAGCACAAGGGTATACGTAGTTGCAGAATGACACCTTGATGGATCAGGGATATGTGGATGTATCAAATTGTTGGGTGGCATCAAAAAGAAAGGGGTATGTGGCCCAATCAAGGTCAAGTTAGACCCCAGAGAGGGCTGAGCCAATAGGTCCAAGCAGGGAATAAAAATAGGAGCCCTGGAGCCTAGAGCTTATTCAGCCGAGGGGGTGATGGAGAGTCCTGCCATCAGTTGAGTTGTTCCGTTGCATTGAGAGCACGAATGCTGCCAGCAGATCTGTTGAGATAGATTGTTTGCCATTGTGCTACGTTGCAATAAAGCCTCGCCTGGCATCTTCGTTTCTACAAATATCCGTGGTCGTGTTGATTTCGTCGATCATGAGTGTTGCCTCGGTTTACCTCTTGCACACAGGGTACACCTAGGCTTGAGATTAATGAGCTAACTGAGTCCTCACTAGAAACCTAAGCCAAAGGTAACCCAAAGTGTTAACCAAAGGAACACCTTGGCTTAGGATCATCAGGCTAACTCAGTTCGTGCTCAAGTAACAAGCCAGGCTCTAGATCACTGGGCAAATGGAGTCCCCACTTAAAGATCTGGGCCAGGGGTAATCCTAAGGGGACATGCATTCAGAGACTCAGAGATAAGAACACCTCTAACTCGGCAAACCACACTCTGTTTATGCATCGAAAGATCACATTACCTCTTTTGGTCACAGCAGTGCGCTGGGAGCACATAGCCATCATAACTCGCCAATCTTTCTCAGAATCATTGCTTTCCATGATAGAGTCCCCTAGCAATAAAAGTATGGCCTACATTTTTTTTCTAGATGTAGATATTTTAATTTGGCCATAGTGGATGTATTTATAAAAGACATGCTTGCAGAATTATTTTGAGAAAGTTCCATGGGATCTGGTATACAAGTCAAACTAGATTATCACAATGGTTCCTTCTGGGCCTGTAATCTATTAATATTAAAATATGTACTGTATGCTTGCTCCTAGCTTACAAATGGATGCTGGTCACTGTAACAGTGATTTATCCCTTCCAGTATTGACCACTCCCCCAATTTGGGGGCCATCTGCAAACTTCATTAATGATGGTTTTATGTTTTCTGCCATGTCATTAATGAAGATAGTAAGTAGTACAGAGCCAAGCACTGACCCTTGCAGGATCCTTACACACACATGTTCGATGACGATTTCCCATTTTAATGACCTTCGGAGACCTATCAGTTGGGCATCTTTTAATCCACTTAATGTGTGTCATTAATATTCCAGGGTTTTCATCAACATGTCGTGCAGTACATTAGTGTCTTTATCAAGCAAATTTGTAATTTCATTCAAACCTATATCAAATTAATTTTGACAGGATCTGTTTTCCATAAACCCAAGTTGATTGGCATTAATTGTATTACTTGCCTTTAATTTTTTTATAGTCCCTATCAGATGCTTTCTTATCATGTCTGGGATCACTGTCATACTGATAGCTCCATAATTACCTAGGTCAGCTGGTTTACCCGTTGGCACAATGTTAGCTTTCGTCCAGTCTTCCCCGGTATTTCAAGATTTACTAAAAATTAACATTAACAGTCCAGTGAGCTTTTCGGCCAGCTCTTTTAAAACTCCAGGATGCAAGGATCTGGGCCTGCTGATTTAAAAATGTTGAACTTTAGTAGCTGCTATTTCATTTCCTCCAAAATGTACAAAGCATATCCCAGTGTAGACAATGTCTGAGAGATAAAGGTAAGCTGAACTCTTTACACTTGAGAGGCAGCATCTCTAGCAGCTTTAAATTCAGAGCTGGCCCTCAGTCCCCAGGGAATTCAATCTGCTTACCTGGAGATGGTGCTGGGATCCTATAGAAACTTAGAGAAATGCTTGCATTTGAAAGAAACAGGCTTCAAGCTAACTTTTGGAGAAGCTACATAAAAGTCATTTGCTTACTGCTCCTTCCTCGCCCTCCTCATCTGCCTCTTCTGACCAGCTCAAGCTGTCATCTGACTCTTCCCATTGAGTTCCTTTGGGTTCCTCAGTATCCATAGCAGCTTTCTCAGTCTCCTCTTGTCTGGTCTGAGATCTGCTCTGGAGATGCTCCAGTTTGGCCCAAGTAATGGGAGTAGCCTTTTGCAGGGCGATCTCCACCTTCGTGGGCAGCATGTTTACAAAGCTCTTCTGTACATCAATGATCTAGAGAGAATAGGGCAGGCAACTCTCAGTAAGCAATAGTTCAAAGGACATTGAGTCACATATACTAGCTTAATGGTTCCCAACCTTTTCAGCTCAAAGGCTACAAATACAATTTTTGGAACCCTGAAGGGCCACCAGTCTATTTAATTAATGAAATAGAAAATTAAATTTTAATTAAAATCAATTAAAATCAAAGAACTGTTTAAAAGGGAGACTACAGCGGGTCATACTGAAGGGTGAACTGTCAAGCTGGAGGGAGGTTACTAGTGTACTCCCTCAGGGATCTGTCTTGGGACCGATCTTATTTGACCTTTTTGTTACTGACCTTGGCACAAAAAGCAGGAATGTGCTAATAAAGTTTCCGGATGACACCAAGTTGGGAGGTATTGCCAATACAGAGAAGGATCGGGATACCATACAGGAAGATCTGGATGACCTTGAACCCTGGAGTATCAGGAATAGGATGAAATTTAATAATGGGAAGTGCAAGGTCATGCATTTAGGGACAAATAACAAGCATTTTTCCTATAAGTTGGGGACGCATCAGTTGGAACGGACTGAGGAGGAGAAGGATCTCAGAGTACTGGTTGATCATACGATGACTGTGAGTCGCCAATGTGACGTGGCCGTGAGAAGAGCTAATGTGGTTCTAGGATGTATCAGGAGAGGTATTTCAAGTAGAGACAGGGAGGTGTTAGTGCCGCTGTACAAGACACTGGTGAGACCCCAACTTGAATATTATGTGCAGTTCTGGTCCCCCATGTTTAAAAAGGATGAATTCAAATTGGAACAGGTGCAGAGAAGGGCTACAAGGATGGTCTGTGGAGTGGAAAACCTGCCTTATGAGTGGAGACTCAAGAAGCTTGGCTTGTTTAGCCTAACCAAAAGAAGACTGAGGGGGGATATGATTGCTCTCTATAAATACATCAGAGGGATTAATATTAGGGAGGGAGAGGAATTATTTGAGTACAGCACCAATGTGGACACCGGAACAAATGGTTATAAACTGTCCATCAAGAAATTTAGGCTTGAAATTAGACGCAGGTTTCTAACCATTAGAGGTGTAAAGTTCTGGAATAGCCTTCCAAGGGGAGTTGTGGGGGCAAAAACCATAACCGCTTTCAAATCTGAGCTTGATAAATTTATGGAGGGGATGGTATGATTACCCTGTTTTGGAAATTGACTGATATTGGGCTACGTGTGGTGGATCTACAAGTGGCCTAAGAGGGGAGAGTACATGGGGTGGGTTCTGAGTTATTACAGAGAATTGTTTCTTGGGTAACTGGCTGTTGAGACTTGCCCACGTGCTCAGGGTTTAACTGATCACTATATTTGGGGTGGGGAAGGAATTTTCCCCCAGGGCTGATTGGCCTGGGCTCTGGGGGATTTTCACCTTCCTCTGTAGCACAGAGCATGGCTCACCTACCGGTGAATTCTCTGTACCTTAAAGTCCTTAAATCATAATTTAAGGAGGTAAATAACTCAGTCATAGGTTGGGGGCCTATTGCTGGAGTGGGTGGGTGAGGTTTCGTGGCCTGCATTTTGCAGGAGGTCAGACTAGATGATCGCACTGGTCCCTTCTGACCTTAGAGTCTATGAGTCTATGAATCTATAATTAATTAAATTTAAATTATTTTTAATTAAATAGACTATTGGCCCTTCAGGGTTGTAAAAAGCCATAAAGCCATAAAGCCATAAAGATTTATTTTTTAATTTAAAAAGTTTTTTAAAAATTGAAAAAAATTGAAAAAGGTTAAAGAAAGAAAGAAAGAAAGAAAGAAAGAAAGAAAGAAAGAAAGAAA